>CAUYUJ010008365.1:0-40700 GCA_963575745.1 Prorocentrum cordatum
CCCCCCCTCCCTTGCATCCCCGCCCCCTCCCCTTTCCTTCTTACGCCTCCTCCTCCTCCTCGGTTGCCATCCTCCGCCCCTTTCTTCTTCATTCCTTGTCCCCATCTCTCTCTCTCTCTTTCTCCTTTTCGTTCCCGTTCCCGTTCCCCTCCCCTGCCCCCATGCCCCTCTACACTTACACAGTCTGAATACTACTCCCCTCTCTCCCCTGACCCTGTCCGAAGAATGTCCCGTCATTTTTTTATCCCCCGATGCTTTTTTGTTTCAATCCGATCGTTTCCGGTTCTTCCAAAATGGTGCTCCCGCTGCAGCGCCGCCCTCATTTCCGCGCTTCGGCCATCGTGCTCCCGCTGCAGCGGTGGCCACGTTCCCGCGGCTCCTGTTGCTCCAAATCGCAGTCCCGCAGCAGCACTGGCGTGTTCGGTCCTTCTAAGTAGCGCTGTCGGTGTAGTGCTGGCCTCGTTCCAATGCTACGGTCCTTCCAGATCGTGCTCTTGCTGCAACGGCGGCCTCATTCCCGTTTTCGGTCCTGGCCTCGTTCCCGCGCTCCAGCCCTTCTATAGCGTGCTCCCGCTGCAGCGCCGGTCCATTTCCGACTGTGCGAACAGATCAGATATCTACGGCATGGTAAGGGATGGGAGGGAGGGGTATGACGTCGGATGTGACGCTAGCGCACCTAGTCGGGCGCGCGACTAGCGATCCATGGATTTGTCGCGCAATCGCCAAATCCATGGATCGGGGGAAGTGCCCTCCCCAAAATGCGGCCGGTGCCGCCTCGCTCGGCGGCGGAAATCCTCGATTTCCCGTGGAAACGGGACCCGTCGCTACTCCACGCCCACCTGATCCATGTTTGCGATCGCCTGACCTAGCTTGCCCCTCCCCCCTCCCCTCCGTCCCCCGTCCCCCACGCCCACTTGATCCATGTTTGCGATCGCCTGAGTCCACCCCCCTCCCCTCCGTCCCCTCCCCTCCGTCCCCCGTCCCCCTCGCTCCTGGCCTCGTCCTGCAGTGGCAGGAAGGCGCCGCCCGAGTCCACCAGGTAGACGCAGGGCAGGCAATTCTCCTGCGCGATCTGCTGCGCCCTGCCGGCAGAGGAGCAGGAGGACGAGAGCAGTGAGGCAACCAATGATGTTGAGGAGTAGCAGTAAGCATGCGGAGGAGGAGGAGGATGAGGAGGAGCGAACGTGCCCATTTTTTTTGAGGAGCGAACGTACCCAAGATGGAGGAGCCCAGCGTAGGGAAACCCAAGATGGAGGAGGAGGAGGAGGAGGAGGGAAGGCACGAGGGATACATATGTTGAGCATGTCTGGTGTATGAACGATAATGGTCATGGTGAGTGCGAGGGCAAACAATGAGGACGGGGAGCCTGAGCAGGATCAAACACATTAAATGTCGTATCCTTGGATCGCCGTCCCCGAGCTCATTGTGCGGCGATCGGTGCAGTCAGCGCGTCCCCTAGGGCAAGCGCCTCAAGGAAACTCTGCCAGAGCGGCCTGTGTTCTCTGAAGACTTCATCGCGCCTTTTGCGAGGCGCCTGCCTTTCGCTAAGCGCCCAGCTGGTGCCGAAGCAGCTTGTCTGTAGTGCTGTTCCCCCGCTCCTCCTCCTCCTCCTCCTCCTCCTGCTCCTGCTCCTCCTCCTCCTCCTCCTCCTCCACCTCCTCCCCCTCCTCCTCCTGCTCCTGCTCCTCCCACCCTCCATTTCCCATCTCCCTCCTCCTCCTCCTCCCGCTCCGCCTCCTCCTCCTCCTCCTCCTCCTCCTCCTTTTCGTCCTCCACCTCCGCCCACGTCCTGTTTCCTCCGACCCTTCTCCCACCTCCTCTCTCTTCGTGGCTTCTCCCCTGCGTCTCCTCGTCCCATTTTCCCAAAACTCATCGTGCTCCTGCTCGTCCGTAGCTTTCTTCCTCCTCCGCCTCTTCCTCAGATGCGAATCGTGGCCGCTTTCGCGGATCGCAGACAGACTCCCCAGAAACAGGACGCTCCACCACTGCCTTCCTCCTCCGCCTCTTCCTCAGATGCGAATCGTGGCCGCTTTCGCGGATCGCAGACAGACTCCCCAGAAACAGGACGCTCCACCACTGCCTTCGCCGAATCTCGTCGCCGCGGCAAAACCTGTTGTCCTTCGCTCGGGAACGATCGGCTCTGCTCGGAATGCCGAAAGACACGGTCAAATCGTAAGGCAAAAGGGCACAAAAGCGAGTGGCGCCTCCAAAAATCCACGGCAACGCCTCGGCTTCTCAAAGCGGTGAACTGGCCAGGATCCACCGCGATCTGACCAATCCCATTTCTTTCTGGAGGCCGGGCGTGCGCGAACGCATGTCCATCTTCGCATTGGCCGTACGCGCGCTTATCCGGGCGCTGAACTCTCAGTGGCGCGGTCCTCTTCGTCTCCTGCCTGAAGGTGAGGAAGACAAGGGGGAAGGCTTTGTGCTGACACCCCCAGCGGGGACAGTCCGTGGCGTCTGTGCGCGCGCGTGTAGCGGCGCCTTACCGCTCCTGCAACTGCAGGGTTGAGCGGGTCGCATAACCGCGGTGGGCACGCTGCGCCTGCGGCGCGCCGGTTGCGGCACCGCTAAGGATGGCAGCAGCCGTGGGTCGTGCGGCGCGCGGGGCAACGTGCTATTGAAGACTGCGCTGTGGCGCGCGTGGTCGCGCGCGTCCGCGGAGAGATGCGGTTGCTACGCTTCGGCATAGCCTACCAAACACCCGTCTCGGATGGTCCTGCTGGACCGTCCTGTTCGCTGCGATTTCTCGGTGATGATGAACGCGTCGGCGTTTTCCTTGCCGTTGTGCGCGGGCGCGGGCTGCGGGTTAGCGGGGCTGACGTGACCCTGCCCCAGCTGTGGCCGCAGCGTGGTGAATGAAGCCATAGAAGACGCAGCGCGTTGCTGCTGTGTCCTGCTGGCAGTCGATCCCGAACATGTTGTCGTAATGGTCGTGAGCGTGAATACGCGGTGGCGGCGTTGGCTTTGACCCGTGGGTGGCCTGGTCCAAAGGCTGGCGCATCCTGTCAGTAGGGCGTTTTGGACACATGGGCCACAGATGCGGACTTTTGCTGTTGACCAGGAAGCGTGCTCAGCCGCCACGCGCGTCAGCAAACATGCTGCGCCCCGATGGGGTCGCACCTGCAACTGCGGATGACAGTTGCCGCGTGCAGCGGTGAGCGCTCTGAGCTTGACTGGAGGTCGAAAAACGGTGCTTTGTAGCGTGTCTCTTGCTCGGTGGCTGCAAGTGGAGGTTGCGACCGCTGGCGGGCGTTGGTTGCGGCACAATTACACATGGTGAACGCAGAAGCGCCCGGTCGGCGGCCGCCCCTGCGGGGGGCGCCAGGACGGAGAGAAGTGGCCGACGAGCGCGAGGAAAGGGCGGCTGGACAGAAGCACCATTGAGCGAAGCTGTGCGCACCGCGTTGTGGCGCTGCCTCGCTGTTCCGTCATGCGTTGACCTTATCCGCGGCGTCCTCCTCATTTCGGTCTCCTCGTCCTGATAGTTATCCTCGTCCTCTGCCTTGCGTCGCCCTCCTCGTCCTCGGGCTCGCCGCGTCCTCTGCGCCCCCTGACTTGACTTGCCCTGCCCTCCTCGTCCCTCGGCGGCAGCAGGTGCTGAGCGGCGCGTGGCGTGGTGGGAGAGAAGACAGACTGAGCGCCCAGCCCTCGGGTGGGCGCCCGCGTAACTTGCGGCCCGCTGCCGCGGGCGCGGGGGCGCTGGCGCGCGCGCATTCTGTCGAAACAAAACTGCGCGCAAACGTGCGCGCCTGCCGTTGCGCGGGGCGCTGCGGAGCGGTGCGTGGCCGCCCTCTGCGCGCCTTTGCACTGGCCCGGGTCGCAGAGATGAGGTCGTCCGCTCGCAACTATAGACAGCGGGCGTGGGACTAGAATGCCCGGCGGGTCTCGATGCGCTGCGCGTTGACGGAGAGGAAACAAAAAACCGATATGAACATGTAAGATAATATGGAACGTGTCCCAATAGATCGAGGCCGAGGTCGCCGGTGCAAGCGTCAACCGCGCGCCATGTCATCGCGCGCGGAGAATCTGCGTGACAGGCAACTCCGCGCGGCGCCCAGTGAAGACTGAATTCTCGCTCTGCGAAAATCACTGAAGATAATGAACGCGCCCTCCAGTTGCGGCCCCATGCGCGCGCGCCCACAAAGCGAGCAGGTCGCGCTCGGCTCTGCGTGGGCCTGGAGTTCTGTCGGAAAGGAGGAAGGGGGCTCTGCGGAGCTGACTCGGGCGCGGGGGTTGACCGCGATCCGACGCCAGATGAGCAGCGCGGGCCGACGCGGCGCGCCCATGGCGAGGGGGCGCCAAGCAGTTGAGCCGGTCGGCAGAGTCTCAACGGAGGCACTGCTTCAGCCAGACGGCGGCCTAGCCAGTGACAGCGCGCTGGACGAGTCAACGGCTGGATCTGCTGCAGGCCGCGCGCAGGGGGCAGATCGCGCCAGGTGGCGGATGCGCAGCTGAGAGGCGGCGTTCAATGAGCTAGCACTGCCCGCGTCGGCTGGCATGCGCCTCAGTTATTTGCGTTCGCTGAGGCGGTGATGCGGCCTCAGAGGTGAAGAGACAGGCGCGCGCTGGGTAACAGATCGTCGCGCGGGTTCTCACCGCGAGCTGCGTCCAGCGTGATAGAGCCGATTATGGCCTGAGCGCGGTCGGGAGGGGCCAGTATCGGCGCCGGCAGGCACTCGGAGAGGTGGTTGGAGCCGAGCGTGCCAATGCGCAGGTGCGCTATTTGCGCCAGCCTGCGCGCGCGAAGGCGCGCGACCAGGCGCAAGTGTCCCGGCGCGCGCAGGACAACGCGCGGCCGCGAACAGGCGTGGCGTGCCTCTGCCTCTGCCCACGTCGTGGTGCGCAGCTGAAGAAGCCGATGCCTGGCGTGCGCTGCCGATGCCCATGCCGAGACTCGAAGGCGCGCGCGGGCGCAGCGCTGCGCGCGCGCTGGAGCCGCCGGGCGCGCCCCATGCCCCAGCGTGCGTGGCGCAACGCATTGGGGACACCAAGGCGTGGCACTCCGACACTGCGCGGCTGCGTCGCCGGGCATGCGAGATGCCCCTGGCACGGCGAGCAGCGCGCGGGCGCGCGCAGGCGGCGCGCGCCGCGAGGCCGGCGCCGCCGCGCACTGACAACGCGCGCGCTCCCCACGGACGAGTCCCGAATGGTGGGGCAGCTGCCGCTGACGGGATAACCGCGCGCACTTCTCTGTCGGAATATGAGGCGGCAGAAGGCGCGCAGTCTTCCGCGCGGCCGCGTGCCTGGTCAGAGTGGCTCAGCGAAAAGCATAAACGTGCTCTGGCGGCCTTGGGCGCGATAGACGTGTCAAAAATCATAAATCTACGCGTTCCGTTCATCGTGTTTCAGGGCGCGCCAGGGCGCGCGGTGCGCGCCAGAGCGATGGGCAACAGGTCTTGCTGTCAAGTGAATGGCGCAATTTTGCCCTGATTGCCTGTCAATCGCACTCACGGCGGCGCGTCCGCGGTAATGCTGACGAGTGAGCGTGGCCAGGGGCGCCCGCAGTGTGCCACGTAGGCAGGGCCACCCCCCTGTTCCTTGGGCGAAGGCCTTTCGACGTGGCGCCGGGGCAGTGCGCGGCACGACGGCAATAGGTGCCAGCGGCATGCCCGAGCGCCTCATTCTGCAAAAGGGCTGGTGTAGACGGTCGCAAAGTTGCTGTCGGAGTCCGCTTCGAGGAAACACCAGGCGAATAACAAACAAAAGCACGGCAGCTCGCACTTGCCGAACTGGTTGATGGGGCGGAGAGATCATGTACCTGACGAGCAGTGGGCGTGGCGTAGCCGTCGTGCTGGTTGGTTGCAGCTGGGCGCGGTGTCTGCAGCACTCGCCGAATGCGTGTCTGGCCGACTGCGGCCCACAGTCGCGGCAACAGCACGCATCGGCGACATCAGGTTGGAGACGACGTGCTCCCATGGCGCCAGGCTGGCGTGACTCCTCCTCGAATAGTCTCGATGGCGATGTAGGCAGGGTGGTCACGATGGCGTGCCTCCTCCTCGGGCCTGCGAAGGGGCGGGCGCCACCTCGACGCTTGGAAAAGCCGTAGTGGCGCTAAGAAACTTAATCGGTGCTAGGTGTGGTCGAACAAGTACATGAACCAACTGTGTGTCATTCGAGGTGCACAGTGTTCCCAACAATATGTAGGCCAGCACGTCATGCGTCCCAAACGAACAGACTGCGTTCTGCGGCCAAAACTGGGCGGTTGTGAAGGTAACCTTGGCGTCGTGGTGCCCATGTGGGCCGGTGATCTGCGCATAGCCATCGGCAGCTCCAGCCCTTGTGACCTGAACCTCGCAAAGGCTCGCACAGTCTCGCGTTGGCCCCATCGTGCATGTAAGTACCCAAGGCGACTTCCGGCGGGGTTGCAGAACAGCCATGAGCGCATCAAGCAATCGAGGGTGCCGGTGTTCAAGAGTTGGGGAGATGTGCGAACGTACGTCCACATCGCACTCTGCGCAATCCGCGTAGTGGTGCTGGAGTTGGCTGACACTAGCTTCGTTACCAAGTGGGATTGCGGGTGTCAAGGGTGAAGGGTAGCAGACATGGCGGTAATGGTAAAGTGAGCTATAGCGAAGCGTAAGTTCTTTTCTAGGCCCAAATGGCTGCGGGCGCGCACGCGTACTCCTATTCGAATGCGAAGGAAGACCAATCATCTAAAAGACATGAAGAGGAGGAGAAGGAGGAGGATGAGGAGGGGGAGGAGGAGGAGGAGGAGGAGGAGGAGGAAAAGGAGGACGAGGAGGAGGAGGACAGCAAGGGGAGGATGCGTAGGAGGAGCATGAGCGCTGCCCAACAGAGTACAGGGAAATTGATGCCCCAGCAGGCCTTTTGACGCCCGCTCAGGATGGAGGAGCATCAGCAGCGACATAAGCAGGAACGAACAGCACGAGGCGCATAGGTAGGATCGACAGAGAGGGGACGAGGAGAAGGGGTGGGATGTGTAGGAGGAGGAAGAGGATGAGGAGGTGGAGAGGAGGAGGAGGAGGAGGAGGAAGAGGAGGAAGAAGAGGAGGAGGAGGAGGAGAAAGAGGAGAAGGAGGAGAAGGAGGGGTAGGGGCAGGGACTCTCTGATGAGGCACAGGTGCACAGGGTCGGGGGATACAAAAAGGGAGAAGTGGGGGCGGGGTTGATGGAGAGGACCAGGAGCGAGGATCGGCAGGATGAGCATAATGATGACATCCCTGTGTTTCTATCCTCCTCGCTGCGCCCCGCGCCCTCGAGCCAGGCGCCGCGATCCTCAGGTGCTTCTTGACCGTGAGCGGATAGTACGTGCCACCCTGCGGGGTGGGTGGGGGAGAGGGCACGGGGAGGACGGGTGATCCAGGCACGTTGCTTTTTGGGGTCGCTTAGCTCTTGATCCTCTTCCCCCTTCGCCCCAATAGTGTATATATAGATACAGGTATACACATACAGATGCAGACACGCACATATGTATACATTTGCATATAGACACAAACATACATACACATACATACATGTAAAACTATTACTCCTTCCTGTCGCACCCCCAGACGTGTCCCCCACAGCTTATGGTCCTGAAGCTTGAGCTTTGCATCAATTGCACCTCAATGTGGGGGATTGTGTCGGAAATGATGCTCTCGGACGAGCGCCGCGCTCCTTGAACTTACACGCTTGCATCGCTTGCATAAGTTATAAGGATGGGGCACTGGTTGGTTTCAGAATGAGCCTCTCGCATCAGAGCCAGGTGCGTTCGTCTGGTGAGCGCGTAACGCCTGCGCACATTGCACACAAGTAGCTTTCAGAATCTGGATCGCGCCGTAGCGCCGCGCACGTGCGTCTTAAACACTCCCAGCCGTGACGTGGAGGGAGCACACAGGTGGTCTTCAAAATGGGGATCTCGCACAAGCGTCGCGTACACTCGTCTTAATCATCTGCATCATCTTTAAGGGTATATGGGTTTGTTTTCAACATGGAGCTCTAGCCGCAGCGTCTCCGCCTTTAGAGCTCGCGTTTGTTACAGGCATTGCGTACAAGTGGTTTTCGAAATCGCGCTCTCGCCTCAGCGCCGCGCTCGTCCGTCGTAAGAGCTTGCAGCAGTTAGCAAGGGTGGAGGGTGGTTCCTGTCTCAAGTGGGGCTCTCGCCTCAGCGCCGCGCACTCTCGTCTTGACACCTGCAGCAATCGCAATACTGTACGGCGGTTCTGTTTCAAAGTTACGCCAGAGAAAGACTCAATCAGCGGACGTAAAATTAGTAATGTGAATCTTGAGATCGATTGTGAGATCGATAATATGAAATCGATCGTGAGGACGATCATAAGGTCGCTCGTGAGACCGATTGTGAAATCGATTCAATGAGATCGATACTGAGATTGATCGTGAGATCGCTTGTGCGATCTATCGTGAGATCGATTGTGAGATAGAGAAATGGATAATGAGATCGATGGTAAGACCGATCGATAAAGAGATCGACCAGGAACCCGGGAACCCGGAAACCTGGGAACCTCGCCGCCCACCGAAATCGGCCCGGAACCAACAACTGGGAACCCGGGAACCGGGAACCCGGGAAGACAGGAACCCGGGCGCCCACCGAAATCGGCCATGCACTCTCGCCAAATATTTTCAATATCCGCTAGGACCCCTTCAGTGCAAGCACAGATTGTTGGCGGCGAGCGAATGGGGGTAAGTGAGAAGGAGAAGGCCTTCTCAGAAGGCGGCGGGACTTCTCAGAAGCCCTCGCGCCTTCTGAGAAGTTATTTCCGTCGTCGGGGAAGGCTTAGAGAACGTCTCAGAAGGCCGGATGACTTCCGAGCCTTCTGAGAAGGCCCGCCCCTTCTCACTTCCCCCCCTCGCTCGCCGCCGAGATTGGGGAATGAGGCTCTCGCTTCAGCGCCGCGGGCGTTCGCGATGACAGGCTGAAGCAGTTCGCCGGGTGGAGAACGGCGCCTTCTCAAAGCGGTGATCTCGCCTGAGCGTCGAGCAGATCTGTCTTAAACATTTGCGTCCACTGGCCATCGCTCGGACGTCCATTCCCTGTGCGTGTTTCGGTTACGTGCGTGGCTTGTTCGCAGGATGATCCAGGATGTTCCTTAACAGTCCCCGCCAAGGAAAAAGCGCACACGTCCGAGCGATACCAAGTCCACTACATGGATGGAGGGCAACTCTTTTCCAACATGTGGCCCTCGCTTGAGGCTCCAGTGGACTTGGCGGCCAGAGTTCTGCATCTTTGCAACGCGTGCGCGGATGGAGGACGGCCTCGTTCCTCAATGTGGGGGCCTGGCGTTCGATTTGAAGCGGTTTTACGACCCAGACATGTCAACTCGTGCAGTCGCTGCGCGGAAGGGTGGCGGTTCCCTTTCAAAACGTGGCCCCCGCTGAGCACACCGTTAAACGCCATCATCTTGCTCGAAGTCGAATCAACTCGCTAGACTCATGCAGGGCAATTCGTTTTCGAACTGTCGGTGGTGGACAAACCTCCCTTTAGTAAACCTCCCCTTAGTGAAAACGGCCTGGGACCGAAACCGACGGACCGCAAAAATGACGGCCACGACACCCTCTCGCGAACCGAAAACGGCCAATTCCTTAATCGGCGTGTCAGGGTAGGAGGTCTGTCCACCTCCGAAACTGGGGCTCCCGCCCGACTGGCATGCCACGGGCGCGCTTCTCTTGCAGTGACACGGAGGGCGTGCGGCTTGGGCAGGGAGGGCGTATTGCAGAATCATTGATGCCTCCTGGGCCTACTCTGGTATGATTATTCTTCTGTTTCATCCTCCTCCTCCTCCTTCCTCCCTCCTCCTGCTTCTCCTCCTCTTCCTGCTCCTCTCTCTTCCTCCTCCTCCTCCTCCTCCTCCTCCTCCTATTCCTCCTCCTCCTCCTCCTCCTATTCCTGCTCCTGCCTCCTTCCTGCTCCTCTTCCTGCTCCTTCCTCCTCTTCCTCCTCTGCCTCTTCCTGCTCCTCCTCCTCTTCCTCCTCATCCTTCTTCCCTCCTCCTCCCTCCTCCTGCATCTCCATTTCTTCCTCATCGTCCTCCTCCTGCTCGACAATATGTGCCACTCCGAAAGGGCGGATGGTGCGTGCCGCCCTGGCCAGGGGAGGTGGGGGAGGAGGACAGAGAAGTGGAGGGGGGAGTGGATGTGCGAGAGGGGGGAGGCGGCAAGCTAGGTGCGCTCGGGCCTCATCTGACATCCCATCCCTTCCAATGGCGCTGGTATTCTCTATCCGCGGGCGCGTGTTATGACCGACCTGCGACTAACGCATAAGCACCACATCGTGTCAGGCGCAATTGGCGGACCAGGGGACGGCGGAGGAGGGGACATGAGGGGGGCCACAGCGATGAAGAGAGACTCGGATTCGGAGCAGCGGCCCGCGCTGGGGCGAGACGAGCAGCAGCAAAAAACTGCTGGAGTGGAAGGAGCGACAAGAACAGGCGGATCAGGGAACGGCGGAGGAGGGGATATGCGGGGGGCGACAACGATGAATAGAGACTCGGATTCAGAGAAGCGGCCCGCGCTGGGGCGAGAAGAACAGCAGCAGAAACCGCTGGAGTGGAAGGAGCGGGAGGAGCAGGCGGACCAGGGGAAGGCGGAGGAGGGGAAACAATGGGGCCCCCCATCGCTTCCCCTCCTCCGCCTTCCCCTCCTCCTCCTCTTCCTCCGGGACGAACCCCTGCGCGCCGCTTCAACGCCGAGGCGCTGATCTGACGGTAAGCCGCAAGGCCATACCTGGCGCCCCTGGTGGGGGAACCAAAGGGTACCGATGCCGCTACTCCCCGGGCCTCTCCCGGGGTGCGTTCTGACCAGAATCTCGAGGCGAATCTAACGGTGGCGACGAGGGCCTCCGAGGAGGCCCGAAAAGGGGGAAAACGGGCGGAGGGCAGAGATATGGGTACCTTTTCCTCCTCTGATCTGGGGGCACCTCGGCCCAGGGACACCTCTAGCAACACCCGAGGGGGGGGGACCTCTAGCAACACCCGAGGGGGGTAGGCCACACGGAAGCAAGAGGCTCGGAGCCGGAGACGGGGCCCGCGCTTGGGGCGGCAGCGCCGCTCGGAGCGACGGGGGGGCGACGCGCCGAGCCGAAGAGGAGTCCCACACTACAGCGGGGACACCATGTCGAAACACACTTTTTAGTCAGCGGCCGCGGGCGAGCGCGCCGGCGGCTCGTCAGGTCAAAGCGGGCTACGCAGAGACGAATCAGGCAAAGGAAACGCGGGAAAAACAAACAGAGCGACGAGCGAGGCGACAACTAAGCGCGGCCGAGGCCTCAGATGGGGGGCTGCCGGGACTGAGTCTGAGGGGAGCTGCCAGCGCATGGCGAAACACACTCGGATGGTACAAGAACCCTAAGGCTCATCCTGGCGAAGAGGCCCAACCATGTGCGGCTGTGAGTGCCGCGGTGGTGCGTATCCTCGTCGGTGGAGCTCACCATGGGGCCCGAGACGTGGGAGGGGTGTGCCGAAACGGGTGCGGTGGTGCCATGAACGAAATGTTGGAACTCTGGTGTTAAAAACAACAAAACGCGGAGGAGGCGGGAGATCTTCAAGACAACTTCAGGGGGAGGAGGGAGAGTAATGTTCATGTTATTCGATTGTGTAGTGGACAGGGGGAAGTGGACAGGGATAGAGACAAATGGGGGAAGTGGACAAGGAGAAGGGGATGGGAAAGTGGATAAGGGGGGTGGAGAGATTAAGAAGTGAGGAGGCAGGGGAGCGGGAGGGCATGGGAAGAGGTTGGGGTAATGTCCGCGAGGCAGGGCGTTGGAAAGGGGGCTGGGGAGGGGAGGGAACGAGAAGCAGGAGGAGGCTGGGAGCGGAGCAAGGACGAGTTGGGCAGCGGCGGCGAGCGCGCAGCGCTGACGGCCGGGACTGCCAAGACACGTGCAGGCGAGGACACACGGTCTGCCCGTGGCGGGTGCCGCCTTCACCGTCGCGTCGTTGGCCACGAAGAGGACCTTCGCCCCTCCTGCCCTCGCCCCTCCTCCCTCTCCCCCTCCTCCCCTCCACCCTCCCCCTCCCCCTCCATCCCCCTCCCCCTCCTCCTCCTCTCCTCCTCCTCTTCTCCTCCTCCTCCTCCTCTCTTCCACCTCCTCCTCCTCCTCCGCCCCCTCCCCCTCCTCCTCCTCCTCCTCCTCCTCCTCCTCCTCCTACCCACCTCCTCCTCCGCCCCTCCTCCTCTCCTCCTCCTCCCCTCCTCCCCTCCTCCTTCTTCCTCCTCCTCCTCCTCCTCCTCCTCCTCCTCCTCCTCCTCCCCCTCCTCCCTCCTCCTCCTTCGCCTCCTCCTCCTCCACCTCCTCCTCCTACCCACCTCCTACTCCTCTCCTCCTCCTCCCCTCTCCTCCTCCTCCTCCTCCTCCCTCCTCCTCCTCCTCCTTCTGCTCTCCTCCTCCTCCTCCTCCTCCTCCTCCTCCTCCTCCTCCTTCCGCTCCTCTTCTTGCAGTCGAAACGTGCATTCAGGACGGGTGGTGAGGGTGCAAGACCCTTGGCGGCCGAAGCGGGGATCCTTTGTGGCGACGGGCGACCAGCGAAAGCGGCAAAGGACGGGTCCGCAGAGGCAAGGACACCAGGGTACCCGAGATGAAGGCGCGCGTCCTTCCTGGGCGCGTTGACTGCTCTGCTCGCCTTCTCTTCCGGCGTCCCCCTCTGCCCTCTACTCCTCGCGCAGCGCCCCCTGCGCTCGTCCCTCCTGGCCCTGCGGCCCCCCGGCTCTGCCCCTCCGAGCTGCCCCGCTCCCCTCCGACGGCGGAGGCGGCGGAGGAGGCGAGGGAGGGAAGACAGTCGGGGCCTTGACCTAAGGAACCCTGAATGAATAAGGAACGAGGCCCCCTTTGTCCCAGAAGTTCAACTTCGATTCCCAAATGGAAAACCTGAGGACAACCCGAGGCAAACTGTAAAACAATCAAGGAGCACCGAGCCCCTCCCCAACGAAGGAGGAGGCAAGCGGGAGGAGGAGGAGGCGGAGGAGGAGGAGGAAGAGGAGGAGGCGGAGGAAGAGGAGGGAGGGAGGGAGGGAGGAGGGAGGGAGGGAGGGAGGGAGGGAGGGAGGGAGGGAGGAGGAGGAGGAGGAGGAGGAGGAGGGGAGGAGGGGAGGGGAGGGGGGAGGGAGGGCGGGTGGACGGGGAGGGCCCCGACCGTGCGAGGAGGAGCGGGTGGACGGGCACGCCTCCTTTCGGCGTGCTCTCCGCCGTAATTGTGCTGACCCTCCCTGCCCCCTCGGCCTCCTGCTTCCCCCTCTTCCCCCCCCCTCCTGCTCCTCCTGCTCCTCCTCGTGATTTTCCTCTTTCTTCTCCTCCCCCTTTTCCTCGTCCTCCTCCTTCCTCCTCCTCCTCCTCCTCCTCCTCCTCCTCTTCCTCCTCCTCCTCCTCCCCCTCCTCTTCTTTTTTCTTCTTCCTCCTCCTCCTCCTCCTCCTCCTCCCCCCATTCCTCTCGTGGAGGGGCGTGGAAGGACGTGCGCGTGAGAACAACCCTTCTCAATATCGCGCGCGCAATCGGCGTTCGGCCTATTTTACAGCTCAGGCGCTCTGCCACCAGATCGAGTCGGAGGAGGCCAGGGAAAGGGACGAGGAGGTGCTCAGATGATGTGGGCGAGGATAAAGAGGAAGAGCACGACGACGGCGAGGAGCAAGAGAAGGATGAGAAGGAGGACGGACAGTGGAAAGGGAGGAGGAGGAGGAGGAGGAGGAGGAGGAGGAGGCCGAGGAGGAAGACGAGGAGGAGGCCCCCAGAGTGTGAGACCTGTATATGGGACTCCTAGAACATAGAAACCCCTCGAAGGGCGAATTTCAATTCGGCCTCTCAACCCCCACGAGAAGGCGAGTCCAGAGATTTTTCCCCCCTGGCTTGTCCTTTTCCTTTTCCTCCTCCTCCTCCTCCTCCTCCTCCTCATCCTATGAAGTGTCCTGCGAATTGTATCCAGGACTGAACCTGCGTCTCCTCGGGAGCGGCTGATGCCGCTCTCAATGCATATTCGAACGAATGCTCGCGGCTTCGAAGGCTCATCCTCGCCTCCCGGGCGCCTGCTCTTGTGAAGGGCCCTGGGACACACCAATAAATACACACGAATAACAGGAATACACATATGTTCCAATATTTTCTGGGTGTTTGTTCCCCCCCACTTCACATATTGTCCCATATTTTTTGGGGAATCGCCGATTGATTGTGTCTGTGTTTTTTTTCCCTCCTGATCTTGTCCCTCCCGACGCTGTCGCCGTGCACGAGACGTCGTACCATGCCGCTGAAAACGCAATCTTTGCCGAGCGCGAGCCAGTCGAGCTAGCGGCAGGGTGCTGCCTCAGGTGCTGGCTCGTCTTCGTGCTGGCGACGGGTCGGGGGGAGAGCATGCCTAGGGCCCAGGGCTGCGGAGCTGTGCCTGGGCATGGGTCGGGGTAAACCCCGCTTTGCCCCACGCCGGAGTCTCGCCCCGAAGTGAACCTCCTGCTGGTTGGTGCCGGGCCAGTGATGGGAACAAATTGCGAGCTTTCCTGCACCGTGGAATGTGTGCACGAAGTGATTTCGCATCCTCACGGATGGTGGTCATGTTGTGCGCAGGTGGAGTAGGATGCAATGCGGAAACCAGCCTCAATCCGAACCCGGCATAGATCACTCCGTTTCGCTCCGCCTCCGCTCTCGTGCAGGTCAGATCGCCAAGCTTAGAGACGGGAGCCACGTTGACGAGGATAGATTCCGAACCTCAGGGCCCCCAGGGATCCCTCGGCTGGCCACACAAGAGGCACACACGCAATTGCGGAATGCCAAAGCCCTCGCTGTCAGATCGAACCAGAGACCGCGAGCGGCGCCCTAAGTGCCGACGCTGTTTCCGTTCCGAGCAGTTCAGGCCACGCCGCGCAGCCACCCGCATTGCCACTAGCCACGCTGTCAGGGGGGCGAAGAGAGCGCGCTCGGCCGCTCCAAGGAGTTCGGGAAGCGAGCCTGACCCGCCTCGAGGCGGCAGCGGGGGCCTCCCCCCACCGCGCTGACCTCCAGATCCCCGTATCTCTGATCCGCTGCAGAGCGAGCCGTTGGAAGCCAACGCAGGGGGGGCATCACTGAATGGCTCTGAACACCGTGCTCTCCGACCGATCCTTGTGCTGCCCCCTCCTCCCACCGCCCCGCTCCCGTGGGTATTGGAGACAGGGCCCTCCGTCCGTCCGCTGACGCTCGATTCGGCAGCAGCACGAACCAGCAGTTCTCTTGCTGGATGAATTTCTGAACCCCGGCGTCGAAGTCACCTTGGTGTACGAACTCTCTCCGAACATGTGTCGGCAACTGCTCTTTGAGTTGAACTTCCATTTTTGTTGTCTTTTTTCTCCGGCGATTCTGTTTTTGCCATCCGTCGGCACTGTTCGGGGGACTCTGGTTTCCTGCTAATCTGCGAGGCTCTTCAAGTTCAACACTGTAACATATTTGAACCGAAACTGGTAACCGTGAACGGGCGGCCCCTGCCACCGAACCGCCCAAACTGGAGCCAAAACCGGACCGACAGAAACCGAACTGGCTGATTCGAAGCGAACCGGCCGATCGAAGCTGGCCCGACCGGTCAACCCGAACCGGTAGAACCGAACTGGCCTGCCAAAGAAGCCCCCAGGACGGCCCAAGCGGGCCCCCACAGAGCTCCGAGACGCCCCCGACGGATGCTACAGAGGGGTGCGTCGTAGCATCCGTTGGGGCCCTGTTAGGATCCCAACGAAACGGCCCAAAGGAGCTCCGCCGGGGCGCCCCCAGAGGGCCCCAAGAGGGCCCCGCCCCCCAGAAAGCTCGGAGGCGGCTTCCCGACGGAAGGCCTCGGCGAGCCGTTTTCGGGCCTCTGGATCTGGGGCCCAGATCTCAGCTCCAGACCTGCCCGACGTCTGGACCTGAGGTCTGGACCTGAAGTCTGGGCCCGAACCAAACCGCCCGAAACGGAATCGTACCGAGGCAAAACCGAATCGACTCAAACCGAACTGGACCCGAACCCGAACCGCTACAACTGAACCGGCCCTTTGCCGAACCGACCCGAACCGGCCCAATGCTGATGTCGCATCCTGGAGCTGGGGTGGCCCTAGGGAACCGTTCGGCGCTGTTGAACTCTTTCGTCCGCTCTGCGGCTGTTCAGCTTCTTTCGCGCCCCTCTTAGGGCAGTTGGCTGCAAGGCGCCCCTTGCCCCCGCAGGCGTAGAATTCGACCTCGGAGACCAGAACGTAACCCCCTTCTTCCCGAGCCTCCTTGTCCTCAATATCCTCCTTGGCCTCCCTTGCCTTCTTAGACCTTGGGGTGCTGGCCGCGCGTGGTGCGGTTGCCTCTTTTGGAACTGCTTGTGCCTTTACCTCTGCCCTTGCATTTTACTCGACAGCTGACTGCGATGTGCCCGATCCCCCGAGCGTGTAACATGTGGGGGTTTCTCCTTTGTTGTTTTTTCCTTGTAAGCGGCATGTACTCCTGCATCTTCCTCCCGTGGTTTTCCTGGTCCCAGTGGTGCCGCTGTTCTACTGGCCAGCAATGGCTGCTGTCGTCGACGTGACCTGCATCATTCCACTTGCGTTCACCTTCCTATTCGTCGTCGTTAGCGTTGTCAACGCCTCCGGTCTCCATGGCCGTTGCCCTGCGCGTCCGCGTCTGATCTGTTTTTTTTTCGGGCCCAACCCTCACATTTCACATGCTGCTTCTGGGAGCTCTCCTGTGTTAATTAGGCAGGAGTTTTGAAATAGTTCTGGTGCCAATCCTCGAAGGAATCGCCAACGCGTGACGTGCTGGCTCGTGCCGCAGTAATGCAAGACGACATATTCAACAAGAGCGCTGGCCTGTACTTCTCCAACGTTTCAACTAATGCCGTCCACTGCGGCACATGTGATTTCACATATCCGATCTTTCTGGGTTTGTCCGGGTTCATGGCCACACTCGCCTTGGCTGTCAATTTAAGCCGATAACTGCCGAATGCCGCCTGTATATTTTTTGATCTCCCTGCAGTCCGTCTCCTCCACGTAGCCCCTTCAACTTTCTTTGCGGCTCTACTCCGTCCAGCTTGTCATTGAGGGTGTACCACGGGTCCCCATCATACTTGCTCATTTAGTCGCTCTCAAACTCACATCTACTTTGTCGTCGTCGTCTTGTTGCTTAATTGCTGACGCTTCTGTGCATCCGGCTGCCATTAAACGACCGCTGCGAATCCTCGCCATATCGTCTTCATCCTCGTCTAACACACCGTCTATCGTTTCCAGCTTGTTGTTCAGGTTCCTGGGCGCCTTCTGGTACCTCGGGTTGATTTGTCCAAGGGCGTTCAAGTGCTTCTCGCTCCATTCCCTGAACCTGCCTCGTGGCCAACGAATGTCTAGCTGCTGCGTGACCTTGTATTCGCTACCCAGATCTAGCTGCTTGCATGACCTTGTGTTTGCTCTCAGTTAAGGGTTCCGCTATCTAGCTAACGCTGTCAAGTGTGCTTTTCTAGACGTCCACTTGGTCTTCTAGATGTTCAAATCTGTCCATAAGTCTTTTCGACTCGCTCCCGGCGTACATGTTCCTCTTCACCACACTTGGTAACAGCGAGATCATTTTCTGGGCCATGAGCAATGAGCCATAGTTCTCTTCGCTGGACACCGTTATCATCCCATTTGCAATTCGCTGTCCGATGAACTCTTGGTTGGCCCGTAACACGACACTCACGTAACTATAGTCACCATTGCAGGCGGCTGGCTTAAGGTTGAATCGCCTGTTTCGGTCTTGTGGCGTGTTCAAGTCACGCCCTGGATTTCCTGGTCCTACAGCAGCCGCGGCAACGGCAGCGCCCGCCATTGCTTGCGAGTGAACCTCGCTCCGCTTCGATGCACATCCTCGGGAAGGATAGACACGGGAACGATACCGATAATTTCTCTGACCGCTACGCTCAACGCGGACGTTCAGAATCAATCACTTGAGCCAACCAGCGTCGATTGCGAGGCACGCTCGGTAACAATAGTACTACCATTCTCCTGACCCTGTCACCCTCGTTATAATCAACACCTCCTCCTGCTCTTTTTCCTCCTTCTCCTCCTCCACAATAGCACAATATGAATACTACTCTCCTCTCCCACCTGATGACGTCCAGAAGATATCCAGCCCTCCTCCGCGTGCTATTTTTTACACACAGGATTGCCAGGAGCTGGGTTTGCGATGAGTCTTTTTCAACATGTTGCTCCGGCTGAGGCGCTGGCCTCATTTTCGGGCTTCCGCTCGTTCCGAATCGTCTTCCCGCTGCAGCGCTGGCCTCATTTCAGCGCTTCCGTTCGTTCCGAATGGTGCTCCCGCTGCACCGCTGGCCTAATTTCTGCGCTTCCGCTCGTTCCGAATCGTGCTCCCGCTGCAGCGCTGGCGTCAATGTTTCCAGTGCCATGCCACGGCATGCGATGCAATGCCATGTGGTGTTCCGCTGTGCGATGCCATGTCTTCAGCTGCAATGCTAGGATATGCAGTGGTTGACTACGCAGTGCCACGCTATGCGGTGCCATGCTAGGCTTTGATCTTCAACGCCATGCTATGCCATGGTCTGTTCTGTGCCGCTGTGCGATGCCATTCTTGGCGTTGCAATGATTTGGAATGCAATTCATCACGACGCAACGCCACGCCATGCTACGACATACTACGCTCTGCCGTGCACTTTTACACCCTGCTACGCCGTGCTCTACGATGCATCGCGCACCCTCTCGGGACCATTGCCCTGCTCGACATCTGACTGTGCGAATAGAAAGGAGATCTACACCATGGTAATGGATGGGAGGGAGGGGCAGGACGTCAGATATGACGCGAGCGCATCTAGCTTGTCCCGCCCTCTCCCCCTCCCCCTCCTCCTCCTCCTCCTCCTCCTCGCCCTCCTCTCCTCGCCCTCTTCCTCCTCCTGAACGACATGCGGAACATGTACCAACACCTGTGCAAGTCTATCATCCCTTGCCTCCCTCCTTCCGTGCTGGCCCACCTCCTGGCCGTGCACGAGACCGATGCCGGTGACGATCCCAGCAGAATGGGCACCTGCGGAAGGGGGGGAGCAGGGGAGACGAAGGGGATGTCGCGCTCCCAGCGGAATGAGCACCAGCGGAAGGGAGACGACGCGGGCGGCGAGGCAGGAGGAGGGGCACGGGTGGGAGGGGGGGGGGACGAGGACGAGGAAGGGGAGGGGAGGGGGAGGCGAGCAATCGGGGACAGGGAGCAAGATGACGAGGAAGAGGAGCGGAGCGAAGCATGGAAGAGACGCAGAGGAGGTGGAAACGCGCGGAAAACAGAGAGGACGGGGGAGGACGAGGAATAGAGCACGAATGAGGCGCAGAGGGGACCGGACGCCAGCCCTGGTTGGGTGGGTTGTCGAAGGGCAGCGGTAAGCCCCGACCAACAGCTCCCCAGGCAGTGCCCGCACCAAAAGTCCACGGAATGGCGTCACCGTTTGGGGCCCGCGCCCTGGGCCGATCCTCCTCCTCCTCCTCCTCCTCCTCCTCCTCCTCCTCCTCCTCACCCCCCTCCTTCTTCTTCTTCTCCTCCTCCTCCTCCTCCTCCTCCCTCCTCTCATCCTCCTTCCTCCTCCTCCCTCCTCCTCCTCCTCCTCCTCCTCCTCCTCCTCCTCCCCCTCTTCCTCGTGTCTCCTCCTCGTGCCTCCTCGTGCCTCCTCCTCGTGCCTCCCCCTCTTCCTCGTGCCTCCTCGTGCCTCCTCCTCGTGCCTCCTCGTGATCAGGATGCCATGGAGCCCAGAAGACGCGTACGCAATCATGCGCTCTGGTCATCCAAAGGGTCCCTTCTTGGTGCGCGCCAAGTAGGGGTGAGGAGGGGGAGGAGGAGGAGGAGGAGGAGGAGGAGGAGGAGGAGGAGGAGGAGGAGGAGGAGGAGGAGGAGGAGGAGGAGGAGGGGGAGGGGGAGGAGGAGGAGGAGGGGGGTCAGGGACATCCGCGCGACTCGGAGGCGCGTGCGAGACACCCGAGCCAAGCCTTGGACGACGCGAAGCCAGCGGAGGTGGTTCTCCTGCGGCAGGAGGCTGCGCCAACATCAAGGTCGTCTGAGGTCATCGCGGCGCCCCTCGGCTCGCTGGCCAGGACTCTTATCATGAACTGGGGGAGGAAGGGTGACATGGCGTGGGTTACCAAGGGGGGACTTTCCACACGCTGGCAACCGTGCCAGACAACCTATACCGCCACAGCAAGCTATGTCCTAGCAGCATGAATGGATTATGAACTAGAAGGGGCATGTGGGCTGGAGGCCCTCTCACACAGAAGGTAGGATTAGGTCGGGCCTGTCCCCCTACAGGGGGATTTTGGACGAAGAATTAAACATACTCAAAAATACCCCCCAAATGCTCAAACATAGTCCGAGAATAGTCCCCAGACTCTTTTTTGACTACTTTCGACTTTTCCTCCTGTAGAGGGACGGACACGGGACAGGCCCGACTTAAATGTAGGCTGGAGGCCCGCCCACACCGAAGGTAGGAGTCTGAAGTAGTGTGAGTTGGGACAAGGGGGTCGTCCCAATGGGCGAGCCTGAATGATCTCCGAGCTGGGGTCGAAGAGGGGGTCAACACCATCGTGGCTATGGGGCTCAACATCCGGCATATAAGCTGGGCCAGCATGCTGTACGCTTCAGGGGTGCTCCAGACAGCACGCTGGTCGGTCCCATTCGTTCAGCGAGGATCACTCGCAACCTGTATTATTCTATTGTATTCGACACCCGCCCGCGGCGGGCGCAGCGTTCCGACGCGGCAGCTTCGGAGGCGGCTGTCCTACTCCTCCTCCTCCTCCTCCTCCTCCTCCTCCTCCGCCCCCTCCTCCTCCTCCTCCTCCTCCTCCTCCTTTCATTTTTCCTTTCTTCCTTTCGACCGCATGTCGCCACCAGTTCGCGCTGGCGCGGGTTTCTCCCAGCAGAATGTGAGAAACTCGTTTTTTTTTTTTTTTTTTTTTTGTTTCTTTTTTTTTTTCTCTCCAAACGTATAATATAATCCTGGCCCGTCGGTCTGCCAGCGACTCAGCGAGTCCCGAAGCCTGCCACGGCAGGGCTGACGGGGTTGTCGCTGGACGCCCGTCGGAGCGCGCTCTCTTGCCAGGTCCCCCCCAGGGTCGAAGGACGGCGTCGGACCGACGAGAGGGGATGAAGGGGAGGGGGGGGAGGGCGGGGAGGGCGGGGGGGGGGAGGAGAGGGGGGAGGGTGGAAGGGCAAGGGAGGGAGGGGGGGAAGGGCGGGAAGGGGGGGCAAGTACGGCGGCGACGATGACCCCGACACCGACGGCACCGACGGCACCGACGGCACCGACGACGACGACGACGACGACGACGACGACGACGACAACGACAGCGACGACCGACGACGACGCCGACGAGACGACGGCACGGCGGAGACGGCGCCGACGGTCGGCATCACCCAGGCCACCGCCGAGGGCCAGGCAGTCGTTATGGGGAGCCCCTGGCGGTGGCCCGGCGGTCAGAAAGTTGCCTGAAACAATGTCAGGCATCTTGCTGGTACCGTGCCCCATCCGAGGGGGCGGTCGCGGGAAGCTTCCGAGCCACCGCCAAGCGGAGGGGGAGGTCTCCCGTCCTCCTCCTCCTCCTCCTCCTCCTCCTCCTCCTCCTCCTCCTCCTCTTCCTCTTCCTCCTCCTCCTCATCCTCCTCCTCCTCCTCCTCCTTCTCCTCCTCATCCCCCCCCTCCCTGTTTTGTGCATTCCCCCCTGCCTCTCTGCCGCCCTCTCTTCTCTTCCTCCTCCTCCCCTCCTCTCCTCCTCCTCCTCCTCCTCATCCCCCCCCCTCCCCTGTTTTGTGCATTCCCCCCTGCCTCTCTGCCGCCCCCTGCCCTCTCCTCCCCCCGCCCGCTCATCCCCTTTCTTTACAACCGCGCCCTTCGATGACAAATCCCGTCTGCCCCATGGTGCTGTCGTGATGTTGTCCCGCCTCTCCCGCGCATGTCGCCCCTACGCACCATAACTCTTGCTATTCTCATGATTCGTGTCTGATATTGCTTACGATCGCGAATGATGTGCGTGGTCGTACCCATCCATGTTTGACATGCCCAATGCTTTTTGTTCGATTGCGAGGTTCTCAGGCTCGGTCTTTCAAAAGTGGTGTTCCCTCTGCACGCTTCGCCCCACTCGTGCAGAGTGGCCCTCTCGCCCGAACGGGGTCACATTTCTGGATGCGTTTTTGTTGCCATCCGCCTCCGTCGACCGCCTCCGCCTTCCATGCGCGCCCTCCTGCGCATCCTGCTCCCGGTCCAGCCCCGTCTTGCTCTCCTGCCCCCTCTCCTTCCTCGCACTAGTTACTCTTCCTCTTGCTCATCCTCCTGTTAGTCCGCCTCCTCCTCCTCCAAGTTCGCCTCTCCTGTGCTCGCCTTTCTTCTCCTTTCTTCTGATGCAGACTGGGCATCGCACGATCAGGTCACTTTGAGGACCGCAGTCCTCTAGGACCCCTCACTCTGCGGATGGGACATGATCCAACCTGATGGGAAACACCTGGTGACGGGGTAAAATGTCAGGCGTGGCGTCAGCGCGCTTGGCTCCCCGCTCCCGCCCTCCCTCCCCCGCTCCCCTGCTCCCCGGCCCTGCTCCCCTTGCTCCCCGGCCCGCGCCCTCTTCTCCCCCCACTTCTTTTTTTCCTCCTCCGCCCCGCAGGAGGCCCGCCTGGGCCGCCCGCCCGGCTGGGCCGCGCGGCACGGGCGCTCACCACCGCGGGCCTACAGTGATGCTCCCCGGAAAACGACCCCCCCCCCCGCGGCCGGGAACCTTCCGGCGGGCCCTCAGCAACGCGAGGCAGAGAGACCCCCCCCCTCCCCCTCCTTCTCGATCTCGCCTTTGTTGCTGGCACACTAGGCACCTGCGCTCCTCCTCCTCCTCCTCCTCCTCTCCTCCTCCTCCCTCCTCCTCTCCTCCTCCCTCCTCTTCTCCTCCTCGTTCCCCCCTCCTCCTCTCCTCGTCATCCTCGCTCCCTCATCCTCTCCTCCTCCTCTCCTCCACCTCTCCTTCCCTCCTCCTCTCCTCCTCCTCTCCCTCCTCCTCCTCCTCCCTCCTCCCCTCCCCCTCCCCCTCCCCCTCCCCCCTCTCCATCCTCTGGGCGCTCTGGGCGGCCGCGCGCCGCCGCGGGCCGCGCGCCCTCCCCGCCGCTTCGCACACCGGGGGACCGTGCGCGCGGGCCGCCCGTCCTGCGGGTGGCCTGGCATCCCGGCGCCCCTGGGGCGGCTGGCGGCGCACAGAGGGGGGTGAGGGGAGGGGGGGGGGGGGGCTTCTGAGAATAGGGGAACAAAAAAGTGGCATAGACATAATAACTCGTAGGTCCGCACGGATTTCTCGGATCGGCGCTGGGGCCCCCGGCGGCGCCTCTGGCGCCGCCCCTGGCGCGCTCCGCGCGCCAGGGAGGGGGGTCCAGCGCCGATCCGAGAAATCCGCGCGACCTCCGAGTTTTTATGTGTATGCCACTTTTTGTTCCCCTAGAGAAGGAGGCTGCTCCTTAAAGGCGCCAGCCGTGTACCGACAGACAGGGCCCGCGCCTTCGAAGAAGCGGGGGCGCTTCTGAGAAGTCTCCCCCCCTCCCCCTGCCCCCCCCCCCTTCTGCGCGTGGCCGGGGAGGGCTGCCGCCCACGACCGCCTCCGGCATCGTTGGGGCGGCTTGCGTGACCAGGCCGGCGGCCCGCCGAGACGACGCCGCCGGCCGCGGACGGCCCCGCTGCAGCGGCGGCCCGTCGCGCTCCACATCAGCGCGGCCGGCTCCCGCGTCTCTCGCGCTGCGCCCGCCGCTTCCGCGGTGTGCGCCCCGCCGACGAGCCTTTCGCCCAGCGCGGCCGGCGCATCTGGCGCACTTCTGGCGGCTGCAGCCCTGCGCCTCGAAGTGCTCCCCCATCCGTCTCCTCCTCGTGGTGGCCCTCCTCCTCCCCTTCCCTCTCTCCGTCGTCGTCGTTGTCCTCCTCTTCCTTCCCGTCGTTCGTTTTCCTTCCCTTCCTTCTCTTCCTGCTCCCCCTGCTCCTCCTGCTCCTCCTCCTCCTTTGCCTCCCTTCCTCCTGCTGCTCCTCCCTCCCATATCTTCCTGCTCCTCCTGCTCCTCCTGCTCTTCCTCCTTTGCCTCTCTTCCTCCTGCTGATCCTCCTCCTCCTCCTCCTCCTCCTCCTCCTCCTCCTCTTCCTCCTCTTCCTCCTCCTCCGCCTCCTCGGGGGGGTGAGGTGTGTGCCTGCCTCCCGTTCTGCTCTGGATCCTGCTGCCCCTCGGCTCCCGCTCGCTCGCTCCTCCGCCTTTCTCCCCCTCCGAGTCCTCATCCGCGCCGCTGCGCCGTGCCTCCGTCGTACATGCCGTAGGCGGCGAGCGCGGACAGCTCCAGGAACGCCGTGCCCGGGTCGACGATGGCGGCGATGCGCTCGCGGGGCAGCGCCTTGCCTGTGGGCCGGGCCACTCCGCCACGAGGATGATCAGGGGGCGGAGGTGGAGCTGTTGGGGGCTGCAGTCAATTCGTGTCGCGGCGCCTCAGACCCATGGTGCAGATGTAGCAATCTGTGCCCGTCCCCCTTCTCGGTGCTGAGGGTTGATGATGCTGACGATGATGATGCTGCTAGTGATGTTGGCGATGGTATGTTTCCATTCCTGGTGCCAGGGGCCATCTTTGCTGCGTTGGGGCGAGGGCGATCATCTCGCCAGACAGAGTGGGCGCCACGAGACAGGACAGTGCAACAACCAAACTCGAGAGATACGTAGGCGAGAGAGGGAGGAAGGGAGATTTGAGCCGCAGTGTTGCGGCACGCGCCAATGCAACAATCAGAACACCTAGACCGCAACTGCATGGTCTTATTCCGTTCACGGTGCTTGGGGCCATCTTTGCTGCGTGGGGGCAAGGGCGATCGTCTCGCCAGACAGAATGGGCGCAATGAGACAGAACAGTGCAACAGCCAACCTCTAGATATACGTGGTCAACATGCTTGCGCACCCTGGCGCAAAGGGCCGACCAACATTTAACATCTTTGCAGAATTACAAGACGAATGTGGAGACCCTAGCCTGGTGAAGGGGGAAAGGCAGCCTTCACTAGCCAACCAACACCCCACTGTACGAATTGCCGTGGGAACTTGTTCAGAATGAGAGTCCAGGGCCCACCGTGACCATTAACCGCAGCAGAAAACATTTGAACACAACGATTACAATAACAGTTGATTCTTACGGCCAGAGCACAAAGGTCGGGCAGCCAAGAGCGGATACTGAACAATTCAAGACCAAACGATCGCCGGACGGGCATGGGCGGCTCCATGCTGGCAAAAGTTTAACACAACACACTGGGTGGCTAACGAGCGCACGTTCTTAAAAGGAGGCCATGGCCTTTGAGGAGGTGCTGAGGTGCTTGCAGGGGACTCTGCTATCACAGGGACCTTCAGACGGGGGCGCTCGAACATCATGATGGCCAACGAACCCCACAAAAGGTCCCGGGCCGAGATGAGGGGGGCCCGGGCTAGGAGGCAAGAGACGCCCATGCGCCCACGACAACCGAAACGCGAAGCCATCCCGTGATCTCTTGGCGCGCCGCGGGTCGAGACCAATCGAGAGCCTGGTGTTTGCTGGGATCAAGACAGATGGCAACGAATCCATGGGGTCCCAGCGCGCGAACGCCGGGCCAGGCGGCAGCGACGAAACCGACGAGGACAGAGCGAGGCAGCGCACGTGCGCCGCGAAGCGAGGCAGAGAGATGCTGGGTCAGATGTCCGTCCGGCTGGTCGTCAGAGACGGCCGCTCCCGCCCGCGAGGTGACGCGGCCCGCCTCAGCGGCGCAGGCCGCGGGGGCTGGAGGCCCGAGACAGCCGCCTCCATCCGCGTCGCGAGGTTTCCGTCCACCAGTCGGGGATGGACAGAACCCCCTTTAGTAAAACGTGGTTTAGTGAAAACGACCTGAGGCCAAAACCTGGCGGGCGCAAGCCTGGTAAATAACGGCCACGGCGCCCTCTCGAGAACCGAAAACGGACAATTCACTAATCGACGTGTCACTGTTGGGGGTTCTGTCCACCCCCGAGCCGACTGGGGGCGCGTCGTCGGGCAGGTCGTGCAGGGGCTGCCGCAGCGCGGTCCGCTTGGCGCTCCGCCGAAGCCTGCAGTTCGCGGCGCGCCTGCCACGGTCCTGCGCGTCGTGGGGGCGCCGCCGCGCCGCCAGGTCGTCGCTGGCCGCGCCTCGCCGCGGCGCGTGTTGAGATACCGTCGGGGCGTTGACCCGAGGAACGCCAAATAAGGAACCAGGCCCCTCTTTTCCATATAAGTTGAACTTCGATTCCCCATGCAAAAAAAAACCTAAGGGACCCCCGAGGCGAGCTGTAAAACGATCAAGGAACACCGAGCCCCTCCCCAACGAAAAGGGTTCCTTCTCCAGGGCCCCGACCGTACGGAGGAGGAGCGGGTGGACGGGTGCGCCTCCTTTAGACGTGCTCTCCGCCTTATTGTGCTTTCCCTGCCCCCTCGGCCTCCTGAACTTCGATTCCCAATGGAAAACCTGAGGACAACCCACGGCAAACTGTAAAACCATCAAGGAACACCGAGCCCCTCCCCAACGAAACGCGCTCCTTCTCCAGGGCCCCGACCCTACGAGGATAAGGAACGAGGCCCCCTTTTCCCATAAGTTCAACTCCGATTCCCAAGGGAAAACCTAAGGGACAACCCAAGGCAAACCGTAAAACGAACAAGGAACACCGCGCCCCTCCCCAGCGAAACGCCTTCCTTCCTTCAGGGCCCCGACGGCAGCTGACACCGCCAAGGCCGAGGTGCTCGGCCGCTCCGCCGAGGGCGCCGCGGGCCTCTGTCGCGGCGGAAGTCCCGCGCGGCGCCGCCCCGTCGGGTCTGGCCGCCGCGCTGCAGCGCCGCCCACAGCGGCCGCCGCGCACCCTGGTCCAGAGCGACCCTCCCCAACGAAAAGGGTTCCTTCTCCAGGGCCCCGACCGTACGAGGAGGAGCGGGTGGACGGGTACGCCTCTTCTAGGCGTGCTCTCCGCCGTACTGTGCTGACCTCGCGACTCGCGTGACTCGCGACCCTCGCGATCGTCGTGACTAGGGGAACAAAATGTGACATAAACATATAAAAACTCGGAGGTCCCCGCGGACTTCTCGGATCGGCGCTGGACCCCCCTCCCTGGCGCGCGGAGCGCGCCAGGGGCGGCGCCGGAGGCGCCGCGGGGGGGCCCCAGGACACACAAATAAATGCACACAAATTAAATGATTCCCTATTTTTTCAAATATTTCCTTTGGTTTTTGTCTTCCCCCCCCCCCCACTTCCCATATTTTCCCATATTTTCCTGGAGATCGACGATGAATTGTGTCTGTGTGTTTTTTTCCTCCTGATTCTGCTTCTCCCATCCCTCGAGGGCATTGCGCGCCCTCGGCGGGGGGGGCCGCGGAAGGCTGGGCGAAGGCAGCAGGTGACGCGCCGCCGCCGTCGCGGCCCCCCCCCGTTGCCGCATCGAACATGTCCAAGGCCAGGTGCGCCGGGAAAGCCGTCGAGATCGCGTCGAGCCCCTGCGCGGGCGACCACGTCGAGCCCATCCATCCGCGGGCGCCGGGAGACCGGCTGCTGGGCGTGGGCTGCGCAGTGCTGGGCAGTGGCGTCCGTGAGGACGGGGGCCCCCAGGAAGCTCGGGCGCCCGTCCGCCAGCTCCGAGAGAGCGACGACTGCGGGGCGAGCCGCTGGCGGGCCAGCGCCATGGCCCGTGGCGGCCGCCCAGCGCGGCCGTTCCCCTGAGAGACCGCCTCCGACATGATCAATTCCAGGCCGCGGCGCATGCGAACGAAGTCCCGACATGATCAATTCCAGGCCGCGGCGAATGCGAACGAAGAAGCAAGACCTCGACGGGGCATCGGACGGCGCCCCTGCTCTCCTGCGCGCTGGCGAACGGGTTGCTCACGACGCGGTCGTTTAAGGGAATGCCCTCGTCCTTGTCTTTCTTCTCGCTACCCATTGGCTTGAAGGCCTGCTCGACCACCCTCTCCTCCAGAAGCTGTAGGCATGGCGCGATGGTCTCAAGCTGAGCGAGCGCGCCCACGCTGGCCTGGTCGTAGCGCAAGGCCAGCTCCAGGATCCGCCACTCGGCGTGCTCTCGGGTGAGAGGGTCGTCCTCCGACCTCCGCCCCTTCTGCCATCCTCTTCGACTTCCAAGCCGGCGGGGGCGCAGCGCAACGATGGAGATGAGCGCGCGCCCAAGCTGCCGTCCTCCGCCCGCGCACCCGCCAGTCACTCCAGCTGGTCGACGAGTGAGGCATCGCTCCCTCGCGGAAGCCTCTCCACCGATCGCCGCGGGAGTCCCTGGCCACGGGGCTCCCGCGCAGGTCGGACACCGCCGCTGGACCGACCGCAGGCGGAGCCGGCAGCGCACTTCCCCCCAGGCACGGCAGCGGCGGCGCCCCACGCGGCAGCCAGCGCCGCCGCCAGGCCGGGCATGCCGACGTCCGCAGCGACAGAAGCGACGGGCGCCGCCGCAGCGGGGACCGCGCCCACGGCGTCAGCGGGGCCAGCACCCACGGGTGCAGCCAACGGGGCTGGGTCCGCCATGTCTTGCCCGCCCGCCGCCGGGCCGCTGGCGTGGTCCGCTGCAAAGGGCATTGTCGCGGGCGAGGCAAGTCGGGCGATCCAGAACCACTGGTCCCCCTCCGCGATGCCCGTCCAGGCGTCTGCGGCGGACGGCAGCGCTCCGAAGACGTGCGCCCTCTTCGCCGCGGGCCGCTCGTCCTGGCCCGAGAGGATGAGACGATGTCGGCGTCCGGGGCTCAGCTCTCCTCATTGAAACTTACGTTGGAAGTGCCCACATCTCATTAGAGTCAGGGCCTCAAAGAAGGAGGAGCCTTTCATGCCACACGTGCGCACCGCCAACTCGGTATCTGGCAATGTGCCACTGCCGCGGAGGAGACATGCTCACGAATCTGCTTCTTATCCTTGATGGCGCGAGCCTGAGCACGAACTGTCTCCTCGACGTTGGGTGCAGCGGCGCGACAGCGACCCGATGAGCGAGGCCGCCTCCGACGGCACGACGGCACTGGCTGCCAGGACGATGTTCAGCGCCGCGAGGGCGTTGGCCGCGACAACACCTTCACACGACGGCTCCACCACCTGGCCCTAGGTCGGACATGTCCCTGTACAGGCGGATTTTGAACGAAAAACAAAAGATAGTCAAAACATACTCCAAACTGGTCAGGAATAGTCAAACAATCGTCTCAGGCTATTTTTTGACTATGTTTGAACATTCCTCCTGTAGGGAGACAGGCCCTGGCCCCCGCCCCCGCACAGGCGCACGCGGGGGTGGCGGGGCAGGTGGGCTGCGGCGCGCAGGCGCCGCAGCTGGGTGCTTCCGCCCGCGCGACCAGGGAGGCTCCCAGGGTCTGCCCGCCGTATCGCAGCACTTCGCCGACTGGGTGGGCGAGCTTTTGCGGGGTAGACTGCACACATGAAGACTCGAGCCGCAGTGTTGCGGCACGCACGTTGCAACGATCAAGCCACTCAGCAACCAGTAACATGATGACGGCAACGACGATACGTCTGATGATTACGATGATAAAACATATGCTAATGCTGATGCGGCTGATGAAGCTGAAGATGATGATGACGACGATGATGCTGCTGATGATAATGCTGATGATGCTGATGCTGCTTCTGATGATGATGAGTAGGAGTAGTAGGAGGAGGATCAGGAGCGTGGCCGATGAGGAGGAGGATGAGGAGGAACGTGAACACCAACGAGGCCATCGACTTCGCGATACCCCGCACCATGCTGGCTTCAGTCACGGACATGGCCAAACACACTTGGCGGGGGGGGGGGTGCACGTGTTTTGCTTCGGCAATTTAGCCAGCGCCGTTGTGAGGACATCTAGCCGATGGGGGGCACTTACGGGGCACCCGTTTTGCAGGAAGAGGAGGAAGAGGAGGAGGAGGAGGAGGAGGCGGAGGAGGAGGAGGAGAAGGAGGATGAGGAGTGTCATTGTCCTCGACGGGGCTAGTTCACCCTCATCCATCCACACATTACTCAGTCCTGGCTCACCTGCCCTCCCCCGTGCCTCTTCCCCCCCCCCCTCTTCCCCACCCCCTTCTCGACCCCTGCACCCTGACCAACCTCTCTTCTCCTCCCCTGCCCTTATCACTCCCCGTGCACACACCCCTTCGTCCACTATAGTCTCCCCCTCTCCTCCCATCCTCTCCGCCTCCCTCTACCCCCGCACTCCTCTCCCCTCCAGTATCCCTGCCTTCCTCCTCCGCCTCCTTCTTCTTTGCCCCTCATCTTGCCCCCTCACCTCTCCTCTTCTCCTCTGCATTCTTTCTTCAAGACTTCTCACCTCCCGCCGTCCCCTCGCCTCCTCTTCTCACTCCTCCGGTTCCAACCGCCTCTCCTCCCCTGCTGCCTCGGCTGCGATGCTGGTCGACGCTCTCGGCGCCGCCGCCGCCATAGGCTACCTCCAGACGGAGGAGGGGGGAGGCAGGTGGAAGAGAGCGAGCAGGGTGGAAAAGGGAGCGATAAGAGGGAATGATGGAAGGAGGCGTGAAGGAGGGGAGGGAGGCAAGAGGGAACCAGGTGTGGAGACAAGGGGGAGATAGAGATAGGGATGATAGAGAGACACGTTGAAGGGAAGGGAAAGGGAACGCATAGGGAAAGTAGAGGGTGGTGGACTGGGACACACGTGCGGAAGGGGATGGGCACGGCGACGAGGGTGCATTCTCCCCGAACCGACCTCGATCTTGTGCCTCGGTCCGACTGTAGTGATCGTTACATAGGAGGGTAACGCGAGGGAGTGTAGAGGATGAAAAGACATAAACATACACTGTTGGCGCTCCGCAAGGGTTTTCTTGGATCTGCGCTGGACCTCCCTTCTTGGCGCGCGGGGCGCACCAGGGGCGCCGCCGGAAGCGCCGCCAGGGGGGGCCCAGCGCCGATCCAAGAAATCCGCGCGGAGCGCCAACAAGTTTATGTTCATGGCGTGTTGCCTTCTTCGAAGGAGGGCAGCGATCACACCTGCTCCGATCCCATCGGCGATGCGGCGGAATCCTCCGATCCCGTCTTCTCCGACCCCTTCCAGGAGGCCCAGAAGTGATCGTTACATAGGCGGGTATACTATAAGATTTCTCGGTGCGCGCGTCGCCCCTGGGGGGGCGACGAACACATAGAATATGTTGTGGGGACGCCGATCTATCCCAATTTGGCGGGGCTTGACGTGAAGGCCTCTCCACCTCCATCGCTCATTGTGCCAAGTATGCGTCTGTTCCATCGCTCAGTTTCCCATACGCACGCAGATCCACCCCCCCAATGGACGATGACGATGGGCCCCACATTCGACCCTCACGCCTCGTGTGCTCTGAGAGCTCCGTCCGTCACCAATCAACCGTTCCTGTTGCGCAACACGTGTCGGCAACTTTTACATACACCGTCCGAACCAACATGTAATCAGCTTGTTACTGCTTCACGTTGAATTGCCAGCTATTGCGTCATATGGCATCGCCGAAGACCTCCTGTTGGAACTTTGCTCGTCTTGATCCTCTGCGTACGTAGTCTCGCTTTCTTTTTTGTGTTTATCTCTCTCTCGTCCTCGATCACACAGCATGAGATCTGTGCCTGTCCCGTACACCTCCGACAGTAGTTGTCAGATCGTGCTTCCTCGGACCGATCTCGCTGAGGATGGGGATTATGAGGATGGTGAGGATGAGGAGGAGGATGAGGATGATGATGAGCATGATGATGAGGAGGAAGAGGAGGATGAGGACGATGATGATGAGGATGATGAGGATGAGGAGGATGAGGACGATGATGATGAGGATGATGAGGATGATGAGGATGATGAGGATGAGGATGAGGAGGAGAAGGATGAGGATGAGGAGGAGGAGTCGCTCCAGACAGTCGGAGCCCCACAGAAACTGCCACCTCCCGGGGGAGCGCACGCCGCACTCCCCGCCCGGCTCCTGCCCGCCTTCCGCCCGCGGCAGCCCCCGCCGTGCTGCCGCCGCCCGCCGCCGAGGAAGGCACGCCGGCACCCCGACCCCCAGGACCGACAGTGCCGCTCGCGGGGTGCACGGTTTCCCCCGGGGGCGTAGGCGGCCCGAGGAGGAGGAGGAGGAGGAGGAGGAGGAGGAGGAGGAAGAGGAGCGATCGGACCGAGAAGTCGGCTCGGCTCCTGTTGCTGGGCCCTCCTCCTGGGAGGCCGGCCCGTCCCGTGGCCCCCTCCCCTCCCGCTCCCCCCGCCTCTCCTCCCGCCCTCCCGCCTCTCCCTCCCGCCCCTGCCCCTTCCCTCCTGGCTCCCTTTTTGCCCCCCCACCTCCCCCTCCTACTAATTACCCTTCCTCCTCCTTATCCTCCTCCTCCTCCCCCTCCTCCTCCGCCTCCTCCTCCTCCTCCCCCTCCTCTCCTCCCTCCTCCTCCTCCTCTTCATCTTCCTCATGCTCCTCCTCCTCCTCCTCCTCTCCTCCTCTCCTCCTCCTCCCTCCTCCTCCCTCCTCCTCCCTCCCTCCTCCTCCTCCTCCTCCCACCCACGCCTCCTTTCGCTTGATTCCCCCTCCCCTCCCCGCTTCTCCCGCACTCTGCGCGAAGGGCGCTCCCCCCGCACTCTTGCGCGAAGGGCAGCCTCGCCTCGAGCCTCCTGCCGAGCTCCCTGGCGAGGCCCTCGTGGTGCCTGGCGCGCCCGAGGGCCGTGGAGGGCAGGCCGGCGCCGCGCAGACGACGACGACGACGACGACGACGACGACGACGACGACGACGACGACGACGACGACGACGACGACGACGACGACGACGACGACGACGACGACGACGACGACGACGACGACGGAGGGGCTGGGCCGGCCCCAGCCTGGCCCCTCCGCCGGCTCCTGATTCGCAAGCGCAATGAGAACGGGGCCCCCTCGTGGTCCTGCCTCGCACGCCAAGAAGGGCGCCCGCTCTTGCTCCATGGGGCCTCCAGCTCAGGCCCCCCCTGACACCAAAACGGCCCCCCTCTTGCCCCCTCTGCCAGCTCGTGCCTGCTGGGCCCGAGGGCGAGAGAGAGAGAGGGAGGGGGACGGCCCCTCCCGCCTCCAGCCCCGCCCCTGTAGGACGAGGCCAGAACAGGGACAACATCGGACCAGGGTGCAGTCGGGCTCGATTGGAGAGGACAAGCGAGAGGACACAAGACCCTTCCAAGGGCTACATTGCCACAGGAGTTTAGGAGGCACGGGCCTTTCAAGACAGGACACAAGGGTACCCTTGACTTGGCAAGGTCGACCTACTAATCAAGGCCGACTGTAAATGGGGGATCTCTGAGAACCACCAGCTCTAGAGGATGTATCGGGCGCCGCGGCCGTTCCAGAGCCCCCCAGAACGCTCTGAGAGCCCTTCGGCACGCTCTGGAAGGATTTCCCCTTGTCACAGCCCCGACGACCCGACTCAGCCCTTCCCGACCATGTCGGGCGAGTGGTGCTGCTGGGTGACCATTGGGGGCGTGAAGAGAAGGACCCGAAATGGGGCCCTTTAGGGCCGCTTTGGAAGCCAGCAGGGGCCCCAAAGGCGCCCTCTAAAGGGCTCCTGTAAGATTTGTTCTTCGCCCCAGATTTGGCTCACCCCCCATCACCACCCGCCCGACCATGGGGGGGACAAAAGGTGCCGATACTGCTACTCCTCCTGCTTGGAGCAGACGCCCAAAACAGCTGCGTGGAACAAGCGCCCAAAACAGCCAAGAACTACTCCATGGAGGGGGGGGGCGGGGTGCGAGGGCCCGCGCTGATCGGCAAAACAATGAATAAGAAAACAATCACCATGGGGGGACAACATGTTGCCGATGCCGCTACTCCTCGGCCCCCTCTCCAGGGGTGCGTTTCTGCCAGAGAGATCGAAGCGAATTTGGCCGCGGCGACGGGGAAAAGGCAACAGGGTCGGCATCCTGCTCTTCCGCGGAACTGGCCACATCTGGGGGACCCGTGCTCCTTTCAGTAAACGCTTACAGTTAAGTCGGTGGCGAGAGAGGGGGGAAGTGCGAAGAAGAAGACCTTCTCATCCTTGGCCACTTTCGCTGGCCGCGCCCCGCTCAAAAAGTTCCGAACTGGCCATCCAAGACCCTTGTATCCTTATCGTGACCCTTACTCGGCGGCGGGCGAGGGGGGAAATAAGAAGGAGAAGGCCTTCTCAGGAATCACGGGATTCCCCGGCCTTCCGAGAAGTTTCCTAAGCCTTCCCCGAAGACATAGAACACTTCTCAGGTCTGGGGGCTTCTGAGAAGCTTCTGAGAAGCCCCAGCGCCTTCTGAGAAAGCCTTCTCCTTCTCACTTCCCCCCTCTCGCCCGCCGCCAAGTAAGGGTGCACGATAAGAATGCAAGTGCAACCTTTCGAGCGGGGCGCGGCCAACGAAAATGGCCAAGGATGAGCCGACCAACCACATCTGGGGGAGCCGTGCTCCTCGCAGTAAGCGCTTACAGTGAAGGTGCACGATGAGGATGTCAGGGCCTTGGATGGCCTTTTCGGCACCTTTCGAGCGGGGCGAGACCAGCGAAAGTGGCCAGGGATGAGCCGAAAGGGGACGATACATAGGTGACCTTGGGTGTCCTCAATGAGCCCTGATAGCGGCGCGATGGCCGTAAAATTAGGTCGGGCATGTTCGCCCCCAGGCGGATTTTGCACGACAAATCACAAAATAGTCAAAAGTTACCCTCGAATAATCAAAACATGTGCCAAACATCATCCCCAGACTCATTTTTCAACTATTGTGACTATTCCTCCTGTAGAGGGGCATGCCCGACTTCATAATAGCGGCGCGATGGCAGTGACAGAGGGGCACGAGATGGCGGTGGTGCCTCTTTGACGGGCGGCAGTGCCGCGTGGCCTGGCGCACAGGGCCCCTGCCACTCCCGGGAGCTTGCTGCCCCAGGGTGACGTGGGGGTTGCTCAAAGCAGCCGAGCGCCGGGCAAAGGAAAAATATTCAAAGGGGCCCAAGGACACACACACACATAAATACACACAAATAAAATGGTTCCCCATATTTTCCCATATTTTCTGGGTTGTTGTCTTCCCGCCCAATTCCCATATGTTCCTACGTTTTCTTGGAGTCGACGATTCATTGTGTCTATGTGTTTTTTCCCCTCCTGAAAGATGCACGTTGGTGTTGGCACACGGGAGCGTATTCTCGACGGGCCCGACTAGCGGTGCGGCGGTGAAACAGGGGCACGCGATGGCGGCGATACCTTCTTTACGGGTGGCGGTGCCGCGGGGCCCTGTCTGCAGGGCTCCTGCCACTCCCAAGCACTTGATTAGAGGCCTCCGAGATGGAGTCCGGGCCTGATGGGGTCGGAGGATCGCGCCGCATCGCCGATGCATCGGTGATGCATCGGAGACTCATCGGCGACGTCGGCGTGAAGAAAACCGGGCTCCGCATCGATGCGGCGCGGTCCTCCGACCCCACTTGCTCCGACCCCGTCGAGGCCTGGATTGATGCCCCCCCCTCTGCCATGGAAGCGGGGCTGGAGCACCGGACGTGAGGAAATGGAGCACGGGCCCCTCCTTCGCCGCCTCTCATCCTACAGCTGCTCCCCCTTCTCATTCTCCACCTCCTCCTCCTCCTCCTGCTCCTCCCCCTCCTCCTGCCCCCCCGTCCTCCTCCTCCCCCTCCTCCTGCCCCCCCCTGTCCTCCTCCTCCTCCTGCCCCCACTGTCCTCTTCCTCCTCCTCCTCCTCCTCCTCCTCCTCCTCCTCCTCCTCCTCCACCCCCCGACGCTGCGAACGTCGGCGCCTCGCTCCACGGAGGCGGACTCCGCCCCCCCCCCCCGAGACGCTGCGAGCGTCGGGGCCCGCCCGGCCTCCAGCGGGCACCGGCGAGCCGAGCCCGTCGCAGGCCGCGTTCGCTCCCGGGGAGGGTTGGTGCCCCGGTGGCTTGCTCCGCACCACCGCCTCCGCCAGTGCCGCACCGCGGACGTGCCAGAGGGCAGGCAGAAAGGGGGGGGGCACAGACTGAGACACAGAAGCTCTGCGAACCCGCGTAACTGAAGTTGCCTGGAGCTAACTACCAGTAGACTCAACATAGCTTAGCATAGCTACCGCATGACTTATGCTAACTTCAAACAGCGAAGCTAAACGTTCCACCTCGCCATTTTCGTCATCGAAGCGCTGCTGCTGGCTTGCATGCGTAAAAAGTGGCCAGTCCCAATGTGTATCGGTATCGGATCATGTAAATAATTGCGGTGGGAGCAACAACTTAAATACACTTTCCCAACGCTTGCGTCACCGCCCTCATTCTTGTTGCAAGCGCTTGCGATTGAATGTCGTATTTTGGAGTATTATACATTGGAGCGCTTGCTTTTTCTGCAAATGAACGCGCTTGCGATTGCTGGAAACTCCCAGTGGGAAGCTCCGCCCAGGGCCCCACCGACGGCGGTCGCATGCCGCCTCCGCCCATCTGGGCACCACGCGCTTCGTGGCCCATAAGAACTCCGCCGACTTCCCCATCATTGGCAACGGTCTCGTGCCACCTCTAGGGGATTTGGGGCGATTCCGGCGCACCCCTCACGCGTTTCGTGGCCCCAGAGGGAGCTCCACCGAAGGCCCCAGTGGCAACGATCGAACGACGACACCGACCCATCTCGGAAAATCTCTCACACGCTTCGCGGCAGTGGTCGCATGATCACACCGTCCCTCTCGGCACCCCCATCGTGCGATTCGTGTCCCCCAAACTGGGCTCCGTGGAACGAAAAGAGCAGACTGAGCAGGAGACGGAAGCGGGACGGACGGAGGGGAAGAAGAGGCGGATCAGGAGGATGAGGAGGGGGAGGAGGATAATGGAGAATGGAGAAGCCAGGCGCACCAGGGTGCGAGTTCGGTGAACTAAAAGGCTGCGCCTGGTCACAACGGAACGCTCGCAACAGCAGCGGGCGCTGCGGCGGCTACAAATTCGCCCACGGCCATGCCGTGGGTAGCCGCCCGCACATATGAAATGAGGCCGTCGCGTCCCGCGTGGGCGCGGGTGAATTGGCCATGGCCAATCTCAGCTAAACTCTCACGGCCTTTGCGCGTGAGACCTGAGCATGGCGCGGCGAGGTGGCGGGGGTCCTCCGTCGTCGTCTTTCCGCAGAGGCGACAAAAGTAAAGACAGTACTTCTGCATGACATGTAGCTCGCAGGACTCATGTAGCTCGCGCCCGCTTAGTGGGGCAGTGCCGCACAGCGGCACCTCGTGCTCACTAGCGGTGGATTCGGGTGGCTTATGGTGGCAATGCGTGCTGCACGATTGCCGCACCGTGCGTTTGCCGGACGTGGGCCCGCATCGCGAGCACCTGCGCTTGCTCGCGCGGAGCTCGCACTCGTGTGCACTCGACTGGAAGGCGATGCTGCAGCTCGGTGGGGCGCGGGCCGCGCGCCTGCCGCACCGCGGGCCGGCACCGAGCGGATCAGCTAGTGTTCGTCGGGCCCTCGGGCGGACGAGGGCGCACTGGGCGTCGTGCGGGCCCGTGGGAGGCGCCTCTGCACAAAGCGCAGCCTCCCGAGCTCTGTGTGCAGCCGCGCCTGCCCACGCGGTCGCCGCATGCGGTGCCCGGCGTGCGGAAGTGCCCGACGGGGTCCGCAGGCAGTACCCGAGGCCTTCGCAGGCGGAACGGGGAAGTAGGATGCCGAGGACAGAGAGGGGCCTCCTCCTCCTCCCTCCTCCTCCTCCCTCCTCCTCCTCCTCCTCCTCCTCCTCCTCCTCCTCCTCCTCCTCCTCCTCGTCCCTCCTTCTCCTCCTCCTCCTCCTCCTCCTCCTCCTCCGATTTGGGTGTCCTCGCTGTGTGAGGCCACCCAGATGACCTAGAGCCTGCTGCGGCCACGCCGCGCAAGGAGGCACCACGGCACCATGCGAACATCGGGCCGGCATCGGAATCGTCAAGATATCTGGGCGGCGAGCCTGGGGGGAAGTGAGAAGTGGCGGGCCTTCCCGGAAGGCTCGGAAGTCCACTGGACTTCTGAGAAGTCATCTAAGCCTTCCCCGATGGCACAGACAAACTTCTGTGCAGGCTGGAGGGCATCTGAGAGGCCCCGCCGCCTTCTGAGAAGGCCTTCTCATTCTCACTTCCCTACCCCCCGGGCGCGCCGCCGACAGAACATTAGAGTCAAATCGGATCGAGACGACCCGAATCGACATCGAGTCGCATCGGTCTGATAGGAGGAGGCCCTTATGTCCCCCTTCCCGTCCCCAGACCATCCCCTCCACCCGCTCCCTTTGCGAGCCACATCGGGCAGGGCAGGGCTGCTTCGTAAACGCACAGGGCCATTGAGTAAACGCGAACTATCGGTGTCGGGGTGTTTTTTCTCCTCCCTTGACTCCTCCCCCTCCCTGTTATTCCCTCCTTCCGCCCTCCGCCCTCGGCTCCCGCCTCCTCCTCGAGGAAGGTAAGGGCGAAACTCGTGAAAATCTACCACCATCGCGCACATGTGTGCGTAGTGTTCCGTACACCGCAAGCGGGCAGCATCGCCCATTGGCGCTCGCGCGGCCCGTGTGACCACCAAACGGTCGCTTCACCATCATTGAGTCTAGTCGGTCAACGCCTTCTGTGTCAAGCGTCGGGGTGGGCTAGATCGGACTCCTGTGGGAGCGGCGCTGTGGCACGCGCGCCTGTGCTCAGTGCGTCTTGGCTGGTGGACGCTCCGATTAACGTATCGGCGTGTATATCTGCATATATGTAGAGAGAGGGAAAGAGAAATAAAGAAAGAGAGAGAGAGAGAGAGCGAGGCGAACGAGCGAAAGAGATAGAGAGAGATAAACAAGCAAGAGGGATCTGACACACACACACATACACCTATATACATGTATATACCTATACATATGTGTATATATATATAGGTCTGCATACATGTGTAGGTACGCGTGTCTATACAAGTATATATATACAGAGAGACAGAGAGAGAGAGAGAGAGAAAGAGAGATAGAGAGAGAGAGAGAGAGACAATACAAAGAGAGAGCGAGAGAAATAGAGACACACACACACACACACATATATATATATATATATATATATACTAGAACCACGCGCGCGCTTCGCGCGCGCTTAGGTTCTGTCGAGTCACAGACCCAGGAATCGCTGTGAGAAGAAATTGGTGACGCGAAACGTCGTGGGGGCGTCCTTGGACGTGTGGGGTCTCCTGGGGCCTCTTGAGGGGCCTCCTGGGGGCCTCCTGGCGGCCTCTTGGGGCGGAAGGCTCGAGCTTGCGGTTCGTGGTCCCCCTCTGGGTCCCCTCTTGGGCCCGTCTTGGGGCCCTATTGGGCCATCTTAGGCGCCTCTTGGGCCGTCTTGGGACCTATCGGGCTGTCCTGGGGCCCTCTTGGAAGCTTCTTGGGCCGTGTTGGGGCGGTCTTGGGCGCCTCTTGGGCCGTCCTGTAACGTCGGAAAGCCCAAAAGACAACTTTGTTGAACATGTACGTTTTACAAAGGGAATGGGCCAATTTTTGCGTCTAGGGGCCCTCTTGGGACGCATGTTGGAGGCTTCTTGGGGCCTCTTAGGGGCGTCCTTGGACGTCTGGGGTCTCCTGGGGCCTCTTGAGGGGCCTCCTGGGGGCCTCCTGGCGGCCTCTTGGGGCGGAAGGCTCGAGCTTGCGGTTCGTGGTCCCCCCTCTGGGCCCCCTCTTGGGCCCGTCTTGGGGCCCTCTTGGGCCATCTTGGGCGCCTCTTGGGCCGTCTTGGGGCCCTCTTGGTCTGTCCTGGGGCCCTCTTGGAAGCTTCTTGGGCCGTCTTGGGGCGGTCTTGGGCGCCTCTTGGGCCGTCCTGTAACGTCGGAAAGCCCAAAAGGCGACTTTGTTAAAAATGTACGTTTTACAAAGGGAATGGGCCAATTCTTGCGTCTAGGGGCCCTCTTGGGACGCATGTTGGAGGCTTCTTGGAGCCTCTTGGGGGCCTCCTTGGACGTCTGGGGTCTCCTGGGGCCTCTTGAGGGGCCTCCTGATGGCCTCCTGGCGGCCTCTTGGGGCGGAAGGCTCGAGCTTGCGGTTCGTGGTTCCCCTCTGGGCCCCCTCTTGGGCCCGTCTTGGGGCCCTCTTGGGCCATCTTGGGCGCCTCTTGGGCCGTCTTGGGGCCCTATTGGGCTGTCCTGGGGCCCTCTTGGAAGCTTCTTGGGCCGTCTTGGGGCGGTCTTGGGCGCCTCTTGGGCCGTCCTGCAACGTCGGAAAGCCCAAAAAGCGACTTTGTTGAACACGTACGTTTTACGAAGGGAATGGGTCAATTTTTGCGTCTAGGGGCCCTCTTGGGACGCATGTTGGAGGCTTCTTGGGGCCTCTTGGGGGCGTCCTTGGACGTCTGGGGTCTCCTGGGGCCTCTTGAGGGGCCTCCTGGGGGCCTCCTGGCGGCCTATTGGGGCGGAAGGCTCGAGCTTGCGGTTCGTGGTCCCCCTCTGGGCCCCCTCTTGGGCCCGTCTTGGGGCCCTCTTGGGCCATCTTGGGCGCCTCTTGGGCCGTCTTGGGGCCCTCTTGGGCTGTCCTGGGGCCCTCTTGGAAGCTTCTTGGGCCGTCTTGGGGCGGTCTTGGGCGCCTCTTGGGCCGTCCTGTAACGTCGGAAAGCCCAAAAGACAACTTTGTTGAAATGTACGTTTTACGAAGGGAATGGGCAAATTTTTGCGTCTAGGGGCCCTCTTGTGACGCATGTTGGAAGCTTCTTGGGGCCTCTTGGGGGCGTCCTTGGACGTCTGGAGGCCATCTTCAGCATCTCGGAGCCCTCTTGGAGGCCTCTTGGAAGTTTCTTGGGCCGTCTTGGGCGCTCCTGGGGCCGTCTTGTCTGACCGGGGAGGCCTCCGGCAAGCCCCAACGAGCCTCAAGGCCAACCCGACAGCTTCCACGGGCCCCGGAGGCCACATTTGTGGTCGGGTGGTCGAGGTCCGGCCCCGGGCCC
>CAUYUJ010008366.1:0-26428 GCA_963575745.1 Prorocentrum cordatum
ACGTGTCCCGCTCTGGGGCGTTAGGAACCCACGTGTTTTCACGCTTGTCCCGCGCTGGGGCATTAGGAACCCACGTGTTTTCACGCTGGGCCCGCGCTGAGGCGTGAAGAACCCACGTATTTTCAAGATTGTCCCGCTCTGGGGCGTTAGGAACCCACGTGTTTGCAGGCTTGTCCCGCTCTCGGCCGTTAGGAACCCACGTGTTTTCGCGCTTGTCCCGCTCTGGCGCGAACGGGTCCCACGTATTTTCACGTGTCTGGGCCACACAGGGGGGGCCTCCTCCCATGTTAGAGACCCCCCATGGGTGACCTGGGCAATTGAAAAGAAGTATTTCGCATTTCGCCTGAGACATCCTTTGGATGTTCGCCCCCGCCGAATGTAGAGACTCCGAAAAGGCAGCCAGCGATAATCTAGTGGGCCTGTTCCTAAATCCCAAAGCGAGCGCGCGAAAGCGGCTGACCCACGCAGAGGAATTATATTCATCTGCGCGGAAATATGAATCATCTTCTTGCTTTTCCAAATCAATGTTTTCTCGCGTGCCATCCGCGCGCGAGCGCGGCCGCTGCACGCCGCGATGTACAAGTCGCGGCGGCGACCACAAGCAGCAATGCATTCTGCGCGCGCGCGCCCTCGGGCTAAAATACCAGGGCGGCCCGCGACTGCAACATGGTCGCGTCGGTCGACGGGACCAGCGTTGGGGGGCGGCGGCAGGAAGTCGGGACAACGGGTCCTGTCATCACCAAGGCTGCGAAAGTTCCGCTCCAGGGCCTCCAACAACCTAACCCGCGCGCAACCCTGAATCTGGGGGGTACTCATGTAGATGAACGGGTAGATACGCAACTGGCGCGCACGTGCACAGGAACATATGCTTCGCAAGTTCCGCGCAAGAGCGGAGAAACGGCCGTCGCGACCCTGACGGCCATTGGCACGTCAAACCAACGCGCACCGCGCGTGGCCCGCGCAAGCGCATCGGCAGCTCACCAATGCAAAAGCGCCCAGTCCATGAGAAGGCGCAGGTGCGCTTTGCAAATGCATGTGGCACGTGGTACATGCGGTGTAAAAGTGGTGTAAAAGTAATGTAAAAGATGTGTAAAACTGGTGTAAACGTGGAGTAAACGTGGTGTAAAAGTGGTCTAAGAGTAGTGTAACATTTTGTAAAAGTGGTGTAAAAGTTGTGTAAAAGTGATGCAAATATTTCGGATTGTTGAATTCGTGCCCTCTGGTGTATTCCCGGGCGCGGTTTCCAATCCCTGTGGGCCCCCAAGAACTGCATTGATTCATGACAATCCTAATCCCATGCGGCTCCGCCGTTTTCCTGGGGGCGCGGGCGGAATCTCCGGGAGGCCCTGGCGTGCGCGAAGTGCGGGCTGGGGTAAATGTGGTGTAAAAGTGGTGCAAAAGTGGTGTGAAAGTGGTGTGAAAGTGGTGTAAAAGTGGTGTACAAGTGGTGTACAAGTGGTGTACAAGTGGTGTAAAAGTGGTGCAAAAGATGTGCACATGTTGGGTATGTGTCGGGCCTCTTCGCGTGCTCAAAAAGGAAACCACAGCTCGCGGTACGCGGTCGCGACTCGCAGTTCGGCGAGCGGAGCGGCGCGCGGAGCGGCTCGACGCGGCGCGCGGCGCGGGACGGCATGCCGCTCTCCGAAGATTAACGAGTTTGCGCAGTCGGTCGCCCGCGCGGAACGGCGCGGCACGACGGGGAGCGCGGCGCGGCGCGGCAGGGCGGCGAGGCGCGCGCCACGGCGCGGCGCGGCCCACGGACTCGCGAGTTGGCACCGTCGCCAACGCGTCGGGTGACGCTCGACGTGGAAGAGAGCGACGCGCGGCGCAGCACGGCGCGCGGCGCAGCACGGTGCGCCGCACTGCACGGCGCGGCGTGGCGCAGCCAGCGCGCAGTGGGGCGCCGGCAGGCCCGCGGGTTCGCAAGCTGGTCAGACGAAGCCCCCCGTAAGAGATGCGCCGCGGACCCCCTCGGGCAATCGCTGTTCGAGGCATCAGACAGCAAGCGCAGCAAAGTGCGTTTAGAAATTTCTAGTCATCAGGCGGCAACGCACCGTGCCCCCAGACTTAACATGTTCTTTTACGGAGATAAGAAAAATCTCACGAAGCGCCTTTCGGAGTCTCTACCCCACCGAGGACCCGCTCGAGACATCCCCCAACTCTGCAAAACCAGCGTTTGGCTCGAGAAATCCTTACAATTCAATTCCGCCGGCCCTCTTCGACTTCGTTCTTAATCGCAGAATAATTCCGCCGGCCCTCTCCCCGTCGATTCCGAGGGTAAACATCTAAAAGAGAACCCTGGGCCCGCGCCCTTTCCAGGAAAATACACTGGGTTGCTAACGGTTGCGCTATTGGCTGCGAACTCGGCTGCCGAAAATAAAGCCGCATGCTGCTTCTTGTTTGCACCATGGGTTGCGCCCTTGCCGGCCGACTATGAAAATGATCAGGCGTCGGCTCCGGATACTGAGAGAGAGAAAGAGAGAGAGGGAGAGATATTGAAGTTGGGTGTGGTATCGAAGTGAACTGGACCCCCCCACGGGGGAACCGGATTTCGATTTCGGTTGGTGTCGCGCGTGCGTGCGAGGCGAAGCTGCGCTTCCCCTCTTCTCACTCCTCCCTCCTTCCCCCCCTCCTCCGCCCTCGATCCTCCCTCCTGCCTGCCTCCTTCCGCTAACTCCGCCCCACATCATCCCTCATCACTCCTTCCCGCCCCCTCGTCCCCCATTCCTCCGGCACTTCCTCCCTCCTGCCTGCGGCCATCTTAACGGCGTCTTGGGGTGGTCTTGGGGGCCAGCTGGGGCTCTTGTGGGCCGTCATGGGACCTTTTTGGGCTATCTTGGGGCCTGCTGGGCCGTCTGGGGCGCCTCCAGGCCATCTTGACTGTCTCTTGGGGCCGTCTTGCTTGGAGCCCTCTTGGGCTGGGCCATCATGGGCAGGATTGGGGCCAGCCGGGGACTTTCATAAGACCCTTTTGCGATCTTTATTATCTGAAGCCATCTTGGACGCTGTTAGGACTAAGAATGCGATAAGGCTAAACTCTTTCCACGACAGACAGAATACTGACGACTTTTTCCTCTCAAAGGGGGGGGGCGGGCCATGAGGGACGGGGCCACGCTGAAGCTCCCAATCTGGGGGGGGCACACAACGGCGCAACTAAGGCTGGCCCCCCGTGCGGGCCAGAACAGACACCCACGAAGACCAATCCTCCCGGCCACAGTAGGTTACGGAGAAGACATCTGGGGGCCAAGCCACGGTGCAACGAAAGCCGCCCCCCACATCCAGGTCAGACATCTGGGGCCAAACCACGGTGCAACGAAGGCCGCCTCCTTGTCCGGGCCAGACATATGGGGCCAAACCACGATGCAACGACGGCCAGAAAACCCCTCCAGGTCGCATCGGCAGGGTCCTCGTTACCCGGGTATGTAGGTGTGTGTACCAATATGGTATGTGTAAGTGTATTCATGTATATATCGATCGAGATCAAAATCATGGTATTGCATGCTGCGTGCTACCTGATGAGTCGATGTGGTCAATGTGAACAACCTTGTGTTTTGACCATCGTCGTCTGTCACTCTGAGCGTGTTGGCCCCCGTTGTGAGCGTAAACCAATGGTTTACGGCAAGTACCTGCTCAGATGACGGTGACCAACCACCTGTCGTTGGCAAGTTGTATGTAACCGATGAACTTCCGATGGTTGCTGTTTGCTGGCTGTTTCGTGTCATCCTCTTCGCATATGTAACCTGGAGGGCAACAGTTTGCGGGCAACCTGCTTCCGCGGTAAACGTGTACTCCTTGGTGCCGCCGCCCATCCACCAATCACCGTGCGTTTGCCCCCAACCTATGCCGTCGCTGGCAACGAAGTCATACCGCGTAGGACAGGCCTGCTATTTAGCTTATTATCGGTGCTTGGGTGCTGCGCTCGCCGAGCTTATCCCAGATCCTTCAAGAGCTCTCCGAGCGCGCAATTATAACCATGCCAGCTTAACGGTCACAAGCACATCCCGAGCCGTACTCTCAAATTGCTCAGTCAACTTTTCCATATTCCTGGGCCCACGCAAACCTACAATGTTGTCCTCATATGCCCAGCACTACTATCAAACTGCTCACTCAACGTTTGATGTTGCTGAAGTTGCTTTGCCTTGCGGCGTGGTGTTGCATGGCATTGCGTTGCTCTGGAAATTGTAAGAGACTATTTAATTCAAACACTGCCCTGCGCTTTCCTTGCAAGTCCTGGGAAGGCTGTACACTGCAAGGTCTCAGCCGTAATGGCATGGACAACCGGTAACACTGGGGACCCCTTTTGGAGCAAATCTGGGGACATCCTCAACATTCTAATTTACGAGGGATTCGCGCTCCCAGGGCCACGATCCCTTCTAAAGTACGCGGGATTCGCGCTCCCGAGGACACGAAGCCACCCCGCGGAGGCTGTCCAAAAGCGCCCCCGCCCTCTCCAGAGCAGAACATGGTCGACCCACGTACCCGGAAAGGGACATAGAAACTTCAAGCTTGGCGATGTTTCAAACAGCCAAACTTGGTCGACGGGCAATTGCAATGCTCAAAGTAAATATGGTGATGTACCGTGCCAAAGGCTTTGCTGTGCTGTGCTGTGATGATTTGAAATGTGCCATGCCGCATTGAACTGTGCTGTGCTCTATTGCATTCTGGATCAGGGTACTCAGACCGCATCATAGGGTCCCAACATTATCCGCAATGTGCCGCTGGATTCGCAATCAGCCCGGATGGAAAGGATACAAACTGACACAGAACCGAAGGTTTACTCGATCCGAAGGCTAACTCGAGCCGACGGTTAACTTGAGCCAAAATGGCTTGAGCCAATTTTCCCCTAGGTAAACCCCTAGGGATTACTAGGAATCCCCAGGGGGTCCTATGATACCCTGATTCCCTGAAAATGTCCTAGGGATTCCTCGGATCCGTTAGGGATTCCTAGGATTCCCTACGGATTCCCACGGGATCTCTAGGATTCCCTAGAAATTCCTAGGATTTCCTGCTCCCCTAAGGATTCCCTAGGGATTCTTAATATTCCTTCTGGATTCGTGGGATTCCCAAGGGATTCCTACGATTCCCTGGTTTCTTCCGGATTCCTACGATTCCTGAGATCCCCTTTTGGATGTTTAGGATTCCATAAAGTTTCTTAGGATCCCCTAGGGGGTCCTAGGGTTCCCTGATTCCCTCGGGATTCCTAGGATCACCAAAATTCTGCAGGGATTTCTAAGATTCCCTCGGGATTCCTACGATTCACCAGGGGCTCCTAGGATTCACTGATTCCCTAGGGGTAGGATTCCTAGGATCGCTAAGGGATTCCTGGGATTCCCGAGGGATTCATTGGATCCCTTAGGGATTCCTAGGATTCCCTAAGGATCCCAAGGATTCCCGAGGGATTCTTAGGATTCCCTGGCCTAGGATTCGCAGGGAATGGTGGGGTTCCCAAGACATTCCTTGCGATCCTTCTTTGCACAACGTTCTTGATAAGATCGGCACGTTGTGAAGGTGCGCGCTGTTAGAGTGGAACGTGCGCAGATATGCAATTCGGGCGCTTGGGCGCCACAGGGGCGTAGGGGGCGCAAGGGGCCGACCGTCTCCCAGGGAGTCCCTAGGATTCCCAAGGACATAGAATCCCAGGGGCATAGAATCCCTAGGATTTGCAAGGGCATAGAACCCTTAGTCTTCCCCAGCGATTGCTAGGATCCCCTAGGGATTCCTTAGGATTCCCTCGGGATTCCTCGGATTCCCTAGGGACTCACTAGGGATTCCTAGGATTCGCTAGGGATTCCTGGGCTTCCCTGACTCCCTAGGGATTCCCTAAGGATTCCCTAAGCATTTCTAGGGACTCCCTAGGGATTCTCTAGGGAGTCGTAAGGATCGGCGCGGTAACGCGCACATGGCTTGAGCTCGCTGGCCCTGGGCCTCTGCCATTTCCGGGAAAAGCGAACCCTGGGCCTCTGCCCATTCCGGGAACAAGACATGATCGACCCACGAACCTGGAAAGGCATGTAGAGATGTGAAGCATGGAAACGTTTTAAAGAACTTCAATTGGGCGATAGGCAGTGGCAATGCTGAAGATATCGATGGTGACGATGCTGTGCCAGGGGCTGCGTTGTGCTGCGCTGCGCTGCGCTCCCAGGGCGACGATCCCTCGTAAACGCCGCGCGGAGGTTGCGCATAAGTTCCCCCCCCCTCTCCAGAACAAAAACCGATACTTTCCTGCATCGGGATATGTACTCGAGGGGCGCTTTTCGGCCCCCCCCCGCCATTTCCTGAAAATCAGGCGCTGGACCCGAAGCCGCGAATCCTCCTAAATTACTCTGCGTCCGCGCGCCCAAGGCCGCGATCCCTTGTAATTTACGCTGGATTCGCGTTCTCAAGGTCACAGCCCCTCGTAAATTACGCTGGGTTCGCGCTCGCAGTGCCGCGATCCCTCACAAATTATGCGGGATTCACGCTCCCAGGGCCGCGATCCCTCGCAAATTACGCGGGATTTACGCTCCTAGAGCCACGATCCCTCGTAAATTATACAGGTTTCGCGCACCCCTTGTAAATTACGCTGGGTTCGCGCTCACAGGGCCAAGATCCCTCGTAAATTACAGCTAGAACCACGCGCGCGCTTCGCGCGCGCTTAGGTTCTGTCGAGTCACAGACCCAGGAATCGTTGTGAGAAGAAATTGGTGACGCGAAGCGTCGTGGGGGCGTCCTTGGACGTCTGGGGTCTCCTGGGGCCTCTTGAGGGGCCTCCTGGGGGCCTCCTGGCGGCCTCTTGGGGCGGAAGGCTCGAGCTTGCGGTTCGTGGTCCCCCTCTGGGCCCCCTCTTGGGCCCGTCTTGGGGCCCTCTTGGGCCATCTTGGGCGCCTCTTGGGCCGTCTTGGGGCCCTCTTGGGCTGTCCTGGGGCCCTCTTGGAAGCTTCTTGGGCCGTCTTGGGGCGGTCTTGGGCGCCTCTTGGGCCGTCCTGTAACGTCGGAAAGCCCAAAAGGCAACTTTGTTGAAAATGTACGTTTTACGAAGGGAATGGGCCAAATTGTTGCGTCTAGGGGCCCTCTTGGGACGCATGTTGGAGGCTTCTTGGGGCCTCTTGGGGGCGTCCTTGGACGTCTGGGGTCTCCTGGGGCCTCTTGAGGGGCCTCCTGGGGGCCTCCTGGCGGCCTCTTGGGGCGGAAGGCTCGAGCTTGCGGTTCGTGGTCCCCCTCTGGGCCCCCTCTTGGGCCCGTCTTGGGGCCCTCTTGGGCCATCTTGGGCGCCTCTTGGGCCGTCTTGGGGCCCTCTTGGGCTGTCCTGGGGCCCTCTGGGAAGCTTCTTGGGCCGTATTGGGGCGGTCTTGGGCGCCTCTTGGGCCGTCCTGTAACGTCGGAAAGCCCAAAAGGCGACTTTGTTGAAAATGTACGTTTTACGAAGGGAATGGGCCAATTTTGCGTCTAGGGGCCCTCTTGGGACGCATGTTGGAGGCTTCTTGGGGCGTCTTGGGGGCGTCCTTGGACGTCTGGGGTTTCCTGGGGCTTCTTGAGGGGCCTCCTTGGGGCCTCCTGGCGGCCTCTTGGGGCGGAAGGCTCGAGCTTGCGGTTCGTGGTCCCCCTCTGGGCCCCCTCTTGGGCCCGTCTTGGGGCCCTCTTGGGCCATCTTGGGCGCCTCTTGGGCCGTCTTGGGGCCCTCTTGGGCTGTCCTGGGGCCCTCTTGGAAGCTTCTTGGGCCGTCTTGGGGCGGTCTTGGGCGCCTCTTGGGCCGTCCTGTAACGTCGGAAAGCCCAAAAGGCGACTTTGTTGAAAATGTACGTTTTACGAAGGGAATGGGTCAATTTTTGCGTCTAGGGGCCCTCTTGGGACGCATGTTGGAGGCTTCTTGGGGCGTCTTGGGGGCGTCCTTGGACGTCTGGGGTCTCCTGGGGCCTCTTGAGGGGCCTCCTGGGGGCCTCCTGGCGGCCTCTTGGGGCGGAAGGCTCGAGCTTGCGGTTCGTGGTCCCCCTCTGGACCCCCTCTTGGGCCCGTCTTGGGGCCCTCTTGGGCCATCTCATTTGCGGTCGAGGTCCCCCCGGGCCCCCGGACGCGGTGCGCCGTTATATGTATACGGATGCACGCTCCCAGGGCCACGTTCCCTTGTAAATTACGCGGGCTTCGCGCTCCCAGTGCCAAGATCTCTCTCCAGATATGATTTTGCACGCGGGCGCGAACGCTGCCGTTCTCTGCTGCGAGGTGTTGCTCTTGTCCACAGCTGTTCCAAACTGTATCATGCTGGAATCGGCGGGGGCCGCACCCAGGCCAGCGGCCCCGCGCGCCCCGACAAGACTGGCAATCAATAAGAGACGGGCCATCTGCGGGACAGGTGATCCGACCAGAAGTTGTAGGATGTACGCAGAATGTGCGGGTGTGCTTCAGATTGCGAAGGCCCTGCTGGAGCCAAACAGTCTGCAGAAGAGGACGAGGAGAGCGAGGAGAACGGAGAGGAGAAGGAAGAAGGCATGGGTAATGGACGTCGTGATGTGTAGAGGAAGGAAAGCGGGGACGAGAATCATCACCAAAACCATCACCACTGTGGAGTGCACGATTTGCCCATTTGTGGGATGCAGGTGCGCGGGATGATCCACGAAATCAAAGGACGCAAACTGCTACAACCATTAGCACTTTCCAGCCATCCGACGTCTTGAAAGAATGCCGCGCCGTGGCATATGCGCGACCAGGGCCCTCGACCCCATGCTGATATATTACATTTCGGGAAGGTGCAACTGTGCACACAGCGCCACACACGTGGCGCCAAATCGGATGTCACCATATCCGCCCACCGTGCCGTAGGCGTTCAATACAATGTCCTCAAGTCCGAGGCCTCCGGAAGCCCCCCGAAGCCCCCGGAAGCCCCCAGAGGCCTCTGGAGGCCCCCAAGGGGCCAACACAACCTCCAAAAACCTCGATCTTCGAACTTCGAGGATCGAGGATCCTCCTGGGTCCGAGCTGGCCGTGAAAGACATCATCGCCTCCGGTCCTTCCAAATCGTGCTCCCGCTGCAGCGCTGGCCTCATTCCCCTTTGCGGTCCTGGCCTGTTTCCCGCGTTTCGGTCCTTCCCAATCGTGCTCCCGCTGCAGCGCTGGCCTCCTTTCCGTCGATCCTGGCCTCATTCCCGCGCTTCGGTCCTTCCAAATCGGTCTCCCGTGCATTGCGATGCTGTGTTGTGCACCGCTATGCGATGCCATGCCTTGCGCTGCAACGCTCTGACATGCAGTGCTTGACTACGCAATGCCACACCATGCTATGGCACGCTACGCTCTGCCGTGCTCTTCTGCGCCATGCTATGCCATGCTGTTCCACGCATCGCGCACGCGCCCTCCCGAGATCATCGCCTTGCTCGTTATCCGACTGCGAATAGAGAGGGGATCTAAACTCTAGGCAATGGTAAGGGATGGGAGGGAGGGGTAGGACGTCTGATATGACGCGAGCGCACCTATCCTGCCCCTCCCACCTCCTCCCTCGCCCCTCTTCCCTTTTCCTCCCCCTCCGCCTCCCTTCTCCCGCCTCTTTCATCCTCCTCCTCCTGCCTCATCCCTCCTGCCTCATCCCTCCTCCTCCTCCTCCTCCTCCTCCTCCTCCTCCTCCTCCTCCTCCTCCACCTCCTCCTCCTCCTCCTCCTCCTCCTCCTCCTCCTCCTCCTCCTCCCTCCTCTCCTCCTCCTCCTCCTCCTCCTCCTCCCTCCTCCCTCCCCCCACCTCTCCCAGTCCTCATATCCTCATCCCCCCTCTCCCGTTTCCCTCCTGCCTCATCCTCCTGCCTCATATCCCTCCTGCCCTCATCCTCCTCCTCCTCTTATCCCTCCTGCCTCCCTCCTCCTCACCCTCCTGCCTCATCCCTCCTCCTCCTCTCCTCCCAAGAATACGTCCCTCCCCCTCCGTTTCAAGGGTGTATAGTCCACGCTTGGCCCAAACAACGAAAACGTTGTGACATCGGAGCGCCAGGCGCCCTGTGTTGGTGGTGCCCGTTCAGGATGTGTATAATGTACGCGTGACGCCATGAAAAATATGATTTTGTGACAGCGGAGCGCCGGGCGCCCTGTGTCGGTGGTGTGCGTTCAGGGTGTGTACTGTCTAGACTTGATACCAAGAAAGGGAAGATTTTGTGACAGCGGAGAGCCGGGCGCCCGGTGTTGGTGGTGTGCGTTCAGGGTGTGTATAATCTACGCTCGGCACAAACAAACGAATATTTTGTGACACGGAACGCCGAGCGCCCTGTCTTGGTGGTGTGTTCTGGGTGTGTATTATCTAGACTTGGCACCAAGAAAGCGTTTCTTTTGTGGCATCGGGGCGCAGGGCTCCATGTGTTGGTGGTATGCGTTCAGGATGTGTATAATTCACGCTTGGCACCAAGAGGCCCCAATTTTGGTGACATCAGAGCGCCGGCCGCCCTGTGTTGTTGACAACATGATGCAACGACGCGTGGGGATGAGAGCCACAGCAATCAGGACACCTGATGACGACGGCATGCAAAAGTTAAGTTCAGCGTGAGGCTGGAACTTCCACGCTCGAGAGATCAGCGTCAACGCTGGAGCCGCTAACTGGAAGCGCACGGACGCTCGTGGAAGCGCATTCGAGCGCTACGCGATATGGATATGGCGTGCCACTCCCGCGCGCTGGCGAATGAAAGCTCTCGGCAGCTCGCCAAAGCCGTGCTCGAGCGCCGGGCAAGACCTCGGGCAACTCCGCGACGCGCTGCAGCCTGCCGAGCTGCGTCGGTTTGGTCTGCGCGCCCACGGTGCAGGCGCCGACCCACAGCCGCCTGACATCGACGAATACCTTCCTCGCGCGCTTGTTCTGCTCCGACTCGTTTGCCGCGACAGCGACGAAGCGCTCGAGCCCCAGGGCTTTTTCCTTCCAAAAAGCACGGTCCTTCATCAAGGCACTGGTCTTCACCTTGAAGCGGTCGACCTCGGCGCCCACGCTGGCATCGACAACGCCGCCAGCTGGGGCGCGCCTCTTCGGAGCCATATCGGGCCCCGGAGCCTTGAAAGTCAGTGCGCGAGCAAGCGAGAAGCTATCGAGCGCGCGCGTGCGCTGAATCCTGAGCCCGATGGGCTACGGACACGCGCCCATGCAGCCACGCGGCTTGACGTGCCCACATGTAGTCTGAGGACTTTTTCAATCGACACAGCACGGATCCATATAGAATTGCGAAGCCCGCAGACCCCAGGCATGCGGGCACGGGTAGCCACGTGGCTCACAACTAATTCAGCCACGACCTGGCTCTGAGTCCGCAGGCGCGCCGTCGTCGGGAAGCTCACTCGGGGAAACCTCTTCTCTTGTGAACATTCTTGGGCACCGGCTCTCGCTCCTGCGGTTCATCGAACCCCATTCCCCTCATGATGTGTATCACCGCGGCCAAAGCATCAGGTTTATACACTACAAAGAGGTTGTCACACGGATGAATAGGCCTCAGAACCTCAACTTGAACAGCACGTCCTTTAACTTCCACGTCCAAGCACATGACCTTAGGATCCCGCCTCATGTCAGCCTTATGGGCGTGGGACTTGACGATGTTTGATTGTTTCGGTGGCGTTTTAAACAAGCTGCACACGCGCTGCTCCTGCTCCTGCGCGAAGTCATCCAACTGCTGCTGATCCCGCTGGGCTAGCAACACCTTCAGCCCCCTACTCAAAATTACGGCCTGTTGCCCCAGTCCCGATGGGACTCCATCATTAGCATAAGCCACAAGGCTGTTCAATGTATACTGCGCTGGTATGATTCGGACAAACGTATCGTCACCCACTGTAGTCACAGCATGTGGCTTGAAAATCCGCCAAACTGGCCTGAGCCCATCCACCTTGACAGTTCGAGAAAGTTCAAGCGTAGCTGTCTGCATATTGCTATGAGCAAATCGTGATGCTAGACGCTCGGTTGCCCCTGAGCCTGCGCGGCTACGGTTCGCAGAAGCGCGACGCGCAGGGGGCAACGTCATACGGGGCCAGGAGACGAAGGAGAGGGGGCATGGGGGCGCACGGGAGGCACATAGCGCGCCGGGGGCATACGGGAGGGGGCACACGGGGCACACGGGAAGATTCGGGGGAAAAGGGGGGGGGGTGCACGGTAGGTACTACCCCCTTATACACCACCCGCATGCCCCATACCCAACTCCCGTGCCCCTTGTACCCCATGCCACACCCCCCGTGTACCCCCCCGCTTCCCGTGCACTGCCTACCCCGTATACCTTCTTCATCCCCTCCTTCATCCTTCCCATTTCCCCTGCGTGTATTCCGCGTTTCCCTCTCGTTATTCCCCGCTCGGTTGTTCCAGCCAAAACATTGCTGAGGGGGGGGGGGGGGGCATAGCGATCCAAGGGCAGGGCGCGCCAGGCAGACGGCTGCACGGCAAAGGTGGGCAGGCTATGCCCCTCAGGCCCGATGCAAAGTCAGAAGCGCGCTTCGCTGCGCCCGAGCAAATGAGAAAACGCAATCGTATCTACACCTTGCTAAATCTCGCCATCCCCCCACCTCCTCCCACATGGCCACTGCTACCCCTTGAAGCTCCAGAGTGGGACAGCATCGGGCACAGCCGATTCGAACTGCGTTTGTTTCTGACGGCGCTGGCGCGATGGCTACTCGCAAGAACACCGCATCAATTGCCTAATAAGCGCCTGGCTGATCGGCATGCCCGCATGCACGTATCAATGCATAAAGCTTCGTGCTGGCCGACGGTGCGACAGCTCGCCCAGCCCCCAATCCTCGTCTCATGTCATCCTTCTCCCCCCCACACCCCACCCCACCCCGCCCCATCCCCTATCTACGGCGCGGCAGCATATGGACTATAGCACTGCATAGTGCTGGACTGGTTCAATCGTAGAGCTTGGGATAACGCAACGCGTGCGATACAAAACACACCCCTGATGTAGCATCCGCGCTGAATGCGATGCTTACGACCTCCTCTGCTTATTGGCGCTCTCCTCGTGGACCGGCACAGCCTTAGCCTTGGGCTCGACGAACACCTGGAGCTTTACGTTCGCCCCGACGTCGGCAATGTTGGTCAGCACTGGCAGCATGATGCCACCGTGGGACACGCGGCTCGTAGCCATGTTGGCTTGCTTATTATCGCATGCTGTCGCGACCCACCAGTACGCAGCCACGAACGCGGCTTCATCAAATTTGCTGGTGCCGTTGTCGCCTGGCTTCGGCACAGGCAAAACAAAAAATGAAGCGGCGCACCACTGTCAATCGCGCTGTCGCCAAGCGGTATGCCCGACACATTAGACGCGTTCTTCGAGCTTATGTTGACCAACGGTGCCACTGGGACCAATGTAAGCTGACCCTGCTTGATCGCACACGTGGACCAAACCCCATCTGGATTCCGCCAGAAGATCAGCTTTTGCTTCCCCATGTGCTTGGCGCCTAGCTCGAGAAGAGCTCGGTGCAAGATAGCCTTTTGCTTGTCCGTGTACAACTGACGGGGCCACTGCTGATCACCCTCCATCTGCTTTGGCGGCTCAGCTTTTGAGAGCGACCACTTATCAAAGAGATCTTCCAATGCAATTTCAGCCGCGCGTGGCTCTCCGCCGTGGTTGGCCACCTCGTGAAGCTTGACCGCATGGCCGATGCTGAAGACAGCGTAAAGCCTCTGGGCTGGAACATGCTTCTGAACTACGAAGGACCCGATCGAGTAACCAGCCTTCTTGGCAATCCACGCAGGGCCCTTATGGTCGTTGAGCGCCGCCGTGGCAGACGCTGCAGGCATTGCCTTGGAATTTGCACCTGCACCGCTCGAGACCGAATACTTATTCCACTCATCGAACGTGACAGTCTGACCCTCCATGGCTTGATGGAGCTGACACCGCGCAAGAATGATTTGCACATGTCGCCCCACGCGTGCACGACCCCCCCCCCCCCCCGTGACCCGACTTCTCCTTCCCCGCAAGCTTCAAAGCAACCCTCACGAATAGCTGCCCTAAGGGCTCCAAGGCCGCCTCAATGCCGTCGAGCCCCATTTGCGATATCCATGGCTTCGCCAAGTATGCGTTCTGCAATCAATGCTTCAGCCTGCGTAGGCTTGCCTGCAACCTTCGAGACGTCAGCCTTCACCAGCAAACGCGCCACGCCGTCCTCAACCTTGTCGCCAGTGAGGTTTGCGATAGCAAGCGACACCCGCACCAACGGATGCAAATTGGTTGTGGACGAAAAAGTTGCGTGAGTCAGCGCTTCCCAAAAACTTTGGCCAAGCGTAACATTGCAACCAAATGTCTTTGCAATCGAATCCATGAACGCCACGAGTGGAGCACCGGAAACCGATACTTTCCTGTATCGGGATATGTACTCGAGGGGCGCTTTTCGGCACCCCCCCCCCCCGCCATTTCCTGCAAATCAGGCGCACTCTGCGTCCGCGCGCCCAAGGCCGCGATCCCTTGAAATTTACGCTGGATTCGCGTTCTCAAGGCCACAGCCCCTCGTAAATTACGCTGGGTTCGCGCTCGCAGCGCCGCGATCCCTCACAAATTATGCGGGATTCACGCTCCCAGGGCCGCGATCCCTCGCAAATTACGCGGGAGTCACGCTCCCAGAGCCACGATCCCTCGTGAATTATACAGGTTTCGCGCACCCCTTGTAAATTACGCTGGATTCGCGCTCCCAGGGCCAAGATCCCTCGTAAATTACAACGGATTCACTTTTGCACGCGGGCGCGAACGCTGCCGTTGTCTGCTGCGAGGCGTTGCTCTTGTCCACCGCTGCCCCACACTGCATCATGCTGGAATCGGCGGGGGCCGCGCCCAGGCCAGCGGCCCCGCGCGCCCCGACAAGACTGGCAATCAATAAGAGACGGGCCATCTGCGGGACAGGTGATCCGAACAGAAGTTGCAGGATGCACGCAGAATGCGCGGGCGTGCTTCAGATTGCGAAGGCCCTGCTGGAGCCAAACAGTCTGCAGAAGAGGACGAGGAGAACGAGAAGAACGGAGAGGGGAAGGAAGAAGGCATGGGCAATGGACGTCGTGATGTGTAGAGGAAGGAAAGCGGGGACGAGAATCATCACCAAAACCATCACCACTCTGGAGTGCACGATTTGCCCGTCTGTGAGATGCAGACGCGCGGGATGATCCACGAAATCAAAGGACGCAAACTGCCACAACCATTAGCACTTTCCAGCCATCCGACGTCTTGAAAGAATGCCGCGCCGCGGCATATGCGCGACCAGGGCCCTCGACGCCATGCTGATATATTACACTTCGGGAAGGTGCAACTGCACACGCAGCGCCACACACGTGGCGCCAAATCAGAAGTCACAATATCCGCCCACCGTGCCGTAGGCATTCAATACGATGTCCTCAAGTCGGAGGCCTCCGGAAGCCCCCCCAAGCCCCCGGAAGTCCCCAGGGGCCTCTGGAGGCCCCCAAGGGGCCAACACAACCTCCAAAAACCTCGATCTTCGAACTTCGAGGATCGAGGATCCTCCTGGGTCCGAGCTGGCCGTGAAAGACATCATCGCCTCCGGTCCTTCCAAATCGTGCTACCGCTGCAGAGCTGGCCTCGTTCCCCTTTGCGGTCCTGGCCTCGTTCCCGCGTTTCGGTCCTTCCCAATCGTGCTCCCGCTGCAGCGCTGGCCTCCTTTCCGTCGATCCTGGCCTCATTCCCGCGCTTCGGTCCTCCCAAATCGGTCTCCCATGCATTGCGATGCTGCGTTGTGCACCGCTATGCGATGCCACGCCTCGCGCTGCAACGCTCTGACATGCAGTGCTTGACGACGCAATGCCACACCATGCTATGGCACGCTACGCTCTGCCGTGCTCTTCTGCGCCATGCTATGCCATGCTGTTCCACGCATCGCGCACGCGCCCTCCCGAGATCATTGCCTTGCTCGTTATCCGACTGCGAATAGAGAGGGGATCTAGACTCTAGGCAGTGGTAAGGGATGGGAGGGAGGGGTAGGACGTCTGATATGACGCGAGCGCACCTACCCTGCCCCTCCCACCTCTTCCCTCGCCTCCTCGCCCCTCTTCCTCCCCCTCCGCCTCCCTTCTCCCGCCTCTTTCATCCTCCTCCTCCTGCCTCATCCCTCCTGCCTCATCCATCCTCCTCCTCCTCCTCCTCCTCATCATCATCATCATCATCATCATCATCATCATCATCATCCCCCCCTCCCGTTTCCCTCCTGCCTCATCCCTCCTGCCTCATCCCTCCTGCATCATCCCTCCTGCCTCATCCTCCTCCTCATCCCTCCTGCCTCATCCCTCCTGCCTCATCCCTCCTGCCTCATCCCTCCTCCTCCTCCTCCTCCACAGAATACGGCCCCCCCCCCCTCCGTTTCAGGGTGTGTATAGTCCACGCTTGGCCCAAACAACGAAAACGTTGTGACATCGGAGCGCCAGGCGCCCTGCGTTGGTGGTGCCCGTTCCGGATGTGTATAATGTACGCGCGACGCCATGAAAAGGATGATTTTGTGACAGCGGAGCGCCGGGCGCCCTGTGTCGGCGGCGTGCGTTCAGGGTGTGTACTATCTAGACTTGGCACCAAGAAAGGGAAGATTTTGTGACAGCGGAGCGCCGGGCGCCCTGTGTTGGCGGTGTGCGCTCAGGGTGTGCATAGTCTACGCTTGGCACAAACAAACGAAGATTTTGTGACACGGAACGCCAGGCGCCCTGTCTTGGTGGTGTGTTCTGGGTGTGTATTATCTAGACTTGGCACCAAGAAAGCGTTTCTTTTGTGGCATCGGGGCGCAGGGCTCCATGTGTTGGTGTCATGCGTTCAGGATGTGCATGATTCACGCTCGGCACCAAGAGGCCCCAATTTTGGTGACATCGGAGCGCCGGCCGCCCTGTGTTGTTCACAACATGATGCAACGACGCGTGGGAATGAGAGCCAAAGCAATCAGGACACCTGATGACGACGGCATGCAAAAGTTAAGCTCAGCGTGGGGCTGGAACTTCCACGCTCGAGAGATCAGCGTCAACGCTGGAGCCGCTAACTGGAAGCGCACGGACGCTCGCGGAAGCGCATCCGAGCGCTACGCGATATGGATACGGCATGCCACTCACGCGCGCTGGCGAATGAAAGCTCTCGGCAGCTCGCCAAAGCCGTGCTCGAGCGCCGGGCAAGACCTCGGGCAACTCCACGATGCGCTGCAGCCTGCCGGGCTGCGTCGGCTTGGTCTGCGCGCCCACGGCGCAGGCGCCGACCCACAGCCGCCTGACATCGATGAAAACCTCCCTCGCGCGCTTGTTCTGCCCCGACTCGTTTGCCGCGACAGCGACGAAGCGCTCGAGCCCAAGGGCTTTTTCCTTCCAAAACGCACGGTCCTTCTTCAAGGCACTGGTCTTCACCTTCAAGCGGTCGACCTCGGCGCCCACGCTGGCATCGACAACGCCGCCAGCTGGGGCGCGCCTCTTCGGAGCCATATCGGGCCCCGGAGCCTTGAAAGTCAGCGCGCGAGCAAGCGAGAAGCTATCGAGCGCGCGCGCGCGCTCAATCCTGAGCCCGATGGGCTACGGACACGCGCCCATGCAGCCACGCGGCTCGACGCGCCCATGTGCAGTCTGAAGACTTCTTCAATCGACACAGCACGGACCCATATAGAATTGCGAAGCCCGCAGACCCTAAGCACGCGGGCATGGTTAGCCACGTGGCTCAAAACTAATTCAGCCACGACCTGGCTCTGAGTCCGCAGGCGCACCGTCGTCGGGAAGCTCACTCGGGGAAACCTCTTCACCCCTACAAGCATCACCGATATGTTCTGAAGGATCGGTAGAAAGGAAAGTAACCGTATCCTCGATTGTCTTGCACTTATTGTAGCCGTTCGCACCATCCTCCTTATCAAACTTGGCAAGGAAAAAGCCGTTCCTCTTGTGAACATTATTGGGCACCGGCTCTCGCTCCTGCGGTTCATCGAACCCCATTCCCCTCATGATGTGTATCACCGCGGCCAAAGCATCAGGCTTATACACTACAAAGAGGTTGTCACACGGATGAATAGGCCTCAGAACCTCAACTTGAACAGCACGTCCTTGAACTTCCACGTCCAAGCACATGACCTCAGGATCCCGCCTCATGTCAGCCTTATGGGCGTGGGACTTGACGATATTTGGTTGTTTCGGTGGCGTTTCAAACAAGCTGCACACGCGCTGCCCCTGCTCCTGCGCGAAGTCATCCGACTGCTGCTGATCCCGCTGGGCTAGCAACGCCTTCAGCCCCCTACTCAAAATTACGGCCTGTTGCCCCAGTCCCGATGGGACTCCATCATTAGCATAAGCCACAAGGCTGTTCAATGTATACTGCGCTGGTGAGATTCGGACAAACGTATCGTCACCAACTGTAGTCACAGCATGTGGCTTGAAAATCCGCCAAACTGGCCTGAGCCCATCCACCTTGACAGTTCGCGAAAGTTCAAGCGTAGCTGTCTGCATATTGCTAAGAGCAAATCGTGATGCTAGACGCTCGGTTGCCCCTGAGCCTGCGCGGCTACGGTTACTTCGCAGAAGCGCGACACGCAGGGGGCAACCAACGTCATACGAGGCCAGGAGACGAAGGAGAGGGGGCGCGGGGGTGCACGGGAGGCACGTAGCGCGCCGGGGGTACACGGGAGGGGGCACACGGGGCACACGGGAAGATTGGGGGGAAGGGGGGGGGGGGTACACGGTAGGTATTACCCCCTTATACACCACCCGCATGCCCCATACCCACCCCCCGCGCCCCTTGCACCCCATACCACACCTCCCGTGTACCCACCCGCTTCCCGTGCACTGCCTACCCCGTGTACCTTCTTCATCCCCTTCTTCATCCTTCCCATTTCCCCTGCGTGCATTCCGCGTTCCCCTCTCGTTATTCCCCGCTCGGTTGTTCCAGCCAAAACATTGCTGAGGTGAGAGGGGGGGGGGGGGGGGGCATAGCGATCCAAGGGCAGGGTGCATCAGGCAGACGGTTGCACGGCAAAGGTGGGCAGGCTATATCCCTCAGGCCCGATGCAAAGTCAGGAGCGCGCTTCGCTGCGCACGAGCAAATGAGAAAACGCAATCGCATCTACACCTTGCTACATCTCGCCATTCCCCCCCCCCCCCCTCCTCCCACATGGCCATTGCTACCCCTTGAAGCTCCAGAATGGGACAGCATCGGGTACAGCCGATTCGAACTGCGTTTGTTTCTGACGGCGCTGGCGCGATGGCTACTCGCAAGAACACCGCATCAATTGCCTAATAAGCGCCTGGCTGGTCGGCATGCCCGCTTGCACGTATCAATGCATAAAGCTTCGTGCTGGCCGACGGTGCGACGGCTCGCCCCACCCCCAATCCTCGTCTCATGGCATCCTTCTCCCCCCCCCACCCCACCCCACCCCATCCCCTATCTACGGCGCGGCAGCATATGTACTATAGCACTGCATAGTGCTGGACTGGTTCAATCGTAGAGCTTGGGATAACGCAACGCGTGCGATACAAAACACACCCCTGATGTAGCATCCGCGCTGAATGCGATGCTTACGACCTCTTCTGCTTATCGGCGCTCTCCTCGTGAACCGGCACAGCCTTAGCCTTGGGCTCGACGAACACCTGGAGCTTTACGTTCGGCCCGACGTCGGCAATGCTGGTCAGCACTGGCAGCATGATGCCACCGTGGGACACTTGGCTCGTAGCCAGGTTGGCTTGCTTATTATCGCATGCTGTCGCGACCCACCAGTGCGCAGCCACGAACGCGGCTTCATCGAATTTGCTGGTGCCTTTGTCGCCTGGCTTCGGCACAGGCAAAACAAAAATGAAGCGGCGCACCGCTGTCAATCGCGCTGTCGCCAAGCGGCATGCCCGACACATTAGACGCGTTCTTCGAGCTTATGTTGACCAACGGTGCCACTGGGACCAATGTAAGCTGACCCTGCTTGACCACGCACGTGGTCCAAACCCCATCTGGTTTCCACCAGAAGATCAGCTTTTGCATCCCCATGTGCTTGGCGTCTAGCTCGAGAAGAGCTCGGTACAAGATAGCCTTTTGCATGTCGGTGTACAACTGACGGGGCCGCTGCTGATCACCCTCCATCTGCTTTGGCGGCTCAGCTTTTGAGAGCGACCACTTATCAAAGAGATCTTCCAATGTAATTTCAGCCGCGCGTGGCTCCCCGCCGTGGTTGACCACCTCGTGAAGCTTGACCGCATGGCCGATGCTGAAGACAGCGTAAAGCCTCTGGGCTGGAACATGCTTCTGAACTACGAAGGACCCGATCGAGTAACCAGCATCTTGGCAATCCACGCAGGGCCCTTATGGTCGTTGAGCGCCGCCGTGGCAGACGCTGCAGGCATTGCCTTGGAATTTGCACCTGCACAGCTCGAGACCGAATACTTATTCCACTCATCGAACGTGACGGTCTGACCCTTGATGGAGCTGACACCGCTCAAGAATGATTTGCACACGTCGCCCCACGCGTGCACGACCCCCCCCCCGCCCCCCCCCCCGACCCGACTTCTCTTCCCCCACGGGCTTCAAAGCAACCCTCACGAATAGCTGCCCCAAGGGCCCCAAGGCCGCCTCAATGCCGTCGAGCCCCACTTGCGATATCCATGGCTTCGCCAAGTATGCGTTCAGCAATCAATGCTTCAGCCTGCGCAGGCTTGCCTGCAACCTTCGAGACGTCAGCCTTCACCAGCAAACGCGCCGGGCCGTTCTCAACCTTGTCGCCAGCGAGGTTCGCGATAGCAAGCGACACCCGCACCAACGGATGCAAATTGGTTGTGGACGAAAAAGTTGCGTGAGTCAGCGCTTCCCAAAAACTTTGGCCAAGCGTAACATTGCAACCAAATTGCTTCGCAATCGAATCCATGCACGCCACGCGTGGAGCACCGCCGCCACCGCCGAAATTCTCGACAACCTCAAGCAATGTCTTGCTGTACTTGGCGTTCGGCACGTTAAGCGGAACAACGCTCTCGATTGCCAACTCTTTCCAGCTCTCGAGCACACGCATCCCTGGGCCATGGGCACTCGCCGCCAACGTCATGCAAGCCTCAAGCTCCCCAACCCCAGTGCCGACGTGATTCTGCGTGTTCAATGCCCTCTGGGCAATAACAGCGAAGCGTGGGAATCGCTCGTCGATCACATTAGGGGCCACCTCCCACTTCCAGCCCTTGCCAATCATGATTTTGAATTGCTCGTTGTGGACAGCTTTTGCATATCGATCATGTCTGAGTCAATGCATTGCAATGACTTTTGAGACGCCTTGCCCTGGACCCCTGCCTGCTTACAGAAAGCCGCGGCGTGCCCACGCCCGACTGTCACGCAGCGCTCTGACCCATTCATAGGCGCTAGAAGCCCTTGGGCTCGATCCACCAGCTGCTTATTTTTACCGATGTGCGTCCAGCGGAGGGGGCAAGCGACCCCAAGCTCGATGCGCAGAGCATTTGATAGCTGGCGGATGTCATCCCCGCACGCGTGGATCCTAGCAGCATTGCGGCGCACGTTACGCGGGCTCAGCAAAAGCCCCCCCCCCCCCCCCCCCATTGACCGCATGCGCGAGGAAAAGCTTCGGAGGACTGTGGTCCACTGTGCAAACCAGCTTGTGCCCGCGAAGGCATTGCATAAGCTCATCCAAATGCTCATTCGCCTTCATTTTCTCCATGTCCAAGATCTTCTGGAACTCCTGTTTGAAAGCTTGGCTAAGCTCGGCCATTGCACACGCGGTAGCTGAGCACGTAAGTGAGCAGCTCTGGAAACCCACAGCTGATGCTATGAGCCGAGGCGGCTGCAAACGACGGGAGGCACATGCAAGTGCAATGATGAACGCATGCATCGCAAGTAAAGCGTTCCAGGCCCCTCATCTACCTGATGGATTGCATGCCCCCCCCCCCCCCCTCTTATCCGCACATTCAAAGCCCACGCTCGTCTAAAAAAATGATGATGGCATGCGCCATGGCGGTTGCTATTGAATCCACCGAACGGGCCCTGAAGCGATTCGCGGGGTGATCCCGAAGCTGCAATATGGATTTGCAAGGGTAAGAACCACGCGGAACACAATTCGACTGCCCGAATGATGGGGCGTGCAAACAAGGTTGGTCCAAACTCGATGTTCAAATCCTGACAAATCTGCGACGCTGGTTCGTGATTTTGCGTTTGTGGCCCAGCATGGGTTTCATGCTTGCAACGCTTCGGAAACTACATGCTGTTGTGCTGGAAGCTACATGTTAAACACGAAAATGCACATATTGAATATTTGAAAACGGATTTCTTGGGTGTTAGCATAAGCCGAAGTTCGATGTTAAAACAAACTAGTTCTACAATAACCGTTTACGTTGAGCTGTCGATAAGCAGTTTAGCATATATACAATGAAAAGCTTCGTTGAACCAAAACCTTCTTAACAACAGCTGAACCTCTACGACTGTCTATATTGGCTCATGGAAGTCCACATGGACTTTAGCTAAAAATGTCGAACAAGTTACGTAGCTATAGCATCGTGCTGCTGGCTTGCAAGCGGGTCTAGTGCGCACTCCAACCACCTTGTCATACCCTTAGAAAGCCCATGAGCTGTAACGAAGCCGACATTCACCTCAGCAGTTTCCCCCTCCCAGCCACGGCCGCAGCCGCAGCCGCGGACGCAGCCGCGGCCGCGGCCGGGAGAAGAAAACCACCGCGAAAAAATCGCGATAGTTTCCCCCTCGCCGCGGCCGCAGCCGCAGCCCCGACCGCAGCCGCGGCCGGGGAAAGAAAACCACCGCGAAAAATTCGCGATACTTTCCCCCTCCCAGCCACGGCCGCAGCCGCAGCCCCGACCGCAGCCGCGGCCGCGGCTGGAAAAAGGAAACCGCCGCGAAAAATTCACGATAGCTCCCCCGCTCCCAGCCGCGGCAGCAGCCACGGCCGCGGCTGGGAGAGAAGCCACCGCGAAACATTCAACTCCGCCATGCAATACATTTTCTTCATTGTTTTCCCCTTCTCCTCCGTCCCAAACACCGCTGAGAGCGATCAACGGTCGCCGGCACTTCTGACCGACTCAGTCCATCGCCGCTTCGCGGCTGGGGGAGAAGCCACCGCGAAACATTCAACACCGCCACACAATGCAATTTCTTCGTTGTTGTCCCCTTCTCCTCCATCCCCAATACCGCTGAGTGCGATCAGCGGTCGCCGGTACTTCTGACCGACTCAGTCCTCCATTCCTGTTCCAATGACCGGCCAGGAGGTTGGCTCTGGCGGCTGCGAACCCGCAACAAGCTAGACATCACCGCAAAATTATCTCATCGGCCCTGGCACTAAAGTGGGCATCGAATCCTAGACTACTTCCAGCTAGCGCTTGCCCCAGGAACGACTTACTTCCCGCTCTGGCCCTGGCGTCTTTAGGGACTCTCGCGCCACGTGCTCTTTCTTGGCATTCAGCCCTGTGACCATGTGACTATGTCCCAGGGGCGACGTGAGGCCCCAGCAGTAGTGGCAACTCGCCGCGCCGCCGGTTCTTGGGTCCGGTCTCCCGCCAGTGCTTGGGATGGTCGCCAGCCAGTTCTTGGGATGGTCGCCCCTTCGGAATTTGGGTCCGGTGCCCGCCAGTTCTTGGGATGGTCGGCCGCCAGTTATCGGGTTGGTCGCCCATGGACTAGGATTTCTCCCCTCACGTGTGTACCGAGCAGTTTAAGGACATGCTCAGGTCGGAAATGAGAACAGATTTCTACACATGCGCAGGCCCACACAGCCGAGGCCACGGCCACGGCCACAGCCACGACCACGGCCACGGCCACGGCCACGGCCACAGCCACGGCCACGGCCACGGCCACGCCAGGGCCACGGCCACGGCCACGGCCACGGCCACGGCCACCCACGGCCACGGCCACGGCCACGGCCACGGCCACGGCCACGACTACGGCCACGACCACGACCACGGCCACGGCCACGGCCACGGCCACGGCCACGGCCATGGCCACAACGGCAACGGCAAAGGCGATGGCCACGGCCACGGCCACGACCACGACGACCACCACGGCCACCACGGCCACGGCCACCACGGCCACGCCCACCACGGCCACGGCCACCACGGCCACGGCCACCACACCACGGCCACCACGGCCACGGCCACCACGGCCACGGCCACCACGGCCACGGCCACGGCCACCACGGCCACGGCCACCACGGCCACGCCCACCACGGCCACGGCACCACGGCCCCGGCCACCACGGCCACGGCCACCACAGCCACGGCAACGGCCAGGGCCACCACGGCTAGAGCAACCAGCCACAGCTATCACGGCCACGGCCGCTACGGCCAAGGCTATCACCACGGCCAGCGGCGAAGGCCACCCGGGCACAGCGAGCACGGCCACAGCCATCAAAGCAGGCCACCATGGCCACGGCCACCATTACCACGGCCACGGCGCCACCACGGCCAGGACCACCACCACCACGGCCAGAGCCAGCACGGCCACGGCCACCACGGGCACAGCCACCACGGCCACGGCACGGCCACCACGGCCACGGCCACCACGGCCATGGCCACCACGACCACGGCCACCACCGAGAACGGTCACGGTGACCACGGCCGACAGCCACCACGGCCACAGACAGCACGGCCACGGCCGCCACGGCCCGGTCATCACGGCCATGGCTACCGCCACAGCCACCACGGCCAGCGGCCGCGGACACACAGCCACGGGCGCGACGGTCACGGCCACCACAGCCACGGCCACCACGGTCTCAACAGCCTTCACAAAATAATGGAAAGAAAACCATATCGATGCCCGAACTCGGTCTGCTACCAGAGCTTAACCCAAAAAAAAAATTGTGTTCTGCTATATGTTATAAATGAAAACGATTTCCTGAGCTGAACTCGAGCTGCGGAGAGGGAGTCACCGAAGGAGGATCAGAAGGGAGAACGAAGAAAAACGTTGTGATCTGAAGGAACAATATACAATATGAATAATATGTTTGGTTCCATTTCTGGAGGCGGAGAGAATTCGGACATCTAGATTCGGGTGTCTAATCATTTCCTTCCAATCAATCTGCCAATCAGCTCTGTAATTTATCTACAGCTCGAGTTGTCTCAAGGTAAGTATATCATCCCTCTTGAAGAAAAAACAGAATACGAATTGTTTTTTCGGACCCAGCTCTGGCAGCAGTCGAGTGCGCACTTTAAACTAGCGTTTCTGCCAATTCATGTCCTGTCGATATGCCGAACAGTTATGTAGCTCATCGTTTGCTCGAGTTCAGTCAAAAATGGCACCATCTCTAAAAAATAGCACAATGCCAATAATATTTGTTCGACTCAGCGCCGGTAGCAGACCGAGCTCAGAAATCTAGATACTTCAGACTAGCACGCCTGATGAGCTTCTTCTGCCTGCTCTGCCGAGCAACTCTGTATGGCGATGTGTCAGCCATGACTATCGTAGTGGTGGCCCTGGTGGTCCTGGCCGTGGTCGTGGCCGTGGTGGTCGTTGTGCACGGTTGCTCCAAATGTGCGGGAACTGCGCGACAGCTAGAACCCTGAAAATTGCAGTCGCACGCGACATCATCGACTGCACGGCGCAAAGTCTGCATTTCAAAAACGGGCTACAGGCTCATTTGGGCCCCTGCGTTTTTAGGATAAATCAGCATACCGTGTTCCACACCCTTTCTCGTATGCGTTTTTCTCTCTCCTCTCTTCCTCCTCCTCCTCCTCCTCCTCCTCGTCCTCCTCCTCGTCCTCCTCCTCCTGCTCCTCCTCCTCCTCCTCCTCTTCCTCCTCCTCCTCCTCTTCCCAATCGGATTCCATTAGCGGGGGCGGAATCCAGCAGAACCCGGGGGGGGGAAGGGAAAAAAAAAAAAAACAAAAAAAAAACCCGTTGAGGCAGAGATTCATGGCTGGGGGGGGGGGGGGAAGGTCTCCTCAGGATTGTGTTTTTTGTGCTTGTTTTGATTTTTTTCCCCAAGGCTCTGCTGGATTCCGCTCCCGATACTGGAATCCGATTGGGAAGCGGAGGAGCAGAAGGAAAAAGGAGGAGGAAGAGGAGGAGGAGGAGGAGAAGGCGGGGGAGGAGGAGAGGAGGAGGAAGAGGAGGAGGAGGACGAGGAGGAGGAGGACCAGGAGGAGGAGGAACAGGAGGAGGAGGAGGAGAAGGAGGAAGAGGAGGAGGAGCAGCAGCAGGAGGAGGAGGGAGAGGAGGAGGGGGAGGAGGGGGAAGAAAAACGAGGAGGAAGAGGAGGAGGAGGAGGAGGGGGGGAGGGAGGGAGGAAGCGCGAGCAGGCACGCCGCACCTCGATCGAGGCTCAAGCAGCTCGTGGCGCGCTCGCGCCGACACCGCGCCCTTCGCCCCGCCCCGCCACCCCCCTGGCATGGGGAACCCCAAGCCAGGAACGGCCGCCCACGCGAAGAAGAAGGCGCGCAACGCCGCCTACAACGCCCGCAAACGCGCGGAGAAGAAGGCCGCCGCCCTCGAGGCGGTGGTCGAGCCTTACACGAGGAAGATCGCGCGGCTGGAACACAGGGTGGGCGGATAGACAAACCTGACGGCGCGCACGGTGCGCAACGTGCGTGCCTTGTGCGCAGTG
>CAUYUJ010008366.1:26528-36528 GCA_963575745.1 Prorocentrum cordatum
AGGCGGAGGGGGAGGAGGGGGAACAAAAGGAGGAAGAGGAGCAGGAAAAGGAGAAGGAGGAGGAGCAGGGGAGGGACCCAGGAAAAGAAAGCTATGCCGTACTATGAAATGTTGTGCAGCGCAACGCAACGCAATGCTATGCTACGCTTGGCTCTGCTACGCTATTTGCGCGATGCTACGATTGGCAATGCTATGACTTGCTTCTCTCTGTCGCGTGCCAGACGATGTGACCCAGCAAATGGCTTACTACGTTTGCCCCGAAGGGCATCCTCAAAAAAAGGATGCCCCCCTGCTGGGGAGGATGAAGATTTGCGATAGCCACAGCCAGTTGCCTCTCAAGCCTCTGCGCTCGAAGAGTCCGTCTGCCCCCCTCAGCTTCCTGCTGCGTCGCCATGGCAGCAATCAACCCTGCGGTTGTGCTTGCAGCGAGCTTGGGGGAGTCGCTTGGCGTTCCCGATTACGCCCCTGGGCTCACGTTTGGGGAGGCCTTGCAGCATGCGGAGAACATGGAGGCGAGCGACCACCCGCTCATCAAGGTCGACAAGATCGACACAGCAGGCCAGTGCAACATCGCCGATCTGCCAGCGGAGTTCGCGACGGAGCGCGGGGGGATGATTGAATACTTCGCGGACTACGTGGGGGACTTCGGCGGCGACATCCCTTGGCAGACGCTTCACGACCTCGCCAAAACCTGCGACTACAAGAGCATGCCAGAACCATTCTCTCTGAAGAGGGAGCCCGCTGGTCAGTACTCCACGCAGCTGTTCATCATCAAGAAGCCCGACGGCAAGCACGACATCCTCAAGGACGTGAGCCTCCTGTCGGCGAAGACTAGGACAGACACGTGCATGCAGATGTGTCGTGGCACTTGCTTAATATGGCGCTATGGCAACCAGTATAGGATTGGCCGCCTGGCAGTCCAGTACACGCTCGAAAAGTTGGAGGGCTTCCAGCTGCGGTACCACACCGTTGTCGCGAAGCCTGGCAAGGGGCCGCCCAGGAAGACGGCCGAGCGGGAACTCAAGGCCGCAGGGTACAAGTTCATTCGAGAGAAGGGGCCGCGGAGCAACAATGCCAACCAATTCATGGAGTTCGCAGATCGGGAGAGCGCCCGCCCAGAGAGTCCGATCTCCGGCTGGGAGGAAAGCCGAATCGAAAGGGCTTTGAACAACTATGCCAGGGGCAGGGCGAATGCTAAGGGCCTCACGATATGGGCCTTGACGCTCCGAGACTTCGACCCTTGGTTTCTCAACGAGGTCATCAGGCCCACCTTGGCGCCCACCCTCAGGGGTTTCGGCGTTGCGTGGCTTGGCAAGACCCGCGTCGGGAAGAGCGCGGGGTCGAAGACCTTGGCTTTCATGATGAGCCGCGTGGAGATCGAGGCATTGGACCAATCTGGCGAAGTCGAGAAGGGCGACCTCCTGCCGACCGTCGTGACCGCCAAACACTTCGACTTTTTCAAGGGCGAGCCTGTAATCCGCATCAGGCCAGCAATCTTCGATGATGGCGAGTTATCGGAGCAGTCGGCGTTCATCCTCCAAGGCGTTTTTGAATCCGAGCGAGGAGGACGCGACGCCCTGGGCCAGGTGGGGGTCGTCGGAATGTGACACTGGGTCCTCCCGCCAGGTCTGCAATAATGCTTACGACAAAGACTTCGAGACGGAGCTCGTGTCCAAGTGGGCGGAGGGCACGTCGAAGGACGTGAGCTCTGACGACTTCATGAAGTTGATCAGGCCCTCGTTCTGCCAGGTAAAGGAAGACGAGGACTTGCTGGCCATCGGTGCTCGCACTCATTTTGTTTTGGTCACTGACAAGCGCGTGTACTTCCGCCACGCCAGCGACGGACGGGGCCGAGAGCCCTGGTGGACCTACACCAACCCCCCGACGAGCCCGACCTTTTTCAACGAGCGCTGCAAGGAGGCCTTCGGCGCATGCAAGCAGGACCCCACTAAGCCTGTCTACCCTGCGTACTTCGAAGACGACGTCAAGTGGTCGATGAACTACTTGAAGCGTCTCCTGCTGAACGAAGGCCCGACGACAAAAACACACGACACCACCCCGCCTACGGCGCGCTATTCTCGGTTTCGTTCCATGGGGTGCCTTGGCGTATACCAGGGGAGAAGCCGGGCCAGGTTGCCAGGTCTCTGCTGCGGCTCCTTGCGCCGTAGGTGGGATGGTGTCGTTGCGCTTTTTCGCCCCAAGATGCGCCGCTCGTGCCGACTGTCAGCGTCGCGCCAGTGTTCCCCGCAGCGCCTGAGCCGCCCCCGAGAGCCAGGGGTTACGATGAGTGGGGCGCTCACTTGATGAGCGCCGTTGCATCTTCCTCAGGCGCGCCCCCAGCTGCAGTTGCCGTCGCTGGCAGGGGGTGCGCGGGCCTGCTCGACGACGTCGACAGCGACGAGCAGAAGGCGATATACGCGGCACTTCAGCAGGACTTCTGGCAGAGGAGCGCGAGCGCCGACGGGGAGCTGGTGGACTTGATGTCCCCCCCCCCCCCCCCCCCCCCCGCAAGCGCTTGGCAACGGGCTGCGGCGGCGACCTTGCCCAGGTGGACGTCGACGAGCAGCGGGTCATCTACGAGGCGCTGCAGCGGGATTTTCTCCAGAAGAACCAGAGCGACGACGGCGCGAAGATAGACCTCACGACGCAACCTCGCCAGAGCCGCGCCGCGGAGGGGGGTGAGTCCGACATGGACTTGGATGCAGCGCTGGAGGCCCACCTCGACTACGAGGACGAGCTCGACCGCCAGCGGGCGCAAGAGACCTACGCGCAGGCGACGGAGGGAGGCATTACGAAGTGAAGCGCTGGGCGCGCGGGGTGACGAGTTGAGCTGTTGGGTGAGCGGTGAGCTTAGGCAGCCGAGGCGGCGGCCGCCGAGCCTCTGATGGGCCCCCAGCGCGCTTCGCGGGCTCCCATATGAGTATGAGCACCATGATGATAGCACCCTGAGTTGTTATTCTGACCGACTGCGATGACTCAAGAGCCGTCCTCGCCGTCGGCGTCGTCGTCGTCGTCCCCCCCCCCCCCGCTCGCCCCAAGCTCGCCTTGTCCTCCCTGCCCCGTTTCGACAGTTCGATTGGCGCCGCAGCGTTCGGCTCGCAGGTAGATCGGGACCTCCGTTGGCCTCTCGGCGCCCCTCCGCATCCCATGGCATGGCGTGATACGCAGACGCGGCGGCCTATCTGGGTGCGCTGAAGGACCTGGGCGTGACGAACAGGGACTCTTTCCAGTACGCCGTCTCGCACGCGGAAATCCTGGATCCTGGGAGCTACTTGGAGGACGAGGCGGCTCGCGCATACCTGTTCTGCCAGCACTTCGGCATGGTTGGCAAAACGCACTTCTGCACAGACTGCAGCGACGAGTACACGCTGAGCGTGAAGCATCGCCGCGGCGATGCCGTACGCTTTTACTGGCGCAGGCCTCGCTACGACTGCAGATGCGACACTTGCAACGGCGACGAGGTGTCGGCGGTGAAGGGCACCATTTTGGCGGGCACGCCCACGAGCCTATGGATGAACAAGCTCGACGCCTTCGTGATGTGGTGCTTCGACTACAGCCTTGGCACGCTCAAGGACGAGGTCGGCGTTGACGCCCACGCAACTGTGGAGCGCTGGATTCAGACGTTTGAAGAGGGCGTCGAGGAGCACATGGCCAGGAAGATGGACTCTGGGAGCATTTTCGCAGACCTGCTCGGCGGCGGCCCGCGCATGCGCCCCGCTGCTGCGAAAGCTGCGCCGGTCGGTCTCCTACAGCCGCGTCGGTCTCCTACAGCCGCGTCGGTGCCAGTACGGCCGCCACTGCGGCCTGTTGCTCCCTGGTCGGCGTCCTCAAAGTATCCCTGGCGGCGGTTCTATCGTATAGGCGTCCTGGTTATGGGCGCGCAGGCATCTCCTGGAATACTCCCTCCTCCTCTAGCTCCTCCGACGACCAGTCGCTGACGGCGAAGTCCACGTCGTCGTGGCGAGGTCTTGGAATGCCCTGCGCGTCGACGCCCACGTCCTCGCCGTCTTGGAGCGCCTGGTGGCACCCCGACCATAAGCTCAGCCGTCTTTCGTAGGAGCGGGAGGCTGGATTCTGAGGATCGTTCGCCATGGTGGCTAAGATGCTCCTTGCAGCCTCATACGTATGAAACTCATACGCCCCCCATTCCGCAACCCCTGCGGCAGTCATGGCGCCGCCCCTTACGGCCATGCGACCCTGCGCCGCTGGCGTCCTCACGCAGGCAATGTGCATGAACTCGATGTCCACCGCATTGTGCCACGCAACCTGAGCTTCTTGCAGTCGTCGCTCGGCATCGAGCGCGCGCTGCCTTGCATACATCAGTACACCTGTCGCACGGAGCATCTCCGTGCGACCGATAGGCGAGCGCATCTCGCGCAAGGCGCGCGCGTACGACTCAGGCGGCAAGCCGTCGTGCGACCAGTAAGGCGTTCGCCCATCTCGGCTGGCATGGAAGGCCTCACGGTCGCGCGTGCCCCCCCACCACTGCGCCCAGCGCCCATCATCGACGAACCCGTGCCCCAGCGATGCGGCTTCCCGCTCCGATTCCGCGGCCTCGATTACGCTTGCCATGTAGGACTCCTCCCAGTCTCGTACATCGTCGAACTCTGGAGCCGCAACTGCGGCTTCGTCCTCGGTGACGGGACTAAGCGGAACTTGGCGCCCGCCACTGCGGACATTCCAGACCAACCATCTCGTTGAAGCTGTGGTGGCGACCAACCACCTCGCGAGCAGCTCGCCCAACTCGGCCCCGTCCACAAGGAAGATGTCGTGGAAATCTCCGGCACGGCCCGCGACGCGCATGGCCGCCAGGAAACGAGCCAGGCGCTTGCGGTCGATGTAATCTGCGCCGTAGATCGAGGCCTCGCGGCAGCATGTATCGCAAATGGGGCCCGTTCCACATTCCAGCGTCGCGTCAGGAATGCGGAATGGGACAGCATGCTCGCGGTGGCAGTAGATGCACATGCTGTCGTCGGGCACGCTGCCCATGTGTCTTTGCCAGCAGGCAGCTTCGGCTGCGGTCCGCCGCTACGGGCCCCCCTAGGAGGCGGCCGCCTGGCCGCTGAGCGCGGGCGCGCGGCGGCGCGGCGGCGCCGCTGAACTGGCAACGGCTGCCTGCCCACAATTTCACAGATGAAACGACGTATTCATTATATTGGTAAGTATGTGCGTACACGATGGCAATAAGTATGACAGGTCTGCCCCTTTGTATGCGACCTCGTACATATATATATATATATATATATATATATATATATGTACATACAAATAAATATATACACAAATATATATACACATATATATATGTGTGACTACACATAATTATGTAATGGTCGTCAAAACATGCACATAATTATCATCGTATACGGTGTAACTACGGAAGCATGTGATCATATATCACCATTAATTAGTCTACCAGATACCTTTCGGGCAGTGATGACAGTGACAACGGCGACGACAGGAGATGCTTTGTTTCCCAGCCGAGTCGCGCCACTCTAAGCGCTCTGGCGCGAGCCCGCCCGTTGGCGCCAGCCGCCACTGCGGCTCTTCTTCTGCTGATGCGCCCTCCTCCAGTTGCGCCACTGCTCGCTCGCAGTCTGCCTCGACCCACGCCCCTGGCGGCCGCGACCTATCAAGACCATGTTCTCGTGAATGCCGTGGAGCCAGTGCGAGACGTGGGTGTCGTCCCTGAGCCGCTTGGAGGCCACCTTCCCCAGGTTCGGAAGCGGGCACAAGTCGTCGTGCGCGTTCTGGAAGAAGTTCTGCCTTCTCTCCGTCAACCGTGCGACGCGGTGTGCCTCGGCTGGATCCTCTGGATGTGCACCCTCTTCGAGCTGTTCGAGCGCCTCGGTGTAAACAGTACGCCACTGCGTACTCACCATCGGCACGTCGCCCCACTGCGGCAGGGAGCTGCAACTGAAACGCTCGAGCCAACTGCTTCCGAACTCGATCGGGGCCCCCGAGGCGACAGGCTGGAGCCACTCTGGCACCACCACCGCCACCTGCCCTTCTTCCTCTCCGTAGACAGGGCGCTGCGGGTCGTGCGTGCCGAGCACGATTGCAAAATTGCGGTGGATGGTTGGTCAAACACGCCAGGCCCCCAATTTGCGCGGAAGACGGCGTGGAAGGGCTTGCCCCCCGCGGCGAGGCCGCAACTGCAGCCTATGCGATGCAAGGCGCGGTGGTCGCAGTCGAAGAACCCCGCGAAAATGCGCACACTGTAGCGCAGCAGGTCCTCGATAATGTCGGCGCAGAACGCGTCGGACCACGTGGAATGAAGGCCGTGGCGGTGGCCGTCACTACGGCGACGGGCGAACCTCCAGCGGGCGGGCACGGCCACTCTGAACTGTGCGCCAGCGTTTTGGCTGGATTCGCGCAGCGCGACGTCGATGATTGTCATGGCGCGCGCGTCGTCCTGCTGCGCAACCTCCAACGTCTCGACGACGCGGAGTTGGTAGAGCACGACGCCTGTCCCCTCTTTGAGGTCTACCAGCTCCCAGTACTTGTCGCCTGCTCGCCTTGTTTTGGTCGATACCACCTCCACCACTGCAAGCTCCAATTGTACTGTCAGTGCTGCGCGCCTGCGCGACACTTCCGCCGCTTCCGCGTCGCTCTTCTGCGGGTGGTCCAGGAGCAGCGGGCCCCAGATCGGCACGAGGATGTTGGCTGGGCTCTCGAGCAGTTCTTCGACGTCTTCCACTGCAGCCCTGGCCGTCACTACGGCCGTGACCAGGGCAAACACTGGATCCGCAGGGACTCGCCGATGCGGACTCCGATCCGGTGCTCGCCAGTCAGGGCGCGCGCGCAGCAGCGGAGCGCCGCGCTCCACGAAGTCGCCGAAATGGCCCCTGCCGTCGTCCACTTGGATCCAAGCTCTACCTCTCTGGTCCGTCAAACGCGCGTCCACCTCCGCCGTCCACGGGGGGTGCGCTCGCGTCGACGCGAGGGCGCTGTTTGCCACCCGTTTCGGCGCGGGTGGTGCGCAGCTGCTGGGCTTCGGCGTCGTGTGCAGTAGGGCTTCGTAGTTCGGGGGTTCGTCAGGCTGCCGCGGCCTTTTTTTGCCTGCGGTTCCAAGCGCGTCTTCTTCTTTGGCGGCTCGTCCTGGAGATGCCGCGGCGGGTGGCCAGGCTGCCGCGGCAGCAAGTGCACCTTCGGAACCTGCGTTTGCTGGGAAGGCGCACGTTTCGCCCCCGGCACAAGCTGTACCTTTGGTTCCCTGGAGGCCGCCACTGCGGCCTTGGGGGGCGGCGCGGGGCTAACGGAAGGAACTGCGCGGGAGGAGGCGCGCAGGGCCGAAGGGGGTCTTGCTTTTGAACGAGGAGTCGATACGTCGTCTGAGTCGCTCAAATCCACAGCCCCCTTGGGTTTTGCTTTGGGTGGCGGCTTTGGAAAAGCCTGCATCAGCACTGTTGCCGCCTGCTTCGCCCCGCCGCCTTCTGGGCAAACCCGATCGCAAGGGTCGCCGTCGCAGGCGCGCCCCCCGCCTTCGACCATGCGGCAGGAGGTGCGCCCCCCCGCCTTCGAGATCCCAGGTGAATCTGGCACAGCTTCGCTGGGCGAGCCAGACGAGTCACTCGTAGTCGAGCTTTCGTCGGGAGCGGCCTTGGGGGGCGAACGCAGAACTGCGTTTCCGAAAGCTGTCGCGCCTGGGGCTTTGCTGGAGGCCGCCGCCGCAGCCTTGGCCGCCACTGCGGCCTTGTTGCCTGAGGCGCCCCAGGGCACCATCGTTGATTCCGTTGGGCCCGCCCCTTGAGCCAAGGGGGGCCGCGCGGCCAGCGGCCAGCTGTTGGAGCCGCGCGCGCGGTCGAGGTGGGGACAGGACAGGCGAGATGGCAGACGTCATCGTTAATTAGCATCATTGTCATCACCGATGTCATCGGAGTCGATATCGCCACCGTCATCACCAACGCCATCGTGATCACCATCGTCATCATCATTATCACCATCGTGATCGTTAATTGTCATCATCGTCGTTTATGAACGTCATCGTCCTCATCATCGTCATCGTTGCATCGTCATCATCATCACCAACGTCATCGCGGTCGTTGTTATCTGATGGCGGCGGAGATGATGACGGCGATGTCGGCACGGAGTAATTCGCTGACACGACTTAATTCGTCGCAAGGTTTCCGAGGCAAAGAAAAAAGGCAGCGGCGGAAGCTGGTCTGCGATTCCTGCAGCTGGCGGCCGCCACTGCGGCCTACGCTGCCACCTCATCACTGATTGCGGCCCGACTGGCAGCCCAACCCGCCTGGAGGCATCCCGTTGCCGCGCTCTCTGTCGAACCTGCCAGTCCCCGCCCTGTCGAGGTGCTTGCAGCACTTGCACGCGCCAGCGCCAGTACTGCCGCCGCAGCCACCCCTGGGTGGAGGCACGGTAGATGCGCGCGGGTCCGCCTCGCACAAGTCGAATTCCTTGGTTTTCCAGCTGGGGTGGAAGCGGACAACCGACCAGTCCTTGCGGTAGACCACGAAGTCGTAGTTGTCCGGGCGTTCGCCGCGTTTGTCGCCCCCGTGATGCCAGGAGGCGAAGCAGCGTTGGTGGCCGTAGCTTTCGGGGTGGGCGGACACCACGCACCGAACGAGGCCGCCACTGCAGCCATCAGGCCCGTTGACCACCTGCGCCCTAGTTTCTGGACTCATCTGAGCGATCATCTCCAGCCAGCTCCACGATACTTCCTCGCCGTCCCAGAAGTCGTAGTGCATGTTGTGCTGTCCTTTCTTCTTAGGCGGTTTCCAGATTTTGCCGATCTGCACGGCTGCCCCACAGACGACATCTCCTCCTGTGGTTTCGGCCACACGGCGCAACCCCATCAGCGCGGCGTTGCGCTGGCGGCGCGAGGCCGTGATCGGGCGACTTTCGAAAACACATAGGTCGACCGCCCTTGCGGGCGCCGCCACTGCGGCAGCGCTCTCTTGCCCGACCTCGGCGACAGGGGCTCTGTCTCGCGAGCGCTCCCTGAGCATGTCTGCGGGCGGTGGGGGGTCCCAGAGACGCAACTGCATTGGGCGGGGCGGCGGGGCTGCGTCGCGCTTAGGGGTGGCAACTGGGGGGGGGGGGCTGGCGGCTGCGGCCCTGCCGTCGGCGGCGGCGCTGCCGCTGCTGGTTCGAGGGTCGACGTCCAACGGCTCGGGGGGCCGTCCGCGGGCGACGGGCGGGCCGCAACTGCGGCCTGGACTGGACTGGCCCGGCGGCGTCGAAGTCCGCGGTCGCCCTTCAGTTGTTCGAGCGGGCACTGGTTCACTGCCCCGCGATCAAGCTCCTCCTCGCGCTCGGCCTCCTCTCCCACCACCCGTTGTCCCAGCCCTTCCAGCTGTCCCGGCCGCTCCACGGGCCACCCCACCACTGCCCCTCCTCGTGGCCGCCACTGCGGCCCTCTTGCGCCCAATCGTCCGAGTCCTCCTCGGCCGCCACTGCGGCCTCCTCGCCGCCACTGCGGCCTGCGTGCGCCATGGGCGCGGGGCTTCCCGCCGCCATCTCGCCGCCCTCGGCCACGGGGGGGGGGTCTGGGCCGAGTGGCCGCGGGCGCCTAGCGGACAGGGACCGCGGGCGCCGACTGCGGTCCGCGCGGGCCTCGTCGAGCGCCGCGCGGGGGTCCGCCGCGGAGCTCATGGCTTGAGCTTGCTCGGCGAGGAAAAGCTACAGGCAAGAGGAAGAGACAGAAAACATAGGACGGGAAGAGATGGGAAGACGGAACGAGAAGGTGAGAACCGAAATAAGAAGAGAGCAAGGGAGAGAGAGAGAGAGAGGGAGAGAGAAAAAGAGAGAGAGAGAGAGAATGAAAATAGAGAGAGAGAGAGAGAGAGAGCGAGTGAAAGATAGAGAGGGAAGGTAGAGAGATGAGAAACATGTAAGGAGAGAAAGAGAGAGAGAAAGAGAGAGTGAGCGAAAGAGAGAGAGAGAGAGAAGCAACAACAAAAACGGAGAAAACAAACGTGGAGCCAAACGGGGTGACATGCGTCACCGCGAAAATATCGCCCCGAAACTACCACATGTTTAC
>CAUYUJ010008367.1:0-15000 GCA_963575745.1 Prorocentrum cordatum
ATGGTGGACCAACGTCCGCTCACCTTCAAAGCAACCTCAGCCGCATCCGTCGTGGGCTCCATCCCAACCACCGGCGTGGGAAAGTCCTGCTAGATGAGCTGATGCCGCTTGCTGATTTCACTGATGCCTTGGACGGCGGTTTGTCCCAAGCTTCGACGGGCAGTGTGGGGGTCTAGCCACTGGGTCTCTTGCCCCCGCTGTGCGGGGTGCAGGGGCCCTGGTAGTTTCCTGCCCTCTCCCCCGTCTCAGCTTCCTGCGCTGAGATGTATCGAATCTGATCCTCCTTCTCCTTTTGACGTTGTGCGAACATCGATCAGAGGCCTCCTCCTCCTCATCCTCCTCCTGCTCCTCCTCCTCCTCCTGTTCCTCCTCCTCCTCCTGCTCCTCCTCATGCTCCTGCTCCTGCTCCTGCTCCTGCTCCTGCTCCTGCTCCTGCTGCTCCTCCTCCTCCTCCTCCTCCGCCTCCTCCTCCTTCTCCTCCCCCTCCTCTTCCTCCTCCTCCTCCTCCTCCTCCTCCTCCTCCTCCTCCTCCTCCTACCTGCGTCTCCCCTGAGATCCGACGTGGCGAAAACTCACGATCAAGACCCTGCCGCACTCTGCCAGCCGATGATCAGCCTGCGGTGGCCCAGGGGCCGGCAGCCGGACGACAGCGGCCCAGTCTTCTCCAAGATGGCAGCGCCCGGATCTCAGGGTACCCTAGAAGGGGCCCAGGGGCACACACCCAGAACTACGCACAGATCCCAGGATGCCCCATCTCTTCCCATGCCTCCTGGGTGTTCCCCCTCTATTTCTTCCTCTGGGGGTCGGCGATGAGCTGTGTCCTGTGTGTTTTCCCCTCCCGATGCCTGCCAGTCCAGCCTCGGGGTGCCGCAAGGCCCGCCTCTCTGGCTGGCCCCGTCTCCAGGATCCTGCAGGGTCCCGCCTCTCTGCCCCGTCTCCAGGATCCTGCAAGGTCCAGCACCCCCAAACCCGGGGCAATGCAACCCCTGGCGCTGCAGGATCCCGCCAGGCCCGCCTCTCTGGCTGGCCCCGTCGTTGGCGGCGCGCACAAGGGGGTGGAGGGAGGGGGGAAGGCTTCTTAGAAGGAGGCTGCTTCTTAGAAGGCGCCAGCCTTACACCTATAGAAAAGGCCCGAGCCTTCTAAGAAGCAGGGGTGCTTCTGAGAAGCCCTCCCCCCTCCCTCCACCCCCCTTGGCGCGTGGCCGACGTCTCCAGGATCCTGCAGGGTCCAGCACCCCCAAAACCTGGGGCAATGCAACCCCTGGCGCTGCAGGATCCCGCAAGGCCCGCCTCTCTGGCTGGCCCCCGTCTCTTGAGCCCCGACGGGGGCAGGCCCGACGGCCGCCAGCGGCGGGTCCTTCGTCTCCTCTTTCGCCAGCGGGCCTGGCGCGGCGCCCTCCCCCCCCCCCTGCGGGAGGCCGTGGGGCCCTGCCAGGGCTCTCCTGGGGAGGAGAGGGGGGAAGGAGGGCTTTCTGGTGGGAGGGAGGAGGGAGGAGGAAGGACGGCCTCTCCGGGGAGGGGGTAGAGCGGCCTCTCCCAGGAGGAGGAGGAGGAGGAGGAGGAGGAGGAGGAGGAGGAGGAGGAGGGGGAAGGAGGAGGAGGAGGAGGAGGAGGAGGAGGAAGAGGAGGGTGGAGGAGGAGGAGGAGGAGGAGGAGGAGGAGGAGGAGGAGGGGGAGGATGAATAATAACAATACATCGAATACCTATAACAAATGACTCACAGTATACATGCCAACTGGTTATACGACGAAGAACCATAATCCGAATGCGAATGATAGCAATATTATGCATACGAATAATGCGAATACCAGTACTGGCAACACTAGCAATACCTACTACTACTACTACTACTACTACTACTACTACTACTACTACTACTACTACTACTACTACTACTACTACGACTACGAGCTACGACTACGAACTACACTACGACACGACTACTACTACGACTACGACTACGACTACTACTACTATACTACACTACTACTACTACTACTACGACTACTACGAGTACGACTAACTACGACTACTACGACTACTACGACGACAACTACTACTACGACCTACTACGACTACTACTACTAATACACTACTCACGACTACTACGACTACTACACTACTACTACTACTACTACTACTACTACTACTACTACCACTACCACTACTACTACTACTACTACTACTACTACTACTACTACTACTACTACTACTACTACTACTACTACTACTAAGACACAATACGACTGCTAATACTAATGCTGACACAACAAAACATACACCTGCTAGTGCTACCACTCATGTTGTGATTAGCAATAAGATACTAGTAGTACGACTTGAAGCCATGATACTACTACGACTGATCGGAATAATGATCATATGCACAACTAATAATGGGAATACGACTAATACTATTCGCATAACTAGTAACACAAATCATCGTGATAATCCTGATAATAACTATCTGGGATGAGAGTCGCAAATCAATGCGACCACCGAAAATAATAGACTAATCGTATGAATCAAACTAACAATAAGAATTCGAACTTTCATGGAACGAGGAAGAGAGGAGGAGGAGGAGGAGGAGGAGGAGGAGGAGGAGGAGGAGGAGGAGGCGTAGGCGTATGCGTAGGCATAGGCGGAGGAGGGGGAGGAGGAGGAGGAGGAGGAGGATACTGATACTGATACTGAAACTCCGAGGAGGATGGCGGCTCAACCTGATCACACCAGCAGCTCTAGGCCCTGGTGCGTGCAAAACATTGCACAACCTTCGGCGACTTTGCCAGGCCTGAAAACAAACTAACCTGAGGCAGCTTGCTCTTTCAGACGAATTCTCTCGGCGAGGGCAGCCATCCTGGACTCGTAGGTCGGGGGGCCCTCGGACACAGGAGCTCTGGAAACGCGTGTGGTCTCAATCTCAGGACGCCTCACAGCACAAGACACGGACTGCAGAGCTGGGAGGGCAGCGTCAACCTGGCGAGCGAGCCCCGTGTGGGGGCCAACTCCGTTACGCAAGTTCACAAGGACCTCAAGCCCCTTCCTGGTGGGGGGCTCGCAAGGTCGTCTTAATTTGTTCCTCCTGGACTGCTGAGCCCAGGCACCGCACTTAGTACACACGTACACTGGGCGGCAGCAACCTGGGCACGCAGGGGACTTACCCCCTGGATTCACAGCAACGAGTGCGTGACCGAGAGGGGTACGCACAAAACTGTCGAGATACTTAGGCATGCCTCTACATCCTGACAGGGGCTTATCACGCGTGTCATGTGCTATACACAAACACTTACTACATTGCTCACCTATCACTGTGCGACGCCAGTCGTGCCAACGAGTGCGCTGAACATGTGCAGCGCGCCGTGCCACCGTCAGCCGTGCCCAACGCTCCTCTCTGTCGAAAAGCGGCAGCACGGCGGCAGCCAAAGAAACGAAACCATTCGCAATGCGCAGCCCTGTCTCCAGCTGCTCACCAAGCTCATGCGGCACGGTCTCATGCAGCTGGACCGCGCGCTTGGCGTAAACGTCGGCAACAACGTTGGCGTCGGTGAGACGCTTATCAGAATCAGACAACTCAGCATACTGGTCAGCAGATCGATGTGCCTTTACGTGCGACACAAACCGAATGTGATGAAACCCAGGCACCTGCTGACCAAAAAGCTTGACACAACCATATCGCGCACCAGGCCGCAACTGCTGTTCGGGGCTCTTGGCGGCCTCAATCACAACAGCCATGTAGTCAGCGAAAACGTCCGTCGGCCTATCCACCACCTGCCCGACACATGCCAGCGCCAAGTGCTCCGCCATGGCTGAACGCTGCGGCAGGGAGCCAGGGACTGCACCGTACATCACACGGAGCGGCTGAGTGCCGCTCGGGTCCAGCAGCGCCAAGGCCCAGTCAGCGCGGCGAGCAGCTGCAAGAAGCGGCACACTGCAAGAACCATCCACTGCAATCTCCACGGACGGGACGCTGGGGTCGATGATGTTGCAGAGGGCCTCAGGCTCACAATCTGCCTCGTGACCACCAGCACCAAATAGGTGGACAGTCGTACCGCTATCAAGCGGTGGCAGCAGGCGCTCCTCGTAGGCGAAGGCCCCCGTGACGTAGCGCAGATCCCCATCAGCTTCATGACCCTCCTGGATGAAAGTCGGGCTGACTCCGCTATCGGAACGAGCCGCGACTACGTCAGCTCGCGTGCCGGAGTAGAGCCTGTGGTGGACAGTATCAGGCTGCCCACAACTGCAGAGGCCGTTGGTGTCGTACCCTCGCTCTTGTGCCCGCCGTCGTGTCCACAATCCCTCACATGCGCAAGTACGAATGAGGAACTTCTGATACTTGGTGTACTTGGCCGTGCGCGCGCGGACCGCACCCTGAATGAGGTCGAACGTGACGCGAACTCCAACAGGCAACTCCCATGTGTCAGCTAGTTGACATTCAAGCATCCGCTGCATCGCCGCGCTGAGCAGGTCCTTAACTACGGCTGGAGAGAGCAGGTCAACACGAACCTCTTGGTCCAGATGATCACACCACAGGGCATCGCTGTGCGTCGTCCAGCCGACGCGCTCAAGACAAAGAGCCGCTCGCTCCAGTGGCCCGCGTGACTTAGCCCAGCTGAAAGGGCGCCCAAAGAAAGTAACAGCAAAATCCCACCAAAGCAAAAGATCTTTCTGCGATACAAGCGCACGCTCAGGACGGGTAGTAGCTTCTCACAGCATGCGACTGTACTGAGTAACTGGAGCGATAGCCTGTCGGATGGCGGGATCCCCGCCCAGCGCCAACTTGGCCGTGGCTGACGTACCCCCGTGGTGAGGTTTGACCTGGCGCCCGTAAGCACGGCGAAGATCACCAAGCTCTGCATCAGTCAGGCCGTTGACTTCAACCCCGTACGTGCAAGCAGGGCGCGCACCAGTGCGATAAATCCTGCCTAGGCGAAGGTCCTTCTTCACAGGAATCGCCTTCTTGGATTTGGATATCTTGCGCACCCGCCTCTTGTGCCGAGCCAGGCGAGCCCGCTGCTCGGCACGAGCCTCCGGGGCCTGACGAGCGCGACCAGCAGAGTAGTCGACGCCTAGGTAAGAGACAACACGCCTGACTGCCGCATCCTCGGAAACGTTCAACTGCATTGCAACTTCTCGCCCATGCGCAGCACTGGAAGCGACGATGGCAAATTTGTCATTGATACGAGACCCCAGCCTCTTGGCCACCTGCTGAAAGTCACGCCCAGCCTGAACGGCAAGCTGGACGACACGCTGCGCATTGGTGTGATGCAGGCCAATCGCCGTGTCGTCAATATAGCTGGAAAAAGATGCCAGCGGGCGAAGGCACACGTACCTGTCATACTTCCCCCAGCGCGTGAACTTTGATGGCGATATCGGCAACACCACCACCAGCGGGCACCCCGCGCACTGCAAAGCCTGGAAACTCTCCATGGTGCCGTTGGGACCTAATGATCCGTGGGCCTCGCCATGTATTGAAGATGAGCTTAGTGAAACCAGCGGGCGCCTGCAACTGGTCGAACTTGAACTGCAGCTCGTCAAGGTTGATCTCATCATAATACTTCGTGTTGCCAGCCACCAGCGTCACAGAATGCATCTGAGTAGACGCGGCCACTTCAGTCCGTGCCGCCAGCACCCAAGCGTTGTCGATCGCCGACCTGCCAGTGGAGACACCCCAGCACTTGCGATCGAGAAACTGCTGCAGTGGCTCCAAATGCACTCGCTTGGCGCGCTGCCAGACGCGGTAGCTGGCAACGCAGACCACAATCAGCCTGTGCCCGCCAGTCGGCTTGGGGAGCATGGGAAGGAGGATCCACTGCAACTGCTTCGGCAGCAAGCCGAGTGCTTCTGTAGCCTCCCATAGGGCACTCAGCACGTCGAGCGCATCATCGCTGAGAAAAGCGAAGCAGCGCGGGTGGATGCCGTCAAGGCTGCTGGCAGTCGACGGCGGAAAGGACCCCGCAACCATTCTGATCTGCTCAGGCGTGGCTCTCGGCAGGGACGCACGATCAGGAGCACGAGCACGTTGCGCCTGCGCTGAGCCATGCCACACGTCCATGTAGGATGTCTCCATGCCCCGAACGACGTGATGAGGATGAGCAGTGGCACCTCGGGCTCCACGAACGACAGTCGGCTGCTGCACATCCTTGACCTTGGTGACGCGGTGAAGGCCACGGGCACCGCCAGCACTGGCTTGGTCACACCACGCCTTCCAGCGACTGCTGCTGTCGCGGCCTGCCTCCTGGTTGACGGCCCGGAGGTCCTCTTCGGTGTCGGCCAGCAGCTCGCGCAGGTTGTCGATGCGAAGCGGCACGTAGGAGACGAGCCTGCGGGCTTGCCCCACGGTGGCGTCGAGCCTGTGGTTGAGCCCCTGGCCGACGTAGACCAGCGCCTGGAAGGACTCTATCTCGCGCGCAAGCTGGCTGGCGGAGGAGCCTTTCACACTGTCTGTGCACATCAGACGCCGAGTTGTGACAAGCTGCATCCAGCACAGGCGCCGCACCGCCGCCAGGGGTCGGACCATGACTGCCATCCCGCCCAAGAGACTCAGCAGGGGGGCGGGCGCTGGCGTATGGCCTGGATCCGATGTTAGAGCGATTCCCATTCTGAGTAGTATCTCGCCCATCCAGATCTGCAGCCAGGTCCTCGAACGGGTCGTGGTCCTCAACGTCCATGGCGTGACCAGCTGCAGGTTGCGGGCACGGAACCGCTCTTGACGCCACCGAAATCGCCGAAGCTGGCTGGCCACGACTAGGCCTGACAGAGGCGACCTCGCCCAGCTGGACGATGTAGGTGGTGGCATTGTGAAGCCACCGCCAGCCCTCGGCGCGGGCTTGAACACCTTCAGGATCCTTGGCCTCATAGCTGACCTCCACCCACCGTGGCGAAGGGCATCTGGCGAAGGAGTTGAAGTCCTTAATCTCTGCGGCGGCGACATGCGATAGCCTCTGAGCTGCGCGCACGACGAACTTGGCCCAAGCCGTTGACAGAAATCCCCCGGCGCCGTCAGCGCGTTGGTGCTTGGCTAACTCCACCGCATGCTCAGCATAGGACGCCTCAAAGGCCCAGGACGAATCTTCGCAATGTGGGCCGTGAACCTGCACTCCAGGGATCTTAGGCGCCATACCGTAAGCAAGGCACTGCAGAGACTGCCCATCAACAGCAAGCTGCAACTGAACAAGTCGACGAGGCTTGATTGACCACGCCATGTCTGCAGAAACACACTTGGGCGAACGCATCGCTGCAGAGCTCGACGCAAAGAAATCTATCGTGGAGCACGAGCGGGCAGTGCGCCATGTGACAGCCGTCGGAACTACCAAGCTGACCTGCGCGTTGGCTGGGAAGGTGGAGTCCTCCACCTCGCTGGCAGACATGTTCCAATCACCGCCGATGATGCACGGGGCGAGGATGCCAGACATGGCTTCGCCAACAGAGCACAGGATACGCGCGTTACGGACCGTCGTGCCCTCAGCCGTATGCAGATAGATATTGAAGATACGAATGGACTCCCATCCAGGTCGGTCGACGATGACGTGCTGGGCGCGCTGCGGCACCAACGTCGATGAGCTGTAGTCCTCAGGCCAGCGCAGCCCGACCACGCTGCGAGCGAAGACCGCCACGCCAGCGGAAGGCAGGTAGCCTTCGGTCGGACTGCCTGCAACAGCAATCACTTGCCAGCCACGGGCACCTGCCCAAGATTGAAGCTCTTCAACTTCATGCTCGTGATATCCAGTTTCCTGAACTAACACCACCAGCGCCTGCGTCCGTTCAAGCCGTCGCTTCAGAGTGGGTTTGCCCTGATTGGCGTTGAAGGTCTCGAGCAAGTGCGACTGCTGGGAGCTCAGCGGCGCATCAGCACGTAGGAGCTCGCCTCGTCGTAGCCGCAGCCCGCTCACGCGGGGCTGGTGGTTAGGCACACCCCACGCCTGCAGGAGCAGGCTGGGAGACGCGGCCACGCTTGGCCTTGTGCATGTCACCGACGAGCTCGTGCAGCCGTGCGACCAGCTGCTCCTCAGATTCGCCGGTGACAGTGCCTGCCTTCTGAACTCTTCATACATCTGTCGAACGTCATCCATGCCGAGAGGGGGCTCAGCTCCGCGCTTGACAACATCAGACTTGTCATCCAGCTCGTGATCAGCATCAGTGCCACCAGCAGGCTGAGCCAGAGACGGCTGCTGCGGCACCATGCTGACCTTGACGTGCTTGGCCAGCATCTGCTGGAGCGAGCTGAACCTTGGGTCAGCGGTGAACTGCAGGTAGAAGAGCTTGAGGTCAGGCTGGCCTTCAAGCTCGGGCATATCCACTTGCAAGAAATCGGGCGAGAGCACGGGGGCGGACGCGGGGTTGGTCGCCGCTGTGACGGGCTCGCCACGCTGCTTCGACAACGCCTCGGCACAGGTGCGCACCTCCATGGTGAGCTGGACAATCTCAGCCTCCTTCTGGACGATGGCGGCCTCTTTAGTGTCCAACTCCTCTTGTCACATAGCGATCTTCTCACGTCGGTCAGCAGCCTCGGTACGGTAGCGATCAAGCTGGGTACGGTAGCGCTCAAGCTTCTGCGTTGCAACCTTGTGCGCCGTAGACGGCGGACGTAGCTCACGTAGCTGTACTCGAAGCGCTTCCAGCTGCTTCTTGGCCGTCTGTAGCTGCTCACCTTCACTGTCTTCGTAGAGGGCGAGGGACTTGACGAACTGCTCGTAGTGACCGATCTTGTTCTGAATAGCACTCCGTTGCATCGCCGTCGCCGTCGTGTCCTTGGCCCCTGCCGAGCCTTCATCAACCTCCATGGCCGCGTCGGACACGCCAATGGGGGCTGCCTGAGGTGGGGCAGGGTCCTTGTTGTTCTCCGACTTGAGCTGCTGGACCTGCTTGCGCAGCGCCACCAACTCCTTCTCCAGCTTCGACGAGGCCCATGGCGCCAGCTGTGACGAATCAAGCCTGCCTCCGCCGTTGCCACCGCCGCGCGAAGGAGGCTGCCCCTTCGAGATGTCGGCGGCTTTGAGTTCCTTCTCCTCCTGTCTAGCCTTCGTGATGACCCGCTGCGGCGCGCGCGCGCGCCACATCGGCACTGCAGGCGACAGGCCCAGTTGTTGGCCGTGCCGCAGCGGGAGCACCCCCAATGCGGCCGCTTGGGCCCGAACAGCAGCGTTCCTGCGCCGTCGCCCGCCATCGTGACCCTGGATCCCGTCTCCAGACTCTGGTGGCAGAACTCGCGCAGCCGCGCCGCTTCCCTGGAGCTGAAAACTGTCGGTTGCTGTCCTCGGATCAGAGGTCTCCACTCTGACCCCGAGGGAATCGGACAGCTTGAGCCAAAATGGCTGCGGCGGAGGAGGAGGAGGAGGGAGGAGGGAGGAGGGAGGAGGGAGGAGGGATGATGATGATGATGATGATGATGATGATGATGATGATGATGATGATGATGATGATGATGATGATGCAGGATGAGGAGGAGGAGGAGGAGGAGGCAGGGGGGGGAGAGAGAGGGGGGGATCAGGGGGGAGGGAAGGGAGGGTGGAGGGGGAAGGAGGAGGGACGCTCTGTCAGGCGCTTCTGCCAAGGCCCTGTCAGGTGCCTGGGAGAGCCATAGCGCGCCCTGCCCCGTGGCACCTCCGAGGCCTCGCAGAGGGGAGCCCCAGAGCACCCCCGAGGCCACGCAGAGGGGAGCTCCGAGGCGCCCCCGAGGCCTCGCCAAGGGAAGCCCCGAGGCGCCCCCGAAGCCTTGCAGAGGGGAGCCCCGAGGCGCACCCGAGAGCCTCGACGGAGGGGAACGCCCCCGTGCGCGCCCTGGGGCCTGCGCGTACTGAGGGGGCCGCCGAGGGCGCCGAAAGCGGCGGCCCCCACGACCGAAGGCCCCCCCTCGGGCCCGCCGCCGGCGCTCTCCCGCCGGGCTCGCCGAGCTAAAGCTAAGCTAAAGCTAAAGCTAAAGCTAAAGCTCCCAGGGGACTGGGGGGAACCGCTCCCAGGGGACTGGGGGAACCGCCCGGGGCGTGTTGCACTGCCCGGCCCCTTTAAGCTAAGAGAGTAAGAACCCTTCTAGGCAGATTCAGGTAGGGAAACAAATACTCGAAACATGCCCCCAAAATGAGCAACAGTAGTCAAAAGATCGGCCCCGCATTATGTTTGGACCATTTTTGCATATCCCCCCTGTAGAGGGACAGGCCCGACTTAAGCACAGAGGCGCCCAGCGTACCATGTGGCCCGCCAGAGGGGCCCACCGAGCGGCCCACGGCCCCTCGGGGCTTCGGGGGGGGCCCACTCTGCGGGGCACCTCTGTGGGGGGTCCCTCGAGTGGCCCTGTCCACTCCAGGGACCCCAGGCCGCCCAGCCTCAGCTTCGCGCACCGCGCCGCACGATGCGCGGTTGTCCACGCGCAGGGGGGAGAAGGGAAGGAGGCAGTGGGGACGGGGAGGAGGGGAGAGAATTGGGGCGAGGTGGAGGAGTGGGGGGGTTGCAGAAATCCTGCCTCTCCCCTCCCTCCTCGCGCAAGCTGCAGGCTGCAAGGCTGGGTATTTCCAGAATCCCACCTCGTCTACGCACACGGCTCTTCGCCGGCACTCGCGTGGGAAGAGGAGGGAGGGGCGATGAGGGAGGAATGGTGGGGAATGATGGAGGGAGGGAGGAAAGAAGAGAGAGAGAGAGAGAGAGAAATAAGATATGGAGAAGGGACGAGAGGTGGAGGGAGGAGGGGGGCGAGAAGGAGGAGGAGGCGAGGGAGGCCAGGGTGATGAGAGCGTTGCTTTCGCTGGCTCCCAGGCGAGGCCTCTGTCTATCAGCTCGCCCGCCGCCGAAGATCTGCGCGGCGGCTTCGGAGCGACTGGGCGGTGCGGTTGCGGATAGCGCGAGGTATTGCTCTCCTCTTCCTGCTTCTTCTCCGCCTCGGTTGCCACCTCCTCTTCTTCCTCCTCCTCCTCCTCCTCCTCCTCCATTCCTTTTCCTTAAAAAGAACTTCTCCCTGTCGCACCCCGAAGCCAGTTTTTAGGGCGGCCCTGGCGTTTCGCCTGAGATTTCCTCACCACTTATGTCTCTGAAGCGTTAAAAATGGCAACAAATTCACAGATGGAGGGCGGGTGGTTTTCAACATGTGGCTCTCGCTTTAGCGGCGCGTACACTCGTTTCAAACATTTGCAAGAGCTTCACGGATTGAGGGCGGTCCTTTTCAACATGTGGCTCTCGCCTTAGCTCTGCGCACATTAAAAACAAACATTTCAAATAATTTCACGGATTGAAGGCGGCTCCTTTTCAACATGGCTCCTTTTTTTAGAGTTGCACCTTTTCAAGCTGTGGCCCTCGCTTTAGCGCCGCGCACATTCCTCGAGAAAGTTTACAAAAGTTTCACGGATTCCCATGACGAGCTCAACGTGCCAAACATTGTGTTTTCGAAGGAATCAGGATTTTGCAGGTGCAACAGTTACGTTGGTTCGCGGTGTTGAAGTCCCAAGGATGGCGTTCTAACACGATTCAAGATCGTCAAGACGCAACAATCAAGTCGATCCGTGGCGTTGGAATCCATGGCTTCAAACGGTTCCAACGAGGCAGCTCCCTCGATGGAAATGAACCGTTGTATGGGGCCTATGAAGAAGGAGCTTGGAGGGAGGGTGTATTCCAACACCGTTGGTGACTCTTGGGTTTACACTGGTCTTCCTCCTCTTTCCCTCCTGCTCCTCCTCCTGATCATCACCATCTTTATCATCATTATCATCATCATCAGCAACATCAGCAGCATCATCGTCATCGTCATCACCCTCCTCGTCTCTCCTCTCCTGCGCTCCTCTCTCCGTAGCGGGGGTTCGGGCGAATTTGCAAGAATGCGTGGTGCGTCTCCCGTTGAAGCACGGCGTCTCTATGCTGCATGCGAACTAGCCGCTCATCGTGTTTGGTCTCCCCATCACCCATCGATGCGCAACACTGTGCCAGGGCCTTGAGGCTCTGATATATCACTCTGTCTGAATACAACTGCATGCTTCAAACATACGTTCAGCGAGCCGATGCTCCCAATAACATGGTTTGCACAGCCAGCACTCGAACCTAAACAGCTGTTCACGGGTCACCAGAACTGCCCTGTGGGCGCTCCAGGAGGAAACGTCGATGAACATCGATTGTTGGACCCAATGCAAGGATACTTGTCGCGCTGGCGGGTGGCAAGTTGAGGAGCAATGTTACGTAGCGCCTGGATGCGCAATTATCAGCCGATCCCTTCGGGGCCATCGTGCATCTGAGACCCTCCCTGGCCCGCTCGAGCTAACATTTGAGGACGAGGGTGGGTCGAAGCGGAAAGATGCAAGGGTAACCTTGGGAAGCCGCTCATCCTTACAGACCCTACCAAGCCATCGTATTTCAACTCATGAATGCTCCATATTAATCGCCAGAAGCGATCAACAATAACCGACCGTTGAGCACGACGGCCAGCGGGACACTGCAACACTACACCACGAACAACGCACATGCTTACCCAGACCGCACGCACGTCACACCACGCGAACATCTCCTCTGATCACCAGATCCACGGGCGAAACCAGCGCCAAGCCACAAAAAAAAGCGTTCGGGCACGCCCCGCTCGGGACTTGGACCCGTTCGCCAACGACTTGCTATGCGGGCTGACTGCAGCATCAAATGCGAGGGGATCTCCGGCGTGTCCCGTCAGCTTTAAGGCGGGCGTGTCCCTCTACAGGAGGCATATTCCAAAATGGTCCAAAGATATTACGGGCACGATGTTTGGAATATGTTCTCAATGTTTGATGATTGCTCGTTGTTTTTTCCTCCATTTTTTCAGCTTTTTTGTTTTTTTGTTGTTGCTCATTTTGTATATAAAAAAATACGCCTGTAGGGGGCACGCCCGACCTGGAGAAGGCTGCCGACGGCTGGCGGGGTCCGGAAGCCTTGCGCCCGAACGTGTTGTCATACAGGGGCGCCCTCGAGGGCGCGAAGTTATTCCTCCTCGAGGGCGCCCTCGAAGTTATTCCTCCTCGAGGGCGCCCCTCGAGGGGCGCCCTCGAGGGCGCGAAGTTATTCCTCCTCGAGGGCGCCCTCGAGGGCGCTCCGCGCCGCAAGAGGGGAGGAGCGCGCTCTGCGCCCGACCCCCCCCCCGAGAGAGAATCCGCGCACGGCCCCGGAGAGAGCACCCGCCGCCGCGCACGAGCCGCGGCAGCGCCGACCCCGAGCTCGACGGCGCGGAGGAGGAGGAGGAGGAGGAGGAGGAGGAGGAGGAGGAAGAGGAGGAGAAGGAGGAGGCTTCTTGGCAGGCTTCTTGGCAGGCTGCTGCTTCGAGGGCGCTGGCCTTGCATCTCCGGGCGAGGCCCCGCGCCGTCCGAGCAGCAGGAGTCCCAAAAACGGTGCGGTGGCAGACCGTGCGGTGACCTCGGAACCCCGCGGAGACCTCGCCGCACGGCCCGTCACCGCACGGTCTCGGGGCCCCGGAGGCCCCTGTCGCCGGAGACGTCCTCGGAGAACGGCCCGAGCCCCAAGACCGTGCGGTGACCCCGAATCCCCACCGACTCACCGCACGGTGTGGTCACCACCCCGTTTGGGGGGCCTCCAAGCTAATGAGGAGGAGAGGGGTAAGGCTTCTCAGGAGGCTGCTGCTTAGAGGGCGCTGGCCTTGCATCTCCAGGCGAGGCCCGCGCCTTCCAAGAAGCAGGGGTGCTCCTACAACCCTCGTCAAAATTAACCTCAAACATGGCTTACGTGGCTGAACTGTCTGTGGGGAGAAACTGGACAGAATAGCGATGCCTGCGAGGTACTTGCATGCGCCGCCCTTCCAATGTCGGTTATCATCGAACTTCCGAGTCGTTCCCGGTCAGACCACTTTTGCCCTGGCCCCGAAATTGGAGGGGCGTCTATCGACATTGAAGGGCGCGCTGACATCGCAGGGGCAAATCCACCCATGGCAGTGCCCGAATAGAGACGCCCCGCCATCTTCATCACCATCATCATCAACATTCTCCACCTCCTCCTCCTCCTCATCATCATCATCAGCAGCATCATCAGCATCCTCCTCCTCCTCCTCCTCATCATCATCAGCATCATAATCATAATCATAATCATCATCATCATCATCATCATCAGCATCATCATCATCATCATCATCATCATCATCAGCAGCAGCAGCATCATCCTCATCATCATCCTCATCAACGTCAACATCAGGATCATCCTCATCCTCCTCCTCTTTCTCGTCATTCTCATTATCATCATCATCATCATCATCATCATCATCATCAGCATCATCATCATCATCGTCATCATCGTCATCATTATCAGCAGCATCATCAAATCATCATCACCCTCATCGTCGTCAACCTCATCCTCATCCTCATCCTCATCATCATCGTCATCATCATCACCACCACCATCACCACCACCAGCATCATCATCATCAGCAGTAGCAGCAGCCACGGCATTATCATTCTCATCATCATCATCATCATCATCATCAGCAGCAGCAGCAGCATCATCAATAATCATAATCATAATCATAATCATAATCATAATCATCATCATCATCATCATCATCATCATCATCATCATCATCATCATCATCATCAGCAGCAGCAGCAGCAGCAGCAGCAGCAGCAGCATCAGCATCATCCTCATCATCCTCATCATCAGGTCGGTCCTTCCTCCCTCCTCCTTCCCCCTCTCCCCCCCTGGCTGCCCCTCCCCACCCTCCTCGGTCGGAGGCGGGCGACTTGCGACAATGGCAACTCAAAATCGGTCCCCGGGCCCCTCCCAGGGTCCAACCGCGCCACATTTCCGAGCTGCGTCCAGCCATGGCGACGAAGCCCCCCCCCTCCCGGAAGACCAGCTACAGTCAACCCGGATAGTAAGGATGCGCGATGAGGATGCAAGGGCCTTGGACGCCCATTTCGAAGCGATCCGAGCGGGGCGCGGCCGACGAAAGTGTCCAAGGATGGACCCAGGAGGCAAGGATGCAAGGGTACCCTTGGGAGGGATGCCTACCCTTAGGAGGAGGAGGAGGAGGAGGAGGAGGAGGAGGAGGAGGAGGAGGAGGA
>CAUYUJ010008367.1:20000-40673 GCA_963575745.1 Prorocentrum cordatum
TCGCCCAGAACCAGGCGCAGCTCCAGAGCTTGATGAAAACAATGGCGGAGAGCTTCCAGGGCACCGTGGGGGCCACCCAACAGGCCCTCGCCGGCGCAGCGGACTCCGCAGCCACTGCTGCGGCGGCCGCAGCGGCCCTGGGAGCGAACCAGACGCCGAGCCCCCCTGTCATCGTGCAGGGGGCTCCGAAGCAGAAGATCCCCAAAGAAGTAAATGTGGCCCTGGGGAAGGCCAAGACTCGATACGAAACTGACCTACGCAGATGGATTTCAGCTCAAAGACGGTACCACAAGTTGGAAGACGAGCTCAAGCTGTTCGACGAAGGCGAAGGGAGGTACCCGGCAGGTGTCAAACCCTTCGCCGCCTCCGAGACGCTGGCGGAGCTCGACCTGCCCAACGACGAGGTGATCGCGAGTAGCAGCCAAATCACCATCCAAATCAAACAAGGTTCAACGTTTCGTGAAGCAATGGCGTCTATCCACTGGTCTTGTTTCAGACACATAAAAGATTTGGAGAAAAAGTCGGCTGAGAAGAAGATGTCGGACGCAAAGCAGGCAGCGCTCAAGGTGACGTTTACCAACACCGTGACGGACATCATCAAAGCAGCTGCCGAAAAGGACAGGGCGTCAGCTCTGGGACTGAGTGAACCCCTCTACGAACCAGTGCCTGAGCAGGAAGCTGCTGCCAAGGCAGAGTCGCTGTACAAGCAAGCGGTGGATCGCATCTCCAAGGAAATAGAGACCAAGGAGAACGAGGCCAAGAAGGCGAAGGACAAGGAGGAAGCCAAGGAGCACGCCAGGATGAACATGGACCCGGCTAGCCTCCTCAAAAAGGTGATCAACGCGGAGATCAGGGACAAGCTGGGCGAAAGACATGATGTTGGTCTGGAAGGTGGGCCTCCAGATGCAGCTATGGGGTCAGAAGCTAGAGCAGTAGATCCAGCTCAAACCTTGACCCGCTTCTGCGACGCAGTGTCTGCAAAAAACGGCCGCTCCCCGGCGGCAGCGCTGGGGGAAACCAGACCAAAGACAGGCAAGGACAAGGACCGCAGGGGCAAGGGAATAGACCCCCAAGACACGCAGCCCAAGGGCAAAGGCAAAGGCAAGAAGGGCAAGAAAGGTCACCTATGATTTGTCCCCAGGATGGCTGAGTCAGAAAAAAGATTTGCATTCTGGACGAGGCCACTGACCAACGAAGCATCTTGAGGACACCTCTCCAAACCCGAATCGAAGGACCCAAACCTGGCCGACAACGAAAGAGGAAACTCCGACCCCCCCCCTGCGGATTGGCATTGCGGCGGCGTTTTTCTGTCCGCGATCGAGTGCGTGCGGAACATGGCGACCGTTGTTAGTATTGACTGGCAATGGGAAGCGCCCCGAAACCCACGCGGGGGAACACCTGCGGGAACCTCCAGGGACCTTCCATGGAAGTCTTCCCAGGGGCACGCCACCCGCAAATCCGCCAGGAAACCCGCTGGACGTAATGAAAGGGGCCGCCCCAAAAACATGACCAGGCGTCTCCCCAAGATAACTTCCCCGTGGTGCGCGCGGCGCGGCCTGCAAAATCACGCGCAGGAGCCCCTCCAACAATTTATCAAGGCCCGCCCGCCCTCGCGCGCGGCGGCGCAGTTTCGCAGCCACGTCCGACAGCGCGCCTGCCCGAATGGCCAGGACATGCCAGGTCGCGGCCAAATAGCGCAGCGAACCGATCTTAAAACGAAATCGGCAAGCCACAGAAGCAACAAATAATCAAAGCGCCGAGGAAACCGTTACACGCCGCAAAGGACCCCAGAATCCACAAAGCCAAACAGACACGGGCGAGCGGAAATGGCGAAAACTCCCAACAGCGAGGCTGACGGAAACCAGAAGGGGCAGGGGGTGGCAATGGTTGCGGCCATGGCGGGAAAACTCCCCTCACGACACCTGCGCGCCCAACCAGCGAGTTTCGTAACTAAGGTCGGCCAACTAAGAAACAATTTGCCTACCCAGTGAGGCAAAGCATGAACATTCGCCTACGCATTCTTAGCGTATGCATTAACGTCAAGAGGGGGGGAACTGCCACTGCGCGCTAGAGGCCGCATGAGGCGCCAGGGGACTTGATCATCTGTCGATGGGCCCTCGAATAGGTAACCTCGCTGAACAACCAGCGGGGCTGGTCACTCTCATGGTGGCGCGCGCGAGATACAGGCCAGCATGAAGGCCCAAACCAAGGGGCCAACCTGCCGCGCCCTTCCCCTAAAGCCATTCCTGCTTTTTTTTCGCCAAGAACAAGGTTGCGAAACATTCGTGCATGTTTGAAGCAACGTCGAAATATCGTCGGGCTGCTGTACTGCGAAGGCCCATGACTCCGATACTGGAATCACAAATTGCAGCGCCCACGAACGCTGTCCGGCTTAGGGGTGGCACCCGTGTAGGGGCGATTCCGCTCCGTCAATTGATTCCTCGTTGTCCGCCTCCTCCTCATCATCATTATTCCTCCCGTTTTTCTCCCCTCCTTCCTCCCTGTCCCCTTCCCGTTCCCTTTCCCGTCGTCGCCAGGAGAGAATGCCATGAGAGAGACAGCATCAGCGTGGCAGTGGCACGATGACGCGGCGGGTCAGCGCCAGCACATTGATGGGATACTCACTCTAAGCATAACGGCCCCAGCCCTGCCCAAACAAGTACGCTGTGGATGGGCGCCCTCTGCTCTGGAGCCGCGCCCCGCCCTCACTCCTCCTCCCCTAATCGCTCATTGTGCTTGCGCGCGGTTTCGCCCAATGCTTTTACTTGCCCAGAGCCGCGCGCGCGCCCTCGACTACAAGTGGGTGCTCTCTGTGGCCTTCTGGGCCTCGTTTGGGACGAGCTGGGAAACGGTGAAGACGGCACGTTGCCACGGTGGTCCTGGACCTGCTCACGGGCCTATGAGAACGGCTTGCCTCCGCAATGTTCCGAGACATGGGACCTGCAATATCCGAATCTGTTCATTGTCAAAGGGCCTCGGGACATCGTGGAAGTCCGCGGAGGCCTCCAGAGTTCTGGAAGCCCTGAGGGCGCCCAGAATCAGGCGTCAAGATTTTTGAAAATATCGCCGACCTTTTTTCGGCATGCTTACGCCGACAAAGCCTTTTTGGGCCCCCCCTGCCCCCCCCCCCCCCCCGAATCCTTCCCAGAACCCAGACGAGGCCCTGAGAGACCCTCAAGAAGCTATTAGAAATCCATGAAAAATGCCGGAATATTGCCCAGCGACCTCTCAAACATAAAGCCCTTGTGTGTGCGCCGAATCGTCGGCCCCTTTATTCGCTTCTGCTCGCCGGATCGTTTATTGTGCTCCTGCACGGCTGCGCACAAGGATTGACATTGCAGGCCACCACGCGCACGCCCCAGACAACAGGTGGGTGCCCTATGGGGCCTTCCAGGGTCCTTGTGGATCGGCTTGGGAGATCATGACGAGGGCATGTTGGCAAGGTGTTCCTGGACCTCCTCACGAGCCATGGTGAGTGGGCTGCCCGACTCCGCCATGCTCCCAGAGAGGGGCCAGGGGACATTGCGACACTGCCTCTTTCCATTGGCCCCACCGAATCCTCAAGTGCGCGGGGGCCCCCAGAAGTCTGAAGGAATTGAAGGTGCCCAAATCGGACGCCAGCATGTCTGAACAGATTGACGTCTCGTTTTCGTACTATTAAGTGCCGCCTGGGACCTCTTGGGGCCTCTTGGGGCCCTCCCGTGGACCTCCCAAATGCCCCGAAAAAATATTCCGAAGCTGCTGGCAATTTCAAGGAAGCCACCAAAACGGCCCCGAGAGAGTTCGATAACCTGTCTCGCGGAAAAGCAGTGTGCGCGACATGTTGTTGGGTCATTTGGGGACCACCTTGGGCCCTCCCGAAGATCCCCCAAGGTCCAGACGATGCCCTGAGAGACCCTCAAGACACTCCCAGAGAGACCCCCCGAGAGGGCCCCAAGAAGACCCTGCAGCCTTGAACCCACCAGGACCTCACGCGTGACAAGTTGTTCGGCCTTCCTGGCACCTTCCCGAAGCCCCCACGATGTCCCGCGAAAACCCTGACAGGCCCCCCAAAGCTCCGAGGGGCGCCAGGATTCCACCAAGAAAACCTTTCGGGTTGTCACTTTCAGCGCCCGTGAAGGTGACGAGGCCCACGGCACCCTCGATGCCCTTAAGCGGCCCTCTTGAATGCGTTTTGTGGGCTTCATTGAAGACCTCTGGGGATCTCCTCGGAAGCTGGGGGCGGGGCTCAACCCGCACTCATTTGCAAACAAAGCCCTCCTGGAGAGAAGGCGAATCGAAACTTTTCGAAACCTTCAGAAGGTCGTGGATCATCCCAGGTAGCCTCCGCATTCGCCCCGCCCAACACCTCTCTCGTCCTCTTCCTTCCTTCGCCGTCCCCCATTCTCCGACGCGGCATCGAAACCGAATCCGCCTGGACCTGCGGCATGCCAGAGAGACCCCTCGTCTGGGCGCGCCGGCCCATCCGCGAATCCACGCCGCGCCACCAATCCGAAGCAGAACTTTGAACCCTTCCCGCCGGACAGGAAACGCATCGGCAGGGCGGCAAGAGGATCGATCCGCATGGCCACAAAGGGAAGACGCTGGAAAACACGCAGGATGGAGCTCTATGGGACCCCACGGGGGGAGCCTGGGAGGGTGGTCGGTGGAACCCAATGGGAAGATACGTGGAGCGGCTGGGCCTGGATGGGATGGAAGGCCACGGTGAACTATAGGGGAAGTTGGGATAACGCAGGGGGGAACCCGATGAGCCCCGCGGAGGGATCCGGAAAACCGTGAAGGAGGGCCCCGTGGAGCTCCATGGGGAGGGTCAGGCTCGGAGAACACGAGAATCATTTATGCAAGCTACCGCAGAACAAATATACTGTGAACCTGCTTGCCTCCGCAACCCATTCCCTGCCTGCAAACGGGATCGGAACCTGGCGGGGGCGCGGGAAGAACAGAAGATATGAAAAATCACCGACCCCCACTCGAACCGCTTCGCGTCGAAACGCCGCCGAACTGAGAGGAAGGGGGAAAAGAGGGGAGGGGGGAGTTTTCGGCGCCATCAGGCATAGCGCAATAACATCGAGCAACATGGCTGGAGGGCGCTGGGCCCTAGGAACGCGTCCAACTGAAGCCCCTCGGGGGGATCTGGGGAACGGCCCTGGGGAGAGCCCATGGGAACCTCGGGAGAAGGCCCGGCGGGCGGAGGGGAAGGCACAGGCAAGCGGCATACTGGCGAATGCACTGGCAACACTGGCGCCAAGCACGCAGATAAATTATCCACGCGTGCATGCGTTTCCCGCTGGCTGTCTGCTCATTGGGATATCTTGCGATAGCAATTGCAAGCCCCCAGCGCGACCCCGCGCCCGTCGTGCCCCGCGCCCGTCGTACCCCGTCGTACCCCTTTGCAGCCCCCCCCCCGCAGTGGATCGGCAACGGCCGTGGCTGAGGCGGCAGCGGCAACGTGCGACGGACACTGCGACGACTGATGTTTCGCCCACTCTGGTAACAAAAGTTCCTCGTTGGAGCGAGATGCACCGAAAAAACGCAACGCTAGCCCCAGGCGCCGCGCTCGATGCGCACGTGTCTGCGCAAGCTCTCATCTAAGCACCGCTCGAAAAGAAAGCCGCCAACTTCGCTTTGTGCACTTCGTCTTGCGTCGCTTTCTTGTGAACCTTGGCTGCCACCTTGCTGCTCTCCCCAGCCTTGCGCTTGCCCTTCTTGATCAGGTCGCCCTTCCACGCCAGGACCTCGGTGCGGCTGGCGGGCGACAGGCAGAACGAGAAGACGAGGAGCGGCGTGAGTTGCTGAGGGTCGTCCTTCAACTTATCGGCCGTCGCGAGGCCCTCGCAGTGCGCGAAGGCCGCCTCCGCGGCCTCCTTGCCCCGGAGAACGGCGCCAGGCGCGCCCCCGCCAGGGCTGTTCTGCGCGGGGAAGAACCACGCCAAGGACTCCTTCACATCGCGCACGAAAGGCGAGCTCTCGCCAGTCACCGCCGGCGGCTTGTCGTCCTTGATGTGCTGCACCCAGCCAATGACGTCCCGGGAGACTTTCTGCAGGCCAGCGCCGATGAACTCGAACAGCTTCCCATTCTCGAGCTTGCGGAGGGCAGTAAGGGCCTGCGCGCAGCTGACCACGCGGCCCGCCGTCGGGAGGGCCCCGAGCGTGTTCCGACGGAAAGCCTCCTCGCCAAGGGAGCCGACGTGCATCTCGAAGATCCGGAATGTGATGCGCCAGTCCTTGTCTTCGCCATGCAGCATCTTCCACTTCGACCTGAAAAGCGCCACGATGGCGGAGCCCGTCTGAACGCCGCGACCCTCGACGAGGGAAGAAGCGACGCTTCGGCCACTGATGGCATCTTCAACGACGTCCGCATCCACCTTATGCTTGAACACCTTCGTCTTGTCGGCGACGAGCAATCCGTCCTCGCAGAGCAAGGGGGTCAGGGCCCCCGCGTCGACGGCCGCGCCCAAGACCGCGGCCTGCCGCTTGGCCGTGAACATGTCCATGTAGCTGTTCACCGTAATGGTCATCTTCGTCTGCCTGTATGTCACGTCCGTGGCCCAAGGCTCCATGACTTCCAGGGCCTTGAACCCTGCGATCTTCAGTTTCTCCAGGAATGACTCCCGGGATCTGCGGATCGTGGCCTGCGTGATGCTGGCCCGCATCACCTGCGCGACGACCTCGTCAGCCACGGTCTCCATCTTCTCGCGCCCGAGGTTGCGGTGCGCCTCCTCGTAGATGACTCGGCCTGTGTCCGACCCGCGGTAGACGCTCAAGACGGAGTCCTCAACCGTGCACCACTTCTCGTTCTTCCCCAGGCTCGTGAGCTTGTCCATGTGGGCCGCCTCCAACACCAAACTTGCGCGCGCCCTGTGCGACTTCCACCAGGCAGCTGGCCCCAAGTTCTCTGTCTGGAACTCTTGGTAACTCTGTGCAAATATGGTGTCGACGACGGGCCTCAACTTGGCCCACACGTCCGGGTACTTTGCGTGGAACTGCGTACGAACGATGAACTTAATGAACTCCTGCCACAGCTCGGCATTCCGGACAGGGGCGAACGTAGGCACAGTAAACATCACTTTGCCGACAATGGCCGCACACTTTTGATTCGGGATCTCCGGTCCATATTCAAAATACTCCTTCAGACCCTCAGTCGCCCTGGGGTCTAACACGAGGGCCGAGACAACATCTTCAAGATCATCGGGGATCGCCTCCGACCCGTTGTCGACGGCGAATGCGCCGGAGTCCTCTGTCTCGGCGAATTTCAATTTCAACTCGTCGTAAAAGCCCTTGCCCCGGGAACCCTTCTCGCGGATGCGCGCCTCGATGTGCTGAGATAAAGTTTTGCCATGGACCACTTTGGCGTACAGAATGGCGTTTGTCCACTGGGCTCCCTTGAAATTGTCGGTGATCGCCTTCTGCACGACCTTCTTCATTTTCTCATCAGCCGTCTCCCTCGGAGCTTTCGTGGGCGTGTACGCGGCCGCCGCTGAAAGGTCCAGCTTGTTCTTCGCATTGTGGACCAGATTCTCCTTGACCGCCTGGAGCTTCAGCTGGCTGGCTTTTCTTTTCGGCGTGGTGGCAGCAGCCCCCTTCCCGAACTTAGGTGACGAGGCTGGCATCGCAAGGTGTCCCCGACACTGCCAACACACCAGCAGAGAGTACCGAATGCCGCGCTCAGCAAGCTGGCCTTCTCGAAAAAAACGGCTTTGGAGGAAGAAGGGCGAGAAGAGGAGATGTTCGAGGGCATGTCTCGTATGTACAACGATTCAGACAACATCCTGTCTCTTGAACGGCGACACTACCTTGACCGAAGGGCAGCTTTCTCGGTGAATTTGCGGGTGGATTTTCTGGGTGGATTTTTGTTTCACCCTCGGTCGGGGGAGATTCTCACCCAGACAAGCCCCATGAATTTGAAGGTGGATTTACGGGTGAACGCTCGCGTGACAGCAGTAGCGGCAGGACCAAGTGAATATCTGGAGGGATTCCCGAAACCTCGCCGGCGTTCGATACACTCTGCCGCGCAGAAAATCCACCCGAGAATTCACCTTGCACGCCGCCGCGCGCACGACCCCGACAACAGCAGAGTGCCGTCTGCTATCTTACGAGCTTTGGAACGGTTGGAGCCGGTTGGAGTCCCATTGGGGCCCTTGTTGGGACTCTCTTAGGACTCCTGAGCGCCCTTGGAGAGCCCCTGTGACCGCTGCTCCCGTCGTGAAGCCGGAGTGTCCTGATCCAAACCCCGTCGTGAAGCGACGGTGTCGGGGCCCAGACCCCCGTCGCGAAGCAAGAGTGCCCCGACCGAGGGCCCCGTCGCGAAGCAAGAATGTCCAAACCAAGGCCCAGGTCGCGAAGCAAGAGTGTCCCAACCCAGGCCGCCCGACCGTTCAGATTGCCACAAGGCCTCGCGACTGTTTAGGATTGCCACAGGGCCCCGCGACCGTTTAGATTGCTGCAGGGCCCGGCGACCGTTTAGATTGCCCAACGGCCTCGGGGCCGTTGAGATGTCTCGAGGCGCTCTCGGGCTGTTTAGAGGCGCTCCCAGGTCCCATGAAGGCTTCAAGAGCGCCCCAAGAGTGCCCCAGGATGGCTCCAAGACGGCCCCTAGAGGGCTCCAATACGGCCGACAAGACGGCCCCCAGAAGGCTCCAAGAGGGACTGTCCCCAGAACCCGTTGTCCACTTATTTTGGGCCGCTTCTGGGCCTCTATTGTGCCCTTTGGGGGCCCTGTTGGGCCGTCATTGGGCCGTCTTGGGGGCCTCTTGGGCCGTCTTGGTGCGATCTTGGGGGCCTCCTGGGCCGTCTTGAGCATCGAGAAGCCAAAAACGCGGGAGCCCCAAAAACGCTCAAAACCCAAGGGAAAACTTACGTTTTTCCTGATTGCGGCCCTCTTGGGAAGCCTCTTGGAGGCTTCTTCGGGCGCCTAGGAGGCCTCTTGGGCCGTCTGGGGGCTATATTGGGCGCCCTTTCGGAAGCATCGCCTGCCCTCCAGCAACTTTGCCAGAGACGGATTGCCTCCAGAAGCCGTTGTCCACTTATTTTAGGCCGTTTCTGGGCCTCTAGCGTGCCCTCTTGGAGCCCAAGTGGGCCGTATTTGTGCCGTCTTGGGGGCCTCTTGGGCCGTCTTGGTGCGATCTTGGGAGCCTCCTGGGCCATCTTGGGCATCGAGAAGCCGAAAACGCGGGAGCCCAGAAAAACGCTCAAAACCCAAGGGAAAACTTACGTTGTTTCTGATTGCGGCCCTCTTGGGAAGCCTCTTGGAGGCTTCTTCGGGCGCCTAGGAGGCCTCTTGGGCCGTCTGGGGGCTATATTGGGCGCCCTTTCGGAAGCATCGCCTGCCCTCCAGCAACTTTGCCAGAGACGGATTGTTTCCAGAAGCCGTTGTCCACTTATTTGGAGCCGTTTCTGGGCCTCTAGCGTGCCCTCTTGGAGCCCTATTGGGCCGTCATTCGGCCGTCTTGGGGGCCTCCTGGGCCGTCTTGGTGCGATCTAGGGGCCTCTTGGATTATCCACAGGGCCTCGCGACCGCTTAGATTTCCACAGGGCCCCGCGACCGTTTAGATTGCCACAGGCCCTCGCGACCGTTGAGGTTGCCACGAGGCCTCGCGACCGTTTAGATTGCCACAAGGCCTGGCGACCGCCTAGACTGCCACAAGATTGCCTGGCAAGGGAGGGAGGGAGGAGGGCAGGCGAGAGGAGGGAGGAGAGCCAAAGGGCGAGGGGGGAGGAGGATGGGGGGAGGCAAAACAGGCACGACGCATGGCAAAATCCATACACCACACCTATGGGGACACATTCCGCTCGAGAGGGGTCGCTCAAGGCGCCCTCCTGGATATCCGCTGAAAGGAGCGGAGGCCATTTTGAAGAACCCCTCTCGCGTGATATATGTCCCAACAATTGCGGGGGTTGCTTTTTCCATGGTGGTGGCCTCAGGCCCCCCCTGGTGAAGCCAGGGCCGAAGCGGCGCCAGATGCACAGCCGGGGGGGGGGGAAGGGGAAGGAGGAGGCGGGGTGCAGCCCGATGTAGCCATATGCATAGATGGCGAAAAAAACACGTGGAACACCCCTCTGGGACCCCATGGGGGGCTGGTCTCGGACGACACAGGGTAATCTTTAGGAGCCCATGGGAAAATCGAGCCGCAGTCCCTCCCCCCATCACTCCTCCCCTCCCCCCCTCCCAAGCCAACCGCGTCGACGGGGGGCGAGCATGCGTCACGAATGGCCTTGTCCTCACGGAGGGGCCCTCACAACGACAGACGCAGCCACATCAGAAACTTCGTCGAACATGCGAGGCCTGTGTACAACACGATCGGGTGCAATCGACACTCCTGCAAGACCCCAGGGCCCCCAAAACACACATTATTATATATACACGCAAGAAGTCCAGATCAGAACTCTCGGTTTGAACTCGCCTCCTTCAGGAAGGGAGACAGGCTGACGCAGAGGGAACGAAGAGGGGGAGCAAGCGTTTTGCAGACTCTGGCACTGTGAGGCAGTGCCGTGCTCCTTCGGTATCTTATTGTCAAATCGCTGGCCAGGCCAACACTACGGTCGCAGGTCCCTCAGGTCGACGATGCGCTGCTGCACCCTATGAGGGGCGTGGGGCCAAACGCGGGCAACGTCGTCAGGCTCGACGTACATGGCGGCCGCTTGGGCTGACCGATCAAACCCATCGCCCTCGATCAGGTACTTGTCGTACCACCACTGCATCTTATGGCGCCACGCTCTCACCAGTATCCGGGCGACGTCATGGGTGTACATGTCTATGCTGAACGTGGCCGTCCTCGGTAAGCCGAACTGAACGCAAAATTGCCGTGCATCTTGGTGGGCGGCCTGTCCTCGAAGTGAATCGAACGGGACGCCAACGTGCGCTTGCGTCCAGAGGCCGCCGCGCACTGCCCAGGTGAAGTCTACCATGCTCGCATCGCCGTCCAGCGGCGCGAACTCTTCCCTCGCCCGGTCAAGAGCGCCCATGACAGCCTCGGCGTCTACCTCGTGGAGATCCCCCCCGCGCCCGGCATCGGGCTGCCCCGCCATCCGCCGGAACTTCTCCGGATCATCCAGCCAGTCCGCCAGCCAAGGGCAATCCGCGTACCTGAGATCCAGGCCACCCCCATCACCTCCCTCGGAAGCCTCCTCCTCGCCATCGTCGTCGCCAGCAGCGTCATGGGCAACCGAGACGGGGCGGAGGTGCTGGGTGAGCTCGTCGACCGACTTCCAACGCGCGTTGGACGCGACGTAGCCGTGGCCAATGTTCACGCAGGGGGCGAGGACGGAAAGGTCTCCGACAAGAGGCCATTCATCAGAGAACATGAACTCTTCCCCGGGCTTCGCAAACCAGCGCGCCCAGAACATGCCCCAGCATGGATCACCAAGGCGCGAGACATCGGTGACGGGCTTCGAGCAATGCACGAGCTCGGTGAATCCGCATACGATGGGGTTCTGAGACGCCATGTTCAACTGCAGGTACCTCTCGCAACCGTTCTCGTCCGAAGTACGGAAAACGCACGCGTTGAAGAACTCCCGATTGTACGCAACCAAGCGGTCCCACTGCTGCCGCCCCCGCTTAAAGGCAGGGGCGGGGTTGCCCATGTCTTTGAGTGCGCTCAGCATCGCTGGCGGCAACGGCTTAGGCGCCGAGCGGAGCTCCCTCCGGTGGTGCACGTCCGCCATGGGCAAACGGGAGGACGCGTACTCGGACTCTAACTCGTCGCGCTCCGTACTGGACAAGATGCATGATGAGACCCGCAGCGGCCCCAGGCGCGTCTGCTCGTCGCGCTCCGTCGTCAGCGCGCGGATCTCGTCGGCCAGGCTCTTTTGCTGATCCCGGAGCTGCGCCCGCGTGCCTGGGCGAGCTCTCTGTGCCTCATGCTCAAGACGCCGCCTCTGGGCAGGGTCCAACTTGGCCCATCGATCCCCGTGTTTCTCCATGATCACGCCGTTGGCATTCGGGCCGACGTCCCGACCTTCATCCCGCTGCCGCCCAACCTCGCCATTCAGCTGCTTGAAGTACATCTGCCGCCCTGTGAAACAATTCGGGTTGCGACGATCCAACGCATCAGCCTTCCTCTTGAGGCGGGCAATGCGGGCATCGATCGACTGATCCCCGAGAAGAGGCCGAAACTGAACGATTGAGGAACGCGCCATGGCCATGTTCGCCTCGGTGTTCCTGTGCATGCGCATGGGGCCCGCTATGCTGACGTGCCCCTGCTCGGTGACGTTGGATGTCCAACCAGCTCGGTCCACGGCTGCGAGCAACTCCAAGTAGTGCGCTGCCTGCATGCACCCGCACACCAACCCGTCCCAGATGCGTCCAGAATTGTCCTCGTCGGGTCGCGCGCCTCTCGTCAGCTCCTCCAGGTTCCTGACGCGGTCCCCCTGCAGCAACGTGTACGGCAAGCGCAGGGCTTCGCGGAATCGGCTGTTCATGTGCGATGCAGCAGCCCATGCCGCGGAGATGGCGCAATTGCGCACGTCGCCCACTTGCAGGCCAGCGCACGCCGAGAGCGCCTGCCACACTGGAAAAGAGATATTCTCCAGCCGACCGATGGCATTAGCAATCTCCGCATCGATGGTCGTCAGCATCTTCGGCAAACGGTCGTCCTTGGCGAGGAGTAGGAGCACTTTGTCCAAACACGGCGACGCAGTTGCAACGACCATGCACATTCGCAGCACTTGCGGTGATATGTGCTTGAAGAAGCCTCCTATATGGTATTTGCTCGCCTTGGTTCTCGTGCAGATGTAGCGCACCAAACTCTGTAAACCGACAAGCTGGCAACCAATCAGAGTGCGCCCACTGGACCCTATAGTTGCCCACCTGCTGTCTGTCCACGTCTTGAACCTCCACACTTTGACTGCAAAGGTCTTCACGAACTGAAGGACGTCGAAGTGCTGGAAGCGAGTTGCTATTCGGAGATGTCCGTCGTGGTATCGAATCCGGAGAAGCACTGCCAAATCCAACCACTCCTTCTCGAGCCCCAGGAGACTCCACGTATCCCTGCATACGTCCTGGTCCCAATCCTCGTACATGACAACAGAATCGAACCACGCGTCGAAATGTGCGCGCAAAAGCTCGGTTGAGTTCTTGAGCGACTCGAAGCAAATCCATGTGCTACGCATTATTAGCGGGTCATTGATGTACTCTGATATGCTACTCTTAAACGCATTGTGGCACACGTGGGACATGTCAGAATGGAACAACCACAAGCGCACGCACCTGCGCTGGAACGCAACGTGTTCTTCCAGATCTTCCCCCTCACTGATCTCAAGCGCCCGGGCTAGCTGCTGGATGCGCCTCGCCATTCCGGATTTGATGGCGCCGTCGAAAACGAAAGCGTGCACTGCGCCCCCGACGTGGCCAACCTCCGAAGGTAAACGGACGAAGCGCCTCAAACAAGCAAGGTGCGTATCCACGCAAGTGTCATGTATCGCAGTGGGCTCCGTCATGGAATAAGCGACCTCGCTGCCAGCAGCGGCAAACGCTTTCTCTATCAAGAAATGGTTTGCAACTTTCGGTTTCCTGACCACTTGCCAGATGGTGATGCCCGAGCACACGCGTTTTCGTGTAATCACGGGAGTGCTGTCGGAGCTGTAATAGAATAGCAAACAATCGTTCGCATGCTTTCGGAAGAAATTGCCCCACCTGTTTGCGATGAAGTCCCGGACTATCTCTGCGCAGCGCAGAGCCTGATCCGCATCAGAACCTGCCAAACATGCCCCAAACTTAGCGTAAGAGCGGATCCGTTCAGCGAACATGGCTGGTCAACGGTCTAAGCCCAAATGGCTACGGACATAAAGTGTGACCCCGAGACCGTAGGGCGAACCGTCGTGGAACCCCATGGGGAAAGGCTGGGCAACGACAGTGTAAACCCCTTTGGGCCCCTCTTTGGAGAGAGGTGGGGGGCCGAAAGATGAAGCCTTATGGAGCCCTTGAGGGGCTGGGAAACTGCAAAAGAAAACCGCGAGGAACCCCGCGGGAGGGGGCCACAAGGCCGGTGGACAGAGCCCCGCGGGGACTCATGGAGGAAGGCTGGATACCGCGGGAGAGAGGCCTATGGAGCCCTATGGGGGGGAGACTCGGGAACCGCAGGAGGGGGCCCCGGAAGCCCGACGGGGGGGACGGGGAACCAACGAAGCACGACCCCCAACGCGACGCCCTTATAGACCCTACGAGGGCAGAGTGGGGCCCGGGGGCAATAAGTTATAGGCCTGCGGAGCCCTGTGGCGGGTGGCAGCGGCGGCGACGGTGAGGCGGCGACCGCCAAGGCGACGACGAGGGCGGTGATGACGATGACGGCAACGACGACGTCGCGGCCGCTGAAACGACACACGCTGAAACGGCACCCCAGCAGAGCGTGACTGTTCGGACTCCGCGGGGCCCGCGAAACGAGGCCAGCGCAGTTGGAAGGAGGGGCGTGGGGAGAGAATTAAAGGAGGCGAGGGGGGCATGACGACGACGACGATGAGGAGGAAGATGGGAGCAAGGATGAGGAGGCAGAGTCGATGGAGGATTTGCAATGGACAAGGTGGGCGCGAACGCGCCATAGATGAAATGTCCGCAGCGTCCGTTGCACGTTGAAACGGCTTGGATTTCATAGCTGCCATGGGCCGCCATTCCTCGTGGTGGAAGCGCGGCTGGCGCGCGTCGCTTGGAAAGCCCACACTCAGGCTGTTAAGGGCAGGTTGCGCTGAGGATACTCCCGCCGCGCGCGGTATCCAGTCGGTCGGCAGGGCCTACAGGCCTTGTTCGGCGCATGTCGCTGACCTGATCGGCCCAGCATTGCTGGCGCCAAGGGGAAAGCGCCAATCTCGTCAACGCCATCGCGCGCGCTGGGACAACGCGCGAGAAAAACCAAAGAGCGTTTTTTTCATCCTGGCAGTTCGCATAGGTGAAGAAAGGCAAGACAGACAGACAGAAAGGCAAAGGAAAAAACAAGGACAACGGAAAGGGCAAGGACTCCAGGAAGGGGAAGGATTCCAAGAAGGGAAAATACCCACACGGGAAAAAGGGAGAGCGTGGTACGAACGGAAACTCTTACGCCAAGTAGCGTGGAGACGCAAGCTCCGGGAGGACGAATCACAGCGTAGTGATATCCGATGGATGTTGCGCATGACGTCTGGGCTAAGCGTTGGGGATTTGCTTACCATCCTGGACTGGCCATCTCAGCAACATCGGGTTCAGCTATACGACCCTACCTCCCTCAGCATGCGGACGGCCAGCGCTCCATGGCCGATCAAATGGTACCTTTTAAGTCGCCATCGTAAGCACATTTCTATATCTAAAGCTCTTCCCTCTTTAACTTCCTTCCGACGGCAATTGCAAGATTATGGAAATAAGATGAAATGGAGGTGGTATTTTCATCATTTTCCTGGACCTCCCCGAGCCTTCCGAGGCCCTCCGGCACCCAGACCACCAACCTTCACCAAGGAGGCTGAAGCCAACACCAAGCCCAGTTGGCTTCCGATGAAGTGGTGGGTGCAATCTGTCAGCCAGCAGCTCATGAACGCCATGGTGCGTGCCAGGAGACGTTCACGGTTTTCAGCACGATCGTGCGCTAATTTGGGTCCGCTGGAAAAGTGTGCGCTCCCGCTACTCCAGAGAAGCAAGTTTGCGGCGATCCCCAATGACAAGGATTCCACTTTTTCGCTGGTGCGGAAAGCTGATCTTCCTATCATATCAGACCGTGTTTTTTCATGTAGGCGCTACGTGCCAACCAGCCGGCATGGCATCCACAACGCTCTTGCGAGGTCTTACAACAAAATCTGCAAGTGGGTTGGGGAGAAGTTGGACGATGAAACGTTGAGCCCAGCACTCTTCAAGAGCGCAATGTTTCCAGGCAGCACGGCGCGGAGCAGGCTACAGATCTTGGTCAAGACACAGAAGCCTCAGGGAGAAGTGGTTGTGCGAGCTGTCCATGCTTCGTCTAGGTACATGTTTGCTGGGCTCAGTCACTGGCTGGCTCAGGAACTTCGGCGCAAGCTCGGCGACGTCGCACCCTATCTTCTGAAGAATTCACAAGACCTTGTGTCCAGAATCAGGCACATCCGGCATACGAGTGTTGAGAAATGGCACATGGCCACAATCGATGTTAAGGACTTTTACTTGAACGGCACACCTGATCAGATCATAGAGGCAATCCTGACATTATGGGCGGCTGACGACCCTATGAAGGAAGTCTTACATCGAGTTCTCGATTTCGTTTTGCATAATCAATATGTGGATGACCCATGGGAAGGGTCCGACAACCTGACGTACCAAGTGCTGGAAGGATCAGGTATGGGCCTGGAACATTCCGGCGAGGTCGCTGACTGTACGCTCGTGGCGCTCATGGAGAGGCGCGTCGTAACGGCAGGGGCGGGCGAGAAGCTTGCCCACCATGGTGTCAGAGCATACTGGAGGTTCAGAGATGACATACTGCTCCTGAGTGGGGGGCTCGCTTCAAGCACAATGTCGCTCTTCAGGGAGATGCAGGCGCTCGCTCACATCTACCCGATGAAGATAACATGGGCATGGCGCGAGGTGCAGTTCCTGGATCTGCTGGTGAGGAAGGAACGGGATCATTTTTCAGTCTCACACTTTCTGAAACCGTCCTCTCTCGCCCCTCCTCTATCTCCCTCCAGTGCTCAACCGCGCCACGTGCACAGCTCGTGGCCAAAAGCCTTTGCACAGAGAGTAAGTCGATTGTGTAGCACTCGAGGCCTATACCAACAGTCTATAGCCACCATAGAGAGTAGGCTTCGCGAGAGTTTTGCAGACGAATACACGCTCAGCATGTTCCGGCAATCTGCCCTCGTAGCTGAGGCACGCTTTTCTTCCACAGGCGCCGAGCCCCCTCGACGCCGAGTGGAACCCAAGAGAGAGTTTTTTTCCTGGCTAGTTGTAGGGCACCACCCTGCTACAGTGCAGGAACTACAGAGAGAGGTAGCTGCTCTGAATGGGCACCCAGTCCTTAGATCGTGGCTTGAACAAGCTTTTCGTTCGCGATTCGGGGAACGCTCCCAATCCATTGGTCTAAGCTGGTGCAATTCGGGCCCCTCCACCCTAAGACGTCTGCAACAAATCTTGTACTCTAGCGAATTAATGGTGTAGAGGTTGGGGTAGGTGGTGGATTGCTGTTGCTGCTCACGTTTCGTCGGCATCGGCACCACAACATTTTGGCACAAGCCATTTTCAGCGCAGAGCTGAGCAGATCTTAAGGCCAGTCTCTGGACAGCAACTTCCGGAGGCGCTGAGAGAGTAAAGAAGTCTCGCTGATCCCCTCCTGCCCCCTATCCTGGGTGCATGCGAAGTGAGCCCCACTTTCTTACTTTCTTTCTTTCTTTACTGATGGCTATGCTAGAATAGCTGCCGTAAACTACTCCTCGGGAGACCTCGGGCAACGGATTCTATAGTTGGGAATGGCACTGCGATGCGTGACCGGGCGCTGCATAAGTCCAGACACGACCGATGCGGCACAACGACCGTCGAGCTTGCACGCGATCAAACCGGACAAAACCAGCAATCCCCTGTTCAGAGCTCCTGCTTCGGCATCCGCCGAATCGCTGACAGTTGGAAAATAGAAGGCGCAGTAAACTAAGGGACGAAACGGCGCGCCTCCCCTACTGTTCCTCCCCCTCAGAACAGCACCCATTCCCCCCTCACCGCTGTCGCGTCTCCCCCCATCCGTCCACAACATCAGAAATCGTGGGGGGTAGGGGTAGGGTTCGCATGGGGGCCCCTAAGCAAGCAATCGAGGAAGGAGCAGGCCGATGATGGGGAAACGGACAATGAAACAAACATAACAACTCGGAGGTCCGCGCGGATTCTTCGGATCGGCGCTGGGCTCCCCCGGCGGCGCCGCCCCCCTCCCCCCCCCCCCCACACCACATGGCGCGCTCGCGCGCGAAAGGGTGTTCCAGCGCCGATCCGCGAAATCCGCGCGGACCTCCGAGTTGTTATGTTTGTGTCACTGTTCGTTCCCCAAGATGAGGAGCAGCGCGAGGCACCGCTGGGAAGACGCGAGAGAGAGAGAGAGAGAAAGATGGGATCGTGGCGAGAAGCGGAGGCAGGACGGAGGAGAAGGACACGGGGAAGGGAGACGAGGGAATCCCCAGATGTGGCCAGCCCCGATCAGTGTCCCCCCTGGGAGGGGAAGGGGGAGGGGAAGGAGGAGGAGGAGGAGGAGGAGGAGGAGGAGGAGGAGGAGGAAGAGGGAAGGAGGGGGAGGAGGAGTGGGGGAGGAGGAGGGGGAGGAGGAGGGGAGGAGGAGGGAGGAGGAGGAGGAGGAGGAAGAGGAGGAGGAGGAGGAGGAGGGAAGGAGGAGGAGGAGGAGGAGGGAAGGAGAAGGAGGAGGAGGGAAGGAGGAGGAGGGAAGAGGAGGAGGGAAGGAGGAGGAGGAGGGGAGGAGGAGGGGAGGAGGAGAGGAGGAGGAGGAGGAGGAGGAGGAGGAGGAGGAGGAGGGGGAGGAGGAGGAGGGGGGGAGGAGGAGGAGGAGGAGGAGGAGGAGGAGAAGAAGGCCATGCCAAACAAGGGGGCCACGGACTCCTCGGGCTTCCCGTGGCCGCGGTCGGGCAGGGCGCGGGGGACTCCGGGCGGCATGGGAACGGGGCTGGGCATCGGGAAGGCCCGCCAGGTCGCTGCGAGGCAGGGTCCCCAGAGTCCTCCTATGCACGTGCATGTGGGACGAAGAATAAAAAATAAGCCTGAACAAATAATCAAGCATAGTCAGAAAAGAATCAAGACATCGTCCCAGGACTGTCTGTTGCCTTCCTCCTGTAGGAGGGACACGCCCGGGTTTAACCCCAGAGGTGTGTACCTGTTCGTTTTGGCGGCCCCGGGGCCTGGCGAAGGGCCCCCCCCGCGACGAACGTCCGCACTGCATTTTTTTGAGGCGTCGTATAGAGGCCTCCCCCTCCTCTCCTACTCCTCCTCCTCCTCCTCCTTCCTCCTCCTCCTCTCCTCCTCCTCCTCCTCCTCCTTCTCCTCCTCCTCCTCCTTCTCCTCCTCCTCCTTCTCCTCCTCCTCCTCCTCCTCCTCCATTCCTTCTCCTAACACATAACTCCGCCCTGTCGCACCCCGAAGCCAATTTTTAGGGCGGGCCGGGCGTTTCGCCTGAGACCTCCTCCCCATTGATGACTCCGAAGCCTAAAAAGCGACGGCATTTTCACAGATGGAGGGCGGGAGGTTTTCAAAATGTGGCTCTCGCCTTAGCGCCGCGCACATTCGTTCTAAAAAATGCAAGAGCTTCACGGATTGAGGGCGGGTCCTTTCCAAAATGTGGCTCTCGCCGTAGCGCCGCGCACATTCGTTTTTAACATTTGCAAGAGCTTGACGGATTGAGGGCGGTTTCTTTTCAAAATGTGGCTCTCGCCGTAGCGCCGCGCACATTCGTTTAACCAATTGCCAGAGTTTCACGGATTCCCATGATCAACGTACCAAAACTTGCGTTTTGCCAAGATTCGGATTATGCGGGCGCAACAATTATGTTGATTCGCGGTGTTGAAATCCCAACAATGGCGCTCGGGCACGATTCCGGATCGTCAAGACGCAGCAGTCAGGTTGATACGTGGCGTTGAAATCCCGAGAACAATGTTTTGGCATGCTTCAGGATCTTCAAACGGTTGTCTTCCAAGGAGGCAGTTCCCTCATGGAAATGAACAGTTGCGGGGGCCTATGAAGAGTGAGCATTCCAACATCGTTGATGACTCTTGGTTTTACACTGGTCCTCCTCCTCCTCCTCATCGTCCTTCTCCTCCTCCTCGTCCTCCTCCTCCTCCTCATCCGAGTCCTTCTTCTTCTCCTCCTCCTCCTCCTCCTCCTCCTCTTCCTCTGCCTCCTCCTCCTCTTCCTCTGCCTCCTCCTAAATGGGGTCCGAGAAGATGGGGCGGAGCATCGCGCCGCATCGCCGATGCATCGCCGACGACGCGTCGGCGATGCACTGGCGACGTCGGCGAGGGAGCGACGACATCGACGTGGAGAACCTCGGGCTCCACACCGAGCCGCATCGGCGACGCCGATTCGGTGCGATCCTCCGAACCCATCTGCTCGGAACCCCATCTGGGAGGCCCAGAGGCACACCGTCGGCCCCGAAGGAACGGTGGCGTCCGAGCGGGCGGGGAGGGCTATCCTCAGGTCGGGCACGTCCTCCTACAGGCGGATTTGGAAGAAGAGGAACACATTTTTATTTTTTAAGCAGAACAAAGAATAGCGAGTGTAGTCCAGAAATCGTCCCCAGACTATGTTCTGTCTATTCTTGAAGATTCCCCAGAAGTAGCCAAAATAGACCAGACATCGTCCAGACATCGTCCAGACATCGCCAGAATATCGTCAAAGTCGACCAACAATTCAAAACAAAAAAAGAAGAGTCAAAATAGTCCAGAGATCGTCCCCAGACTATGTTTCGCCTATTTTTGAATCTTCCTCCTGTAGAGGGACATGTCCCACGGAAGGCTGTCCGCAAGCCCCAGGAGGGACCAACAATTCAACAAAAAAAAGCCAAAATAGTCCAGAAATCGTCCCCAGACTATGTGTTGCCTATTTCTGAATATTCCTCCTGTAGAGGGACATGCCCGGCTGGAGGCTGTCCGCAAGCACCGCCTAGGGGGGCAACGCCTGCGGGGGCCTCGGCAGGCGGCGTGCAGTGGAGGCCAGTCCACGAAAGGCCTTCCACGAGAAACTGGACCTCCTCCCTCTGCTCCTCCTGCTCC
>CAUYUJ010008368.1:0-15000 GCA_963575745.1 Prorocentrum cordatum
GAGGAGGAGGAGGAGGAGGAGGAGGAGGCTCGCACGGCGGCGCTCGGTGGCTCGTGTGCAGTTGCGCTCTGCATGCGCCGCCGCTGTCGTCCCAGACAGGATCGCGTCGTCTGTCGCTGTCGAAAGAAATGTGAATCTATATACATACCTACATGCATGCATGCATGCATGCATGCATGCGTGCATACATATATACATACATAAAGACAGACCGACAGACAGGCAGGCAGACAGGCAGACAGACAGAAAGACCGACAGACAGTCAGACAGGCAGGCAAACAGACAAACAGACAGACGTACCTACGTACATGCATACATACATACATACATACGTACATGCATACGTACATGCATACATACATACATATGTACGTACGTAGATACGTACATACATACATACATACATACATACATACATACATACATACATACATACATACATACACACACATACATACATACATACATCTATATATATACAGACATACATACATACATATATACATACATGCATACATACATACATACATACATGCATGCATGCATGCATGCATGCATACATACATACATACATACATACATGCATACATACATTACATACATATATGTATGCATGCATGCATGCATGCAGACATGTATACTTACATACATGCATACATACATACATGCATACCTACCCACCTACCTACATACATACATACACACAGACAGACATACATACAGGCAGACAGACAGACAGACAGGCAGACAGGCAGGCAGGCATGCATGCATGCAGTCATACCTACATACATGCATACATACATACATGCATGCATGCATAGATACGTACATACATACACACATACATGCATGCATACATACATACATACATACATGCGTGCATGCATATACACACATGCATGCATAGACACACACATACATACATGCATACGTATACGCATACAAGCATAAACTATACAAACATGCAAACAAACATGCATACATACATGCATACTTGCATGCGCATATATACGTACGTGCATACAGACAGACAGACAGACATACATACATACATATATACATACGTACATACATACATGCATGCATGCATGCATGCATACATACATACATAAATGCGTACATACATACATACATACATACATACATACATACATACATACATACATACATACATGCATGCATGCATGCATGCATGCATGCATGCATGCATGCATATATACATACATACATACATACGTACATACATACATGCATACATACATAGATGCGTACATGCACGCATGTATACATACATACATACCGACCCTACCCTGCCCTACACTACACTACCGTACCCTATCCTACCCCACAGGCATACATGCATACGCACAAACGTACATGCATACATACGTGCATACATACAAACAAACAAACATACATACATACAAACATACGTGTATACATATCTATATATACGTATACACACACATAGATTACATATGTGTGCACATATGCATATGCATATGCATAGGTATGTGCATACATAACCATACTTATATATGAAAAGACACATAAGTGTAAGTATACACATAGAGATGTTCGTGAGCAAAAAAAAATTAGATTTACAATAACATGTATCTAACAAAAGAATAAAATAAGGGAGGCTTTTGGCCGACTTTTCGGCCTCGGGGAGCCCTCGCTGGGTCTCGGGGCCGTCACAAAAGCGACTCAGGAGGAGAAGCGGAGGAGAAGCCGGTCCCGGGGCGAGGATCGGGCCTTCCAGGGACCCCGCATTGAAACAATCAGGACGTCGCATGTCTGGGAGAAGAGAAAACAAGGAGAGGGAGAAAGAGGAGGGTGGGACAGGAAGAGGAGGAGGACTACCACCTCCCCGAGTCCCCCCCCGCCGTCCCCCACCTACCCCTGTCCTTCCCCCCATTCCTTTCCCCCACCCTCCCACCCCCGACATCCGCGACGCCCGTCGCGAGGAAAGAACGGGTGAGGGGGGAGGGGAAAAACAACGGACAACCAAAGAAGAACGGACACGGCTGTCGGCCCCACCTCGACGAACGCAGCTCCGCCAGCTGGGCATCGGCGCCCGGTGATCCGCGGGGACCCGAAGCGGGGCAGACACTTCTTGACGCCGCAGCGCGGCGGAGGCAGTCTGCACGCGAGTCCAAGCACGCGTCGAAGTGCCCCGAAGGCAGGAGGGGAGGAACAGAAGAGGGCCGGCCGCGGAGGGGAAGGAAAAAAAGGGGGCGGGCGCTCACGCGGCGAGGCCGCGGAGAAGCGAGGCAAGCACGCCTGCCCACGACGCCTGGACGCGAGGGCATCTGTCGCTCGCAGAACCTACGGTCAGGGACCTTTGCATCGCGTGTCGCGGCGGCGGCACCGGCGACACGCTGTGCGCTGCACGCGGATCGGGCGGCGCTCCGCTCCGCGGGGCGGGAGGCTGGGAAAAGCTCAGGACGTTGATGCTCGGAGACTGGGATGTGGATAGCGTGTCGCGCCGAAGCGCGGTGGACCAGAACTGGCGGAGCGACTCGCTAAACCAAAGATCCCGACCGTAGAACACACACGGTGCCTGCCGATCGCACTCGACTACTTGGGGGTGTGACACGGACGGGTCGTGCCACGATTGAAGCTCGAGCGTCGCATCCTGGAGAGGACGACCACGAAGCGAGAACGCGAACGAACAGGAAACAGCGGGAAGCGGGGATGTGAGGGTATCGCTATGTACTTCTCTCGCTCCCTCACCCGCAGGGGGGGGGGCGGGGCTGCCGGGTCCTGCGGCTTCCCCTGGACGATGGACACGATGCGGCCCGCATGGTTGACGTACACGATATCCAGGCCTCCGCCCCCGCCCGTGAGTTCCTCGCTCCTCCCTCCATTCCCTTTCCTTCAAGATAAGCTTCTCCCTCTCGCACCCCGAGCCCAATTTTCAGGGCGGTCTGGGCGTGCCGCCTGAGACTTCCTCACCACTCATGACCCTGAAGCTCAAAAACCGACACCAGTTTCACAAATGGAGGGCGGGTCGTTCTCAACATGTGGATCTCGCCTCAGCGCCGCGCACATTCGCTTTAAATATGTGTAAGAGGTTTTCGGATAGAGGGCGGGTGGTTTTCAGAATGTACCTCTCGCCTTAGCGCCGCGCACATGCGTGTTAAAAAATTGAAAAGAGCTTCACGGATTGAGGGTTGGTGGTTTTCAAAATGTGGCTCTCGCCTTTGCGCCGCGCACACGCTTTGTAAAAATGTGCAAGAGCTCGAAGGATTGAGGGCGGTTCGTTTTCAAACTGTGGCTCTCGCCTTAGCGCCGCGCATATTCGTTTTTCGAGTTGAAAGAGTTTCACGGTTCCCCACGCTCAGCGTGCCAGAAATGGTGTGCTGGAAGGATTCAGGATCATGGAGGCGCAACAGCTACGTTGATTCGCGGTGTTGATGTCCCCGGATTGGTGTCCTGGCACGGTTCAAGTTCGTCAAGACGCACAGTCTGGTTGATCCGTTTCGTTGGAATCCCGAGAACCATGTTTTGGCATGCTGCAAGGTCTTCAAACGGTTGCCTTCCAACGAAGCAATTCCCTCACTGGAAATGAACCATTGTAGGGGCCTAAAAGGGATCTCAGAGGAAGGGTTTATTTCATCATCGTTGGTGACTCTTGGGTTTCCACAGGTCCTCCTCCTCCTCCTCCTCCTCCTCATCCTCATCCTCATACTCATACTCATCATCATCCTCATCCTCAACATCTTCATCATCATCAGCAGCATCATCACCACCAGGATCATCATCATCATCATCATCATCATCAGCAGCAGCAGCAGCATCATCAGCATCATCCACCTTATCCTCCACGTCCGACTCCCCTTTCTCCTCCTCCTTTTCCTACTCATCATCATCAACAACACCACCACCAAAAGCATCAATAGAATCCCCACAACCAAAGTCATACGCATCATCACCATCATCATCATCCTCATCATCAGCATCGTCGGCGTCGTCAGCATCATCAGCATCGTCATCAGCAGGAGCAGAATAATAATACGAATGCTCATATGATAATAATATGAAGAATCATCATCATCAGCATCATCCTTCTCCTTATCCTCCTCCCTCTCCTCCTCATCCTCCTCATCGCCTTCCCCTTTAATTTACAATTACCCTGCTCCAACAGGGTTTCATGATTAGTATCCTCCCCAGAATGCCTGCTCATAACCCTCTCCTCCTCCTCCTCCTCCTCCTCCTCATCCTCCTCTTCACCATCATAATCAGCATCATCATTATCATGACAAACCTTATCATCATCACCAGCATCATCACCAGCATCATCACAATCAGCGTCAGCATCAGCATGGACATCATCAGCATCATCATCATCATCGGATTCAGGATCACCGTCACCACCAGTCTCATATTCACGATCCTGTTCCGTCTCATTCTCTTTTCAATATCCTCTGCATTCGTGGTATCATCCCGTCACGTCGTCTCCGCCTCTGTCGTCACCCCATCCGGATGCTGTTTCTCGGTATCCCCATCATGCGTTCTCATGATCCTCCTCATCACCAGTACCATCAGCACCGTATGGTTCCACAGCATCCACATCGTCAGCATCATCAACATTGTCATCAGCAAGGACATAATCATCAGCAGCAGCAACAGCAACATCTTCATAAGCATCATCATCACCACCACCGAAACCATCAACAACAGCGTCATCAGCATCAGCAGCAGCATCCGCATCATCATCAGCAGATTCATGAGTGTCGTACGTCCGTCAGTCCTTCCTTGGCTGCTCCTCCTGATCCTCCTCCCTCCCCAATCACCCATCCTCGTCCTCCTCCGCCTCATCATCATCCTCACCATCCGTCTCCAATCATCACCATAATCATCAGCATCATCAATATCATCATCATAATCATCATTATGAGCAGCATCATCATTATCATCGTCGAAATCATCCTCATCAGCAGCATCACCATCAGCATCAGCATCATCATGTGCATCAGCACCTTCATCCGCATACGCATCCCCGTCATTATAATCCGAATCACCATCACCAGTAACACAATATCGGCATCATGATCAACATCATCATCATCATCATCATCATCATCATCATCATCATCATCATCATCATCCTCATCCTCATCCTCATCCTCATCCTCATCATCACCACCATCATCATCATCATCATCATCATCAGCAGCATCAGCATCATCATCATCAACATTATCGGCATCATCGTCATCAGCATCGTCGTCATTATCATCATCATCATCATCATCACCATCATCATCATCATCATCATCATCATCATCCTCATCATCATTAGTACCATCAGCATCATCATATACAGCATCAGCATGAGCATCAGCAGCAATCAGCATCACCATTGGTTTTATCGTCAGCATCATGTTGATCGTCATCAGCTGCATGTACATCATCATCATCCCCCCATCATACTCATAATCAGCATCGTCATCAGCCTCGGCATCATGATCCACATCATCATCATCATCACCATCATCATCACCATCATCATCATCACCATCATCATCCCCATCAGAGAATCAAAATCAGAAGGCGGGGTAACACCGCAAACTGCCTGCGCAAAACGCACTCGGAGAAGAGATGCGCCATGCAGGCGCACTCCCCGCTGCAACGCTGGAACTATTGAAAGACTCCATGCTCATACGAGGGGGAGGGGGGGAGGGACTAGAGAGGACAAAGAACAGCGTGCGAGCCAGGCAGCACGTGCTCTAAAGCAAACCTGGCTCCATCATGCCACCGCTGTCGTGGACGACGCGCTGTCAATCTCGTATCCGCGCGTCCGGCATGAACGCTGTGGCTGTTCAGCTGCGCCCTCCGGTTTTGGGGCCAGCGCTCGCCTGGCCAGCGTTTGAGCTGCTCCGCCCAAGAACGACGTTTTCGCGGCCGTTCGAGGTGCTCTCGCCAATTCAAAACTCGAGTGCAATGGCGATGGCTTCACCAACGCTTCTGTCTACAAAGATCATTGGTTTCCCGGGCTCTGCGGCGGAAGTAGCCCGAGGAAGTTGTTAAGAAACCCCCCAAGGTTATCGTTAGCACCGAACCAGTATTTAAATAATTTCAGGGACCGTTTTCGCAGAGCGATATTTTTAGCACCGCGCACAAATCAGAAAACAAATTATGTGGCGCGTCGCGCGCCGCAGGACGCGGAAGAAGAAATCCGCGGGGATGCCTCCGGATATGCTACGCATCGCTCGCATTGTCTGGGGAATATCAAGGAGCGGAGACTCTCAGGATATGGTAAGTACCCCTTGCATGTCCTTGGAAATGCTGAAGACATGCTAAGGACATGCTGAGGATTTTGTTCGGGGCAGGTATGAATCTCCTATGACATGTTAGGGATAGCCTGCGAATTTCCACGGATTCCTTGGGAGATGCAGGGATGCTCTAAGAGATGCAAAGGATTCCCCGGGAAAGTCTGAGCAAATCCACATTAAACGATATGGATGTCGTAGGAAACGCTATGGGTTTCTTATGACATGTCAAGGATGTCCTGCGACATGCACTGGATTCCTTAGGAAATGCCAGGGATGTTCTAAAGATATGGTAGGGATGTCATAAGAAATGCTAAAAAGTTCCAAATGAAATGATATGGATGTCCTAGGAAATCCTACATGCTCGGGATGTCCTAGGAAAGCCTACGAACTAGGACCACCCATCACCCATAGGCGCGCGCCGCACGAAGCATTTGCATATGCTATGCATTTCCTGGGACATGCTGCGGACCAGCAAAGAATTGCCTGGAGAATCCTACGGGCCCGATTCCAATGATCCGAAACACCTAGGGAGAACCCTCTGGAGAAATCCAGGAGGCTGAGTTGGGCGCTCACGGCCGAAAGCCTGGAGTTGTCCTCGTCCTCCTCCTCCTCCTACTCCGCCTCCTCCTCTGCGTTTCTTTTTACAGCACCCTTGGGGGAAATGATTTCCGCGGGCCGTTCTAGGGGGGGGGGGGGGCATCCCAGGGCATCGCCCCCCGCCCCGCACAGGAGCGTTATCTTAGCACCCGGAGGCGCAAAAATCCAGAGAGCCCGAGGAGCAAGAATAATCACAATACTAATAAAATAACAGAAATACTAATACGCATACAAATACGAATACTTGCTAAGACCTGCTAGGTCCTGGTAGGCTCTGCTAAGCCCTGCTAAGCCCTGCTAGGTCCTGCTAAACCCTGGCGAGCCCTGGCAAGCCCTGCCAAGCCCCGGTAAGCCCTGCTAGGCCCTGCAAGGCCCTGCTTGGCAGGAGCAAGCCCGCGCTTGGCAAGTCTTAGCTAGGCCCCGAGTGCTTTCTGCGGGTTCAGCAGGGGCGAGTAGGGCTCAGCAGGGGGTGAGCCTGGCTTTTCATTGCTAAGCAGGGCTTAGCGGGAGCTAGCAGGGCCCAGCAAGGCTCAGCTCGGCCCCGAGTGCTCTCTGCGGGCTCCTCCGGTGCCGAAGCAACGCTTTTAGGGTGCCGGAAGTGTTATCCTTTCACCGGAAGGGGGGGGGGTCTTAACAACTACCTGGGGTCAGGCTGGCGCTTCTTCACCAGCTTGTCGCGGCACCCGCATCAGGACGCTGACCATGCGGCGCTGATAAGTGTCGATGCGTCCCTCCAGGGTTGCGGCGGGCGGCCACCGGCTGCATCGATAGTCGAACACTGGCAGCACAGAGCGATCGAGCATGCGAAGACGTTGCCGCAGAGGGACGTATCGCAGGCGGCGCATGGCACAATTGCCCTAAAACGCACGCCACATGGCGGCCATAGTCCTATTAACACACATCGTGCACGATCCCGTATCTTCCAGGATGTGGCCCAAAGCCTCAGAAGACTCCGACGATTTTCACACAGTTGGGTCTGAAAAAGACGCGCCCTCTCCTGCAGCAACCATGCATGATTTGCTGGAATCCTTGATGCGGAGTCCCCACTCGGAGGAAAGATGGGACTCGAACACATCCAACAAGCACGCAGCATTATACAGGGAGTTGCTGACGGAATAAATGTTGTCAACGTATGTGGCAATAGCTAATTGCTGGAACTCGCCCAACAAGAAGCCCCGCTGCCGGCAGACATCCGACATCTTCCCGAGAATGCCCTCGACTGGGGCGCGGCCCAAAGCACCGGCCACCCGGCACCCACTGAGACTTCCGCGGGATCGCTTGCCAAGCTCCGCGTTCACGTCTCCCACGCGCAAGCTCACTACTGGGAGCAACTGATGGCGCGCCGCTGCTGCCGCGGGCGCCAGCGGCATCCCTCGAGGCACGCACCACTGCAACACCCCCAAAACAGGGAGAGAGTCAGAATAGGCTTCAATATCGCTCTGAGCCATTGCCGACTGGCTGCGGTCGTCCAGACCTCTCGCGATAAAGAGGTGCACAGCGTGCGTGATGTCCACGGCTTGCGTGAATGGCCGGGCTCCAACCCAGCAGCACTGTGGAACAGCAGCGCGCTCGTCGATCCATGCGTTGAGACGCTGAGCGATCAAACAATCCAGAACTTGGAGATCAGCCGGGAGGGGCATGATAGCTCGGAGCTGCGTGGGTTTGCGGGTGGAGGTTCCCTTCCCCCCCCACGTGCCCCGCAATACTAATCCTGGACATGGCAGCGCTAGAGGCCACTAGTTCGCTAAAGTAGCGAATAGTGAGGCCAGGAGCGCATTTGTACATCAGATCGTGCATGCGCACACAACGCCCATCATGATCAAGTTTGCCGCTATGTTTGGGGTGGGCGAGCGCAGCCGGCACTTCTGCAGCAGTAAATCTGGGCTCGTGCCCCTCCGCCACGCAGACAAAATCCAACAGAGGGAGGCCCGATGCTGGGTCGTCTGACCCCCATTTAGCGCCAAAACATGTTTTGACTCACTCGGCTGGAGAAGGCGATAACTGGTACTGCACTTCAGCATCAGGTGTTTGGAGTCCCGAAACGGTGCGGTGACAGACCGTGCGGTGACCTCGAAACCCCCCAAGACCTCACCGCACGGTCCGTCACCGCACGGTCTTGGGACCCCGGAGGCCCCTGTCGCCCGAGACGTCCTCGGAGAACGACCCGAGCCCCAAAACCGTGCGGCGACCCCAAATCCCCACCGACTCACCGCACGGTGTGGTCACCACCCAGTTTCGGGGCCACTGAAGGTGGGTTGGGGAGAAATGGCAGGTGCATCCCGGAAACGGATCGCAACCTGGAAGCTTTCTTAAACACCCGACCCTGCCTGATGGTAACCGTGGCCTTCTGCGCCCGCTCCTGGCGCACGTGCGCCTGCTGAAGATGCCATGCCTGGCAGCGGAGCCGCGTGCGCTCACCCTCTAAGGGAGCCTCGGCCGCTCGCCGATACAAATCCGGGCACTGCGATGGCAGGCGCCCCGCAGACCGTGCCGCGCATGCACGGTTGTCAGATCAGCTATCGCGCAGGGCTGCGAAAGCAGCTGCGCAGACAGCTTCGGCAGAGGTACCTGGACAGGGGGACGGGGAGGAGGAGGAGGAGGAGGAGGAGGAGGAGGAGGAGGAGGAGGAGGAAGAGGAGGCGAGGGCAAAGCTCTACCACTCAAGGCAAGCCTCAAAATCCTTACAAACCCAATGTGTCTTGCCACGGCGCCGTGCCTTGGCCTTGCACCCGAGGGCGTGCTCAAACAATGCATGGTCCCCGTGAGACGCCCAATGAACCGTCGGTTGAACAACTACGGAAGGCGACGCCAGAGCATAATCCGAGAGACTCGGCTTGATCTCCTCAGCCATGTCTCCACCAGGGACCCTGGTGATCGGAGCGGCCAGGCAAGCAGCATTTATGCGGACCGCCCAGGCCGTAGAGGAGAGGGGAGGGGAGGCGAATGTCGAGGTTAAAAGCGCTGCTTCGATTAGCAAGCGACTCGCGGGCCAAATAATGACGAATTCTCAGGCCGAGCTGGGAGAACCACGGGTCGGATGGATGCAGCGGCAACTGGTCTACGTTAAAATCCCCCACGATCACGACGTTACTGCTGAAGGGCCGGCCCCAGAGAACAAAAGCGAGATCGTGCAGGCTGTCGTCGAGAGCTTCCCCGTGCCCCCCGTGAAAGCCTACGACAAAGAGGTTTAAATATAATGGTGAAACCACGGGAGAAGGGAGGGGAGGAGGACGAGGAGGGAGAGAAGAGGCAGACCGGAGATGGATAGCGCCACATCGCCCCATCCGAACGACTGATTGTATCGTCATCGTCATTGTCATTGTCATTGTCATCGTCATCGTCGTCGTCGTCATCGTCCTCCTACGCGTCCTCTTCATCCTCCTTCTGCTCGTCGCCGTCTACTCCTCCTCATCCCATTCAGCCTCCTCCTCCTCCAGTCATCATCATCATCATCATCATCATCATCATCATCATCATCATCATCATCATCATCATCATCATCAGCATCAGCATAATCGTCAGCACCAGCAGCAAAATCAGCATCAGCACCTCATCCTCATCCTCATCCTCATCATCATCATCATCATCATCATCATCATCATCATCATCAGAATCATCATCATCGTCAGCGTCAGCGTCGTCGTCGTCCAACTCCTCCTACTACGCGTCCTCTTAGTCCTCCTCAATCTCCTCCTCCTCCTCCTCATCCCCTTCTTCTCCTTCGCCTAGTCCTCCCCCTCCCCGTCCTCCTTCTCCTGCTCCCTCTCCTCCTCCCAGTCTTCATTATCATCATCAGCATCATCAGCGGCAGCAGCAGCAGCATCAGCAGCATCATCATCATCAGCAGCAGCAGCAACATCATCATCATCAGCATCATCAGCAGCAGCATCGTCATCATCAGCATCATCATCAGCATCAGCAGCATCAACATCATCATGCACTAAGCTAGACGCGGAGCTAGCTTGTCATGGCCCCCTCCAAAGGCGTTCCCTCTCAGGGGAAGCGGGGCAGGATGGGGAGGGAGGGAAGAGAGGGAGGAGAGAGGAGGGGGACAACGGCCCTGAGGAGGCTCGTGGGGCAAAAGCCGGTGGAGGCGGAGAGCTCTACGGTGTCATGTTTCGGTTAGTTGCACCGTGGCGGCTGGCCTGGTCTGTTCTGATCTGATCTTGACATTCGTATCAAAATTCAGACGTGCCACGTCGCGTCCTGGCTTGTCGTACATTACGGTGCAATTACCTGTCATGCCTGATCCTCTCTTGACGCGTCGTCTCCTGCCTTCAATGCCTTGCCGTCCCTTGTGTTGCCAGGCCCTGCCGAGTCTTGCCCTAGCCTGCCCTGCCGTAATCTGCCGCATGCTCTTGCTGATGCATTTCTGCCTCGTGCCTCCCCCAGGAGCCGATGAGGGTGTTCTCCATCCAGAAGGACCTGGGGCCATCCCTGTCCCACTGGAACAGCATGGACTCGTTCTCGCCCATTTCCTTGCGCCACATCATGCCTGGAGAGAAGGGGGAACAAGGAAATGAAATATATATATATACATACATACATACATACATACATACATACATACATACATACATACATACATACATACATACATACATACATACATACATACATACATACATATACACATATATATATATATATATACATATATATATATATGTATGTATGTATCCGCCGGCCCCCTGGCGGGCCACAAGGTTGTAGGGCAAAGGTTTGCTGCTCCCTGCACCAGTTCCAGTTTCCAATTTCGAGTGTGATAGTTCCACTTTCTGCTTCCTACGGTTAATGTTGCAATTGTTACTGAACGCGCGAGGGGGGGGGAGCCGAAAAGCGTCCGGATTACCACGCCCGAATCGCGTGCTCTGAATTCCTGGGGGGGGCGTGGGACACATCAAAATATATGAGAGAGCGTGATCCACCGCCGCTTTACTGTAGAAAATTGCCGCCTTTTTCCTCCAGAACCCGGGGGTCCCCCCACCCCCCTCCGAAAATCCCCCCCCCCTGCTGGACCCCCCCCCTCCCCCCGGCAAAACCCCCCCCTCCCCCTCCCCCCCCCCTCCCCCTCGAAAACCGGGGGTGTCACTACCGGTTCGACCCCCCCCCCCCCCCCCCCTCGAAACCAGGGGGGGGGTCACCACCAGTTCGAACCCCTCCACCCACCCCTCTCACCAGCAAACGACTCCCGGTCCCTACCACCGTCCTCACCACATCCCCCACTGTTGTTCCCAGCACCACTGTCCTCACCACCACTGTCCCCACTGGTTCCACCACCGCCCCTACTGTCCCCACCAGTGCCACCACCACTGTCGCACTGTCCCCACTGTCCCCACCACTGTTCCCACCACGGTTCCACTCTCCCAACTTTCTCCACGGCCCCAACCACTGCCCGACTATCCCCACTGTCCCCACTGTCCCACTGACTCCTCCGCTGTCCCACTGAGCTGTCCCACTGTTCCCACCATTGTCCCCACTGTCCCCACCACTGTCCCCACTGTACCTCTGTCCGTCCTCGCCACCGCCTTCAACACTGTCCCCACCACCACTGTACCCTTCACTGTCCTACTGTTTCCACCACATTCCCACTGTCCCCACACCACTGTCCCCACCACCACCGTCCCCACCACTGTCCCACTGTCCCCACTGTTCCCACCATTGTCCTCACCATTGTCCCCACCACTACCGTCCCCACCACTGTCCCACTGTCCCCACCACTGTCCCGCTGTCCCCTCACCACTGTCCCCACCACCACCGTCCCCACCACTGTCCGCACCCCCCCTCGGTTTTCGAGGGGGGGGGGTTCGAACCGGTAGTGACCACCCCTGGTTTTCGAGTTCGAGGGGGGGGGGGTTCGAACCAGTAGTGACCCCCCCCCCTTTTCATGATGAACTGGGGGGGGGGAGAGGGGTTCGAACCCGTAGTGACCCCCCCCGGATTTCCGGAGGGGGGGCGGGAGGGGGGGGGGGGAGGGGTTCGAACCGGTAGTGACCCCCCCCGGTTTTCCGCCAGCAGCGGTAGAACACGCTCTTTCAAATATATGAAGCACTCGCGCCCCCGAAGCCAGAAACCCTCGTAAATTACACGATATGCGCGTCTCCGAGGCCATAAACCTTCGTGAACTATAATATTCGCGTCCCAGAAACCATAAACCCTCGCAAAATACACCATATTTGTGTCCCCGAAGCCATAAACCCTTGTAACTTATACAATACTTGCATCCCCGAGGCCACAAACGCTTGCAAATCATACAATAGTCGCGTCGCCGAAGCCGTAAACCCTAGTAAATTACACAAGATTCGCGTCTCCGAAGCCATACACCTGTGCAAATGATACATTATCTGCGACCCCGAAGCCAGAAACCTTTGTAAATTACGCTATAATCGCGTGTCCGAAGCCATAAACCGTAGTAAATTATAACACACTCGCGTCTCCCAAGCCATAAACCTGCGTAAATCCGCCGGCCCCCTTGTGGGGCCACCAGGCTGCAGGACGAGGGTTTGCTGTTCCCTGCGCCAGTTCAGGTTTCCAGTTTCCACTGTTACAGTTCTGCTTCTTGTTGCTTACTGTCCCTTGTTGTAGACCGCGCGAGGGGGGGGAGCCGAAAACCGCCCTGCTTAGCACCTCCTGGGAGAGGTCTCAAAATTTCTGGGGGGGGGTCGAAATTGACAGCCCTCACGCAGATCGGCGGGGTCAGGGTCCAACATGATCGACCCACGAACCCGGAACGGAATATAGAAATGTAACGCATGGCAACGTTTTCAAAGACACCTGATTGGGTCACGGGCAAATGCAATACTGAGTGTATCGATCTTGATGTACCCTGCCGAGGGCTGTGCTGTGCTGCACCGTGATGAATTGCGATGTGCCATGCCGCGATTGTGCTATATAGCGTCGTGGATCGAGTCCTCCTTTGCATCCAAGTCTTGACCGAACTGATCTGGATCTTAAGCTGGAGCTGCCTGAACACATAGTAGCTGCCCCAGAGCTAATTGACAGGGGGACATGCCAGGAGGACGCGCCGCGAAACGTCCCAAGGGACGCGCCAGGCGCCGTGCCAGGGGACGTGCCATAGGGTCGCACCGCGGGACGTCCCAAGGGGAGCGCTACGGAACGTGCCAATGGATGTGTCACGGGATGTGCCAGGGGACGCACCACGCGACGTGCCAGGGGGACTAGCCAAGGGACACCCCACGGAACGTGCCAAGGAACGTGCCAGGTTGCAATGCTGAGTGTGTCGTTCTTGATGCACCGTGCCGAAGTCTGTGCTGTGCTGCGCCGTGCTGAATGGCGATGTGCCATGCCGCGATTGTGCTCTATAACGTTGTGGATCGAGTCCTCCTTTGCATCTGAGTCCTGACCGAACTGATCTGGATCGTAAGCTCGAGCTGCCTGAACACATCGCAGCTGCCCCAGCGCTAATTGACAGGGGGACATGCCAGGAGGACGCGCCGCGGAACGTCTCATGGGACGCGCCAAGCGACGCGCCAGGGGACGTGCCATGGGGACGCACCGCGGGACGTGCCAAGGGGACGCGCTACGGAACGTGCTGGGGACAAGCGTTTCGCTCGAGACATCCTGTCAACATCCTCATGCTAGACATCCGCCTGAGCGACCGGGACACGTGAAAACAAGCGTTTCGCTCAACACATCCTCAACACATTCTCATGCTAGACATCCGCCTGGGCGAACTGGACACGTGAAAACGAGTGGTTCGCTCGAGACATCCTCAACACATCGTCATGTGAGACGTCCGCCTGGTGACCTGGGCACGTGAAAACAAGCGTTTCCCTCGAGACGTGTTCAACACCTCCTCATTCTAGACATCCGCCTGGGCGACCTGTACACGTGAAAGCAAAAATCTCGCTCGAGACATCCTTAACACATCTTCACGTTAGACATCCGCCTGGGCGACCTGGACACGTGAAAACAAGCGTATCTCCCGAGACATGTTTAACACATCCTCATGCTAGGCATCCACCTGGGCAACCTGGACACGTGCAAACAAGCATCTCGATCGAGACTTCCTCAACACATCCTCATGCTAGACATCCGCCTGGACGACGAGGACGCGTGAAACCAAGCGTCTCGCTCGAGCCATCCTCAACAAATCCTGGCG
>CAUYUJ010008368.1:20000-27563 GCA_963575745.1 Prorocentrum cordatum
TATCCTCATCAGCATCAGCATCAGCATCAGCATCAGCATCAGCAGCATCATCATCATCATCATCATCATCATCATCATCATCATCATCATCATCGTCATCAGCAACATCGTCTTCGACAGCATCATCATCATCATCATCATCATCATCGCCGCCATCGTCATCAGCATCATCCTCATCATCATCACCATCATCATCATCAGCAGCAGCATCAGCATCAGCATCATCATCAGCAGCATCAGCAGCAGAATGATCAGCATCATCAGCAGCACCAACCTCATCAAAAACATCATCGTAATCATCATGACCACGACCACCACCACAATCAGCATCACACGCGTCATCAGCATCTTCATCATCATCAGCAGCATCAGCATCAGCATATGCATCACTAGCATCAGCATCATCATCGGCAGCATCATCATTATCAGCATCATCAGCAGCAGTCGCAACGGAATCAGCAGCAGCAGCATCACCGCCACCACCAGCACCATCATCATCATCATCACCACCACCATCATCAAGAACTTCACCATCATCAGCACCATCACCATAACCTACAGCATCATAACATGAGCCGAATCGGCATCATCACCAACAGCAGAAAAAACAGCAGCATCACCATCATCATAATCATGATCATCATTATCACCAACACCAGCAGATTCATCATCATCAGCAAAATCATCATCAGCATCATCATAATCATCAGCATCATCACCATCACCGTCACCGTCGGCATTATTATTATCATCGCCATGATAAACAGCATAATCATCGTCATCGTCATCATCATGACAAGCGTCATCATCACCATCAGCATCACCATCGTTTTCATTATCATCATCAGCATCATCATCAGTAGAAGCATCAGCAGCCGCAGCTCTGTGTGTCTCTCTCTCTCTCTCTCTGATTATTCCTCCCCCAAGTGTTCCCCCAAGCGTTTCCACAACGGCTGGGGGGAACACCAACAGCTTGGCAAGACTTCGGACCATTGTGTGGCAACATAGGCGCTTCTCAAAGGCAGGAAGTGGCAGTTGTTCGCGGTCGGCGTCGTCGACCCTTGCTTGCTATGGTCAGACTGCTGCGTTCTTCGAACGCACCGACTGCACCTAGAAGGGCTTTCCTGGCCCAACCTCCACCTGGGGGTAGGAAAGATGATGAATGCGTTTGTACCTGCGATTGCTCCTACTGAAAGTTAGGAAGGTAATGGGGTTGTTGGGCCCAAAAGTGGCACGGGGTTGCAGAGGTACGAAGCACCAGGCATGACTTATGCTCTCGAGGAGTCGTCTGGGGGCGGGGAAAGAAGAGGGGGAGGGAGCAGGAGGTTGAAAGCGGAAGGCAGGAGGAGCTCTGCGACGTTTCGCGACGCATCAGTCAGCGGCAAGCGGCAGCACGCCGCGAAATGAGGCGAGGAATCCGCCTGAAGAGAAGGCTCCTGCAACGCGTTGGAGTGCAAGGGCTAGACATGCTGGGCCAGCAGCCCAGCGGAGCCAGAGGCACGCTTGGAGAGCGGGGCGAAGGCGCCGCCGCGAGACACCGCGCGTGCGAAAACTTCGAAAGCCGCCGGCTGCCGAGACCATGGGCGGGGGGCGGGGGGCGGGGACTCACAGGAGCTGCTCCAGGGCGTTCTTGCCCGTGGCCAGCTCGGCCACGACTATGCCGAGCGTGGCGAACATGGCGGCCCTGCCGTTGTTGAGCTCCCGGTTCTTCATGTCCTCGGACTCGCCCAGCGGCTCCCCCACGCCCAGCTGCAGGGGGTTGCCGAAGTCGCCGATGGAGTCCACGCCCTTCGCGGGGTCGTCCCTCCAGATGGTGAGCTCGAGGGCGCCGGACACCAGCACCAGCGCCGCCAGGCCCTCTGGCGCCGAAGCCACGGCTCCGAGGCCCTTCGGCCCCTCGCCCGGAAGGAGAGCCTGGACCACTGCGCCCACCGACGCCATCATGGCCACGCGCCCGTGCTTCAGCTCGGCGGAGCGCAGGTTGCGGAAGCCCTCCTCGTCGCCGACCTTTCGGGCTGGGCGAAAGGGGGGGATAGCAAAAGGGGGGGTTTGAGAATCAGCTCACGTAGCCGATTATCCTAGCGCCTCCCGGCGCTGGAGGCGGCCATGTATCGAGGAATGGGCCCCTCGGTGGGGCCGAAACCAGCTGCATGCAGCAAATTTCGTACCCCCCCTTTTCCCTATCCCCCCCTTTCGTCCGGCCCGAACCTTGCAGAAGCCCAGCGGGTCGAAGAAGCCCAGCGGGGCCATGGCCCCCAGCTGCTGGGCCGGGTCGAACGGCGGCGGCGCCTCCTCCTCCTCCGCGGGCGCGGCCGTGGGCACGGCCGCGGCGGCCGCCCGCGCCGTGCGGGCGGGCCTCGGGCGCGACGCGAGGCGCGGGGCCACCGCGCCGACGGCGCCGGCGAGCGCCAGCAGGGGCCCCGCGCCGACGCCAGCCTGCGCCCCCGGGGACGCCTCCTCGGCCGCCGCCGCCGCGCCGCGGAGAGCGAGGCGGCTGGCCGCGGGCTGCGGGCCGAGCGCGCCAGGGACGAAGGACTCGGCCAGCTGGTACCCGCCCCCAGCCACCGCCGCAGCTGCCACCGCCGCTCCGAGGGCCGTCTTGCCCATGGCCCCGAGGGTAGGCTTCTGGTGGACTGGGAGGACGCCCGAGTGGCCCGCGTAGGCCAGGCTAGCTTGAGCTAAGAAGGCCGGCGGAGGACTACGAGGAGGCGGAGGATCATCGGACCCCGGCGGCACACGTCATCAGGGGGGTCGTTGTCTTCTGCGACGACAGAATCAGGGCTGGGAGCAGGGAGGAGGACCCGAGTAAACCCAGGGCCCCAGGGCACACCCCTGAGCTGCAATACACCCCCCCGTCGCCCGTCCCGAGTCGCCTCCTCACAGTTCCTTGAAAGTGAATGAGAATGAGAACCTTCACTGCGGGATACCTCCCCTTGAACAACGAGCACCCCATGGTGGGAGCCCCGTGCTGATAACATAACCGCCCTCCAATCTTACGGCTATGGGCAGCAGCATCAAGACGCAGGGTCGCCAAGGTCAGCGAAGTGCCCCGGGCGAAAGCCACATGTTTCAAAGGAGCCGCCCTCCGTCCGTGCAACCGCCCCATGGATATCAACATCGGAACAGAAAGCGCGGGGGAAGCACAAGCGGGAGCCCCATTTCGAAAAAGAGCCGCCCTCCAGACCAGACTCGCAATAAACACTCAAGTAAGCATTAAACGAACGCCCCATTCAGAAACATTGTAGTGACCACCCACGAGGCAGTTGTTACCAGACTGTTCAAACGAACGTGCGCGGCGACAAGGCAAAAGCAAATTCTTGGAAGGGATAGGGACGGGGAAGGCGGCCACCCAAGTGGCCAACCCACTGCCCAAGAAAATAATGCCAGCCACACCCGATGCTGAGTCAGCCGCGTGTAGGCCGGGGCTGGCTCCGAGGAGCCGAAGTAGGCAGGAAGAGGAGACGTATCGCGACGCATCAGCCGCAAGCGACAGCACGCCGCGGAGTGAGGCGAGGAACCCGCCTGAAGAGGAGGCCCCTGCAACGCGTTGGCGTGCGAGGGCCAGACATGCTGGGCCAGAAGCCTGGCGGAGCCAGCGGCGCGCGTGGAGAGCGGGGCGAACAAGGCGCCGCCGCGAGACACTGCGTGCGCGAAAACGGGGAGCTACCAGCTACCGAAGCCGCGGGCGGGGGGCGGGGACTCACAGGAGCTGCTCCAGGGCGTTCTTGCCCGTGGCCAGCTCGGCCACGACTATGCCGAGCGTGGCGAACATGGCGGCCCTGCCGTTGTTGAGCTCCCGGTTCTTCATGTCCTCGGACTCGCCCAGCGGCTCCCCGACGCCCAGCTGCAGGGGGTTGCCGAAGTCACCGATGGAGTCCACGCCCTTCGCGGGGTCGTCCCTCCAGATGGTGAGCTCGAGGGCGCCAGACACCAGCACCAGCGCCGCCAGGCCCTCTGGCGCCGAAGCCACGGCTCCGAGGCCCTTCGGCCCCTCGCCCGGAAGGAGAGCCTGGACCACCGCGCCCACCGACGCCATCATGGCCACGCGCCCGTGCTTCAGCTCGGCGGAGCGCAGGTTGCGGAAGCCCTCCTCGTCGCCGACCTTGCAGAAGCCCAGCGGGTCGAAGAAGCCCAGCGGGGCCATGGCCCCCAGCTGCTGGGCCGGGTCGAACGGCGGCGGCGCCTCCTCCTCCTCCGCGGGCGCGGCCGCGGGCACGGCCGCGACGGCCGCCCGCGCCGTGCGGGCAAGCCTCGGGCGCGACGCGAGGCGCGGGGCCACCGCGCCGACGGCGCCGGCGAGCGCCAGCAGGGGCCCCGCGCCGACGCCAGCCTGCGCCCCCGGGGACGCCTCCTCGGCCGCCGCCGCCGCGCCGCGGAGAGCCAGGCGGCTGGCCGCGGGCTGCGGGCCGAGCGCGCCAGGGACGAAGGACTCGGCCAGCTGGTACCCGCCCCCGGCCACCGCCGCAGTTGCCACTGCCGCTCCGAGGGCCGTCTTGCCCATGGCCCCGAGGGTAGGCTTCTGGTGGACTGGGAGGACGCCCGAGTGGCCCGCGTAGGCCAGGCTAGCTTGAGCTAAGAAGGCCGGCGGAGGACTACGAGGAGGCGGAGGATCATCGGGCCCCGGCGGCACACGTCATCAGGGGGGTCGTTGTCTTCTGCGACGACAGAATCAGGGCTGGGAGCAGGGAGGAGGACCCGAGTAAACCCAGGGCCCCAGGGCACACCCCTGAGCTGCAATACACCCCCCCGTCGCCCGTCCCGAGTCGCCTCCTCACAGTTCCTTGAAAGTGAATGAGAATGAGAACCTTCACTGCGGGATACCTCCCCTTGAACAACGAGCACCCCATGGTGGGAGCCCCGTGCTGATAACATAACCGCCCTCCAATCTTACGGCTATGGGCAGCAGCATCAAGACGCAGGGTCGCCAAGGTCAGCGAAGTGCCCCAGGCGAAAGCCACATGTTTCAAAGGAGCCGCCCTCCGTCCGTGCAACCGCCCCATGGATATCAACATCGGAACAGAAAGCGCGGGGGAAGCACAAGCGGGAGCCCCATTTCGAACAAGAGCCGCCCTCCAGACCAGACTCGCAATAAACACTCAAGTAAGCATTAAACGAACGCCCCATTCAGAAACATTGTAGTGACCACCCACGAGGCAGTTGTTACCAGACTGTTCAAACGAACGTGCGCGGCGACAAGGCAAAAGCAAATTCTTGAAGGGATAGGGACGGGGAAGGCGGCCACCCAAGTGGCCAACCCACTGCCCAAGAAAATAATGCCAGCCACACCCGATGCTGAGTCAGCCGCGTGTAGGCCGGGGCTGGCTCCGAGGAGCCGAAGTAGGCAGGAGGAGGAGACGTATCGCGACGCATCAGCCGCAAGCGACAGCACGCCGCGGAGTGAGGAGGCGAGGAACCCGCCTGAAGAGGAGGCCCCTGCAACGCGTTGGCGTGCGAGGGCCAGACATGCTGGGCCAGAAGCCTGGCGGAGCCAGCGGCGCGCGTGGAGAGCGGGGCGAACAAGGCGCCGCCGCGAGACACTGCGTGCGCGAAAACGGGGAGCTACCAGCTACCGAAGCCGCGGGCGGGGGGCGGGGACTCACAGGAGCTGCTCCAGGGCGTTCTTGCCCGTGGCCAGCTCGGCCACGACTATGCCGAGCGTGGCGAACATGGCGGCCCTGCCGTTGTTGAGCTCCCGGTTCTTCATGTCCTCGGACTCGCCCAGCGGCTCCCCGACGCCCAGCTGCAGGGGGTTGCCGAAGTCACCGATGGAGTCCACGCCCTTCGCGGGGTCGTCCCTCCAGATGGTGAGCTCGAGGGCGCCAGACACCAGCACCAGCGCCGCCAGGCCCTCTGGCGCCGAAGCCACGGCTCCGAGGCCCTTCGGCCCCTCGCCCGGAAGGAGAGCCTGGACCACCGCGCCCACCGACGCCATCATGGCCACGCGCCCGTGCTTCAGCTCGGCGGAGCGCAGCTTGCGGAAGCCCTCCTCGTCGCCGACCTTGCAGAAGCCCAGCGGGTCGAAGAAGCCCAGCGGGGCCATGGCCCCCAGCTGCTGGGCCGGGTCGAACGGCGGCGGCGCCTCCTCCTCCTCCGCGGGCGCGGCCGCGGGCACGGCCGCGGCGGCCGCCCGCGCCGTGCGGGCGGGCCTCGGGCGCGACGCGAGGCGCGGGGCCACCGCGCCGACAGCGCCGGCGAGCGCCAGCAGGGGCCCCGCGCCGACGCCAGCCCGCGCCCCCAGGGACGCCTCCTCGGCCGCCGCCGCCGCGCCGCGGAGAGCCAGGCGGCTGGCCGCGGGCTGCGGGCCGAGCGCGCCAGGGACGAAGGACTCGGCCAGCTGGTACCCGCCCCCGGCCACCGCCACAGCTGCCACCGCCGCTCCGAGGGCCGGCTTGCCCATGGCCCCGAGGGTAGGCGTCTGGTGGACTGGAAGGACGCCCGAGTGGCCCACGTAGGCCAGGCTAGCTTGAGCTAAAAAGGCTACGGAGGAGGACGACGAGGAGGCGGAGGATCATCGGGCCCCGGCGGCACACGTCATCAGGGGGGTCGTTGTCTTCTGCGACGACAGAATCAAGGCTGGGAGCAGGGAGGAGGACCCGAGTAAAACCAGGGCCCCAGGGCACACCCCTGAGCTGCAATACACCCCCCCGTCGCCCGTCCCGAGTCGCCTCCTCACAATTCCTTGAAAGTGAATGAGAATGTGAACCTTCACTACGGGATACCTCCCCTTGAACAACGAGCACCCCATGGTGGGAGCCCCGTGCTGATAACATAACCGCCCTCCAATCTTACGGCTATGAGCAGCAGCATCAAGACGCAGGGTCGCCAAGGTCAGCGAAGTGCCCCAGGCGAAAGCCACATGTTTCAAAGGAGCCGCCCTCCGTCCGTGCAACCGCCCCATGGATATCAACATCGGAACAGAAAGCGCGGGGGAAGCACAAGCGGGAGCCCCATTTCGAACAAGAGCCGCCCTCCAGACCAGACTCACAATAAACACTCAAGTAAGCATTCAACGGACGCCCCATTCAGAAACAGTGTAGTGACCACCCACGAGGCAGTTGTTACCAGACTGTTCAAACGAACGTGCGCGGCGATAAGGCGAAAGCAAATTCTTGAAGGGATAGAGACGGGAAAGGCGGCCACCCAAGTGGCCAACCCACTGCCCAAGAAAACAAGTGGCCCGCGTGCCCTGGCTCTTGCACAAAGGGGCTGCGAGGGACAGGAGGCTTTCGCCTCCTTCCTCCAGGAGTTTCCTTCTGTGGCCAGGGGGGGAAAGACGAATGACGAACGAAGGAATGACGACGAACGAAAATAAGGATGTCCGCGGCCCAGGGGGGCTGTCCCGGGAAGCCTGGACGGAACAAGCCTCCGAAGGGTGGGTGGCCCAGGGGAGCTGGGGCTCAGGCTCGGGGTGGGGCCGAGGTGGGCGAACCACCACGAACCACAAACCACGACGAAAATAAAGGATGTCCGCGGCCCAGGGGGGCTGCCCTGGGAAGCCTGGACGGAGGAAGGCTCCCAAGGGTGGGTGGCTCAGAGGAGCTGGGGCTCAGGCTCAGGGGGGGG
>CAUYUJ010008368.1:27663-40662 GCA_963575745.1 Prorocentrum cordatum
AGCAGGGAGGAGGACCCGAGTAAAACCAGGGCCCCAGGGCACACCCCTGAGCTGCAATACACCCCCCCGTCGCCCGTCCCGAGTCGCCTCCTCACAGTTCCTTGAAAGTGAATGAGAATGTGAACCTTCACTACGGGATACCTCCCCTTGAACAACGAGCACCCCATGGTGGGAGCCTCGTGCTGATAACATAACCGCCCTCCAATCTTACGGCTATGAGCAGCAGCATCAAGACGCAGGGTCGCCAAGGTCAGCGAAGTGCCCCAGGCGAAAGCCACATGTTTCAAAGGAGCCGCCCTCCGTCCGTGCAACCGCCCCATGGATATCAACATTGGAACAGAAAGCGCGGGGGAAGCACAAGCGGGAGCCCCATTTCGAACAAGAGCCGCCCGCCAGACCAGACTCGCAATAAACACTCAAGTAGTGACCACCCACGAGGCAGTTGTTACCAGACTGTTCAAACGAACGTGCGCGGCGACAAGGCAAAAGCAAATTCTTGAAGGGATAGGGACGGGGAAGGCGGACACCCAAGTGGCCAACCCACTGCCCAAGAAAATAATGCCAGCCACACCCGATGCTGAGTCAGCCGCGGGTAGGCCGGGGCTGGCTCCGAGGAGCCGAAGTAGGCATGAGGAGGATACGTATCGCGACGCATCGCCGCAAGCGACACACGCCGCGGAGTGAGGCGAGGAACCCGCCTGAAGAGGAGGCCCCTGCAACGCGTTGGCGTGCGAGGGCCAGACATGCTGGGCCAGAAGCCTGGCGGAGCCAGCGGCGCGCGTGGAGAGCGCGGCGAACAAGGCGCCGCCGCGAGACACTGCGTGCGCGAAAACGGGAAGCTACCAGCTACCGAAGCCGCGGGCGGGGGGCGGGGACTCACAGGAGCTGCTCCAGGGCGTTCTTGCCCGTGGCCAGCTCGGCCACGACTATGCCGAGCGTGGCGAACATGGCGGCCCTGCCGTTGTTGAGCTCCCGGTTCTTCATGTCCTCGGACTCGCCCAGCGGCTCCCCGACGCCCAGCTGCAGGGGGTTGCCGAAGTCACCGATGGAGTCCACGCCCTTCGCGGGGTCGTCCCTCCAGATGGTGAGCTCGAGGGCGCCAGACACCAGCACCAGCGCCGCCAGGCCCTCTGGCGCCGAAGCCACGGCTCCGAGGCCCTTCGGCCCCTCGCCCGGAAGGAGAGCCTGGACCACCGCGCCCACCGACGCCATCATGGCCACGCGCCCGTGCTTCAGCTCGGCGGAGCGCAGGTTGCGGAAGCCCTCCTCGTCGCCGACCTTGCAGAAGCCCAGCGGGTCGAAGAAGCCCAGCGGGGCCATGGCCCCCAGCTGCTGGGCCGGGTCGAACGGCGGCGGCGCCTCCTCCTCATCCGCGGGCGCGGCCGCGGGCACGGCCGCGGCGGCCGCCCGCGCCGTGCGGGCGGGCCTCGGGCGCGACGCGAGGCGCGGGGCCACCGCGCCGACAGCGCCGGCGAGCGCCAGCAGGGGCCCCGCGCCGACGCCAGCCTGCGCCCCCGGGGACGCCTCCTCGGCCGCCGCCGCCGCGCCGCGGAGAGCCAGGCGGCTGGCCGCGGGCTGCGGGCCGAGCGCGCCAGGGACGAAGGACTCGGCCAGCTGGTACCCGCCCCCAGCCACCGCCGCAGCTGCCACCGCCGCTCCGAGGGCCGTCTTGCCCATGGCCCCGAGGGTAGGCGTATGGTGGGCTGGAAGGACGCCCGAGTGGCCCACGTAGGCCAGGCTAGCTTGAGCTAAAAAGGCTACGGAGGAGGACGACGAGGAGGCGGAGGATCATCGGGCCCCGGCGGCACACGTCATCAGGGGGGTCGTTGTCTTTATACTAGTCTGCGACGACAGAATCAGGGCTGGGAGCAGGGGGAGACCCGCGAGTAAAACCAGGCCCCAGGGCACACCCCTGAGCGCATACACCCCCCAGTCGCCCGTCCCGATCGCCTCCTCACATTCCTTGAAGTGGATGAAGAATGAGAACTGCATACTAACGGGATACCTTCCCCTGAACGGGAGCCCCCATGGTCGGAGCCCCGTGCTGACAACATAACCGCCCTCCAATCTTCCGGCTATGAGCAGCAGCTATCAAGACGCGAGTGTCGCCCAGTCAGCGAAGTTCCCCAGGCGAAGCCACATGTTTCAAAGGATGGCCGTGCCCTCGTCGTTGCAGCCGCCCCATGGATATCAACATCGTGAACAGAAAGCGCGGGGAGCATCAGCGGGAGCCCCATTTCGAACAAGAGCCGCCCGCCAGACCAGACTCGCAATAAACACTCAAGTAGTGACCACCCACGAGGCAGTTGTTACCAGACTGTTCAAACGAACGTGCGCGGCGACAAGGCAAAAGCAAATTCTTGAAGGGATAGGGACGGGGAAGGCGGACACCCAAGTGGCCAACCCACTGCCCAAGAAAATAATGCCAGCCACACCCGATGCTGAGTCAGCCGCGTGTAGGCCGGGGCTGGCTCCGAGGAGCCGAAGTAGGCAGGAGGAGGAGACGTATCGCGACGCATCAGCCGCAAGCGACAGCACGCCGCGGAGTGAGGCGAGGAACCCGCCTGAAGAGGAAGCCCCTGCAACGCGTTGGCGTGCGAGGGCCAGACATGCTGGGCCAGAAGCCTGGCGGAGCCAGCGGCGCGCGTGGAGAGCGGGGCGAACAAGGCGCCTCCGCGAGACACTGCGTGCGCGAAAACGGGGAGCTACCAGCTACCGAAGCCGCGGGCGGGGGGCGGGGACTCACAGGAGCTGCTCCAGGGCGTTCTTGCCCGTGGCCAGCTCGGCCACGACCGTGGCCAGCGGGCGAACTGGCGGCCCGGGCCGTTGTTGAGCTCCCTGTTCTTTCATGCCCCTCGGACTCGCCAGCGGCTCCCGACGCCCAGCTGCAGGGGGGTGCGAAGTCACCGATGGAGTTCCACGCCCTTCGCGGTGTCGTCCCTCACAGATGTTGAGCTCGGAGGTGCACGCCATTGCCCTCAGACGCCAGCAGCCAGCGGGGGGCCGTCCAGGCCTCCTGGCGCCGAAGCCACGGCTCCGTAGGCTCCTTCGCCCCTCGCCCGGAAGGAAGCTGGACCACCGCGCCCAACCGACCCATCATGGCCACGCGCCGTGCTCTAGCTCGGCGGAGCGCAGGTTGCGGAAGCCCTCCTCATCGCCGACCATTTCGGGCTGGGCGAAAGGGGGGGATGGCAAAACGGGGGTTTGAGAATCAGCTCACGTAGTGGTGATCAAGAATGGCCTGATTATCCTAGCGTCCCTCCCGGCCGCTGGAGGCGGGCAATGTATCGAGGAATGGGTCCCCTCGTGGGCCGAACCCGCTGCCTGCAGCAATTTTGTAGAACCCCCCGTTTCCCTTATCCCCCCATCCCGCCCCTTTCGTCCGGCCGGCGTAAACCTTGGTCAGAAGCCCAGCGGGTTCGAAGAAGCCCGCGGGGGTCCATGGCCCACCAGCTGCTGTGCCGGGTCGCACGGCGGCGTGAGCCTCCTCCTCCTCCGCGGCGCGGCCGCGGGCACGGCCGCGGCGGCCGCCCGCGCCGTGCGGGCGGGCCTCGGGCGCGACGCGAGGCGCGGGGCCACCGCGCCGACGGCGCCGGCGAGCGCCAGCAGGGGCCCCGCGCCGACGCCGGCCTGCGCCCCCGGGGACGCCTCCTCGGCCGCCGCCGCCGCGCCGCGGAGAGCCAGGCGGCTGGCCGCGGGCTGCGGGCCGAGCGCGCCAGGGACGAAGGACTCGGCCAGCTGGTACCCGCCCCCAGCCACCGCCGCAGCTGCCACCGCCGCTCCGAGGACCGTCTTGCCCATGGCCCCGAGGGTAGGCGTATGGTGGGATAGCAGGACGGCCGGCGGTGCCCGTGCTGAAGCAGCTGCGGAGCAGGAGGCTGCTCGGGACCCTGGCGGCGCATGTCAGAACGAGAAGGCCGAGGAGCCTTAACACTGTCCCCGAGTGCACGGCAGCCACAATGGGGCCCTCAGGTGCGGATATGTGCTGCAGCTGTCGATTGCGCCTGCTGCCCTGTCTTGCCCCGTGCTGCCCTGTCCTGCCCCCTGCCCCCGCGTGCCCCACCTTTTCCTGCCGCCCCCCTGCCTGGCACAGCATTGCATGCCGAGCCCTCCTCTGCCTTGCCCTGTCCTGCCCTGCTACGACACGCCCCACGTCCCGTTGGCCACCGGCCACCCTCCAACGGCCCACCACCCGCGAGCCGCGCCCGATGCGCCCGCGCCGCCCGCGATCCGCGCGTCCCTGCGGCGGATTCACGCCGCGATGGTCTCGGCCGTTGGTCTCTGACTGAGCGTGAGCCGTTCAGCCTGAAACGATCGCGGCTCTTCCACAGCGCAGTGCGTTCGACATCCGCCGACCGAGGGCCTCCGGCCGCATTCGACCCCGAGCGCCTGCGCTGCGGGTCGCCGCCGCATGCAGATCGGCACGACCCTGCCGTGCTTTGATCCCCAACTGCGAGAGCCTGCACCATCAGTGGGGTTGCTGCACTCCGACTCGTCTGCAGAAAGTGAATCGGAGGTCACACGAGGACTAGGTGTCAGCCTCCTCCCCACCTCCTCCATTCGCCGTCCTCCTTCTCCTCCTCATGCCCATCCTCCTCATCCTCCTCATCCTGCCCCTACTCATCCTGCTTCTCTGCCCCCTGCCTCCTCGACACCCCTCCACTCCGCCACCTCCCTCTGCATCCCCCTCCTCATCATTCTCCCCCTCCTCATATTGCCAATCCCTCGCCTCCCTCCTCCCGATCCTCCAGCCCACACGATATTTCACCCTCCTTTTCCTCCTCCGTCCTCTACCTCCTCCTCCTCCGCCTCCTCCTTCTCCTCCTCCTCCCCCTTTTCCTCCTCTTCGCCTCCTCCTCGTCATATCCTCCTCATACCTCCACCCGAGTCATCATCCTCATCATCTCCTCCTCCTCCTCCTCCTCCTCCTCCTCCATCCCTCTTCCCACCTCCTCCTCCTCCTCCTCATCCTCCTCCTCCTCCTTCCTCATTCCTCATCCTCTTCTCTCAGTTCTCCTCCTCCTCCTCCGCCTCCTCCTCCTCACCTCCTCGCATCCTCGCTCCTCCTGCTCCTCCTCCCCCTCCTCCTCCTCCTCCTCCTTCTCCTCCTCCTTCCTCCTCCTCCTCCTCCTCCTCCCCTCCTCCCCTCTCCCCCCACCCCTCCCCCCCCCTTCCCCCTGCGTTGTCATCTATGCTTCAATGCTCAGATACTATACATACAGCAGGCTAGCAGCAGCATCATAGACATCATCATCAACTCATCATCATCATCATCATCATCCTCATCAGCATAATCATCCTCATCATCATCAGCAGCAGCATCACCATCAGCATCATCACCGCCACCATCATCATCCTCCTTCTCCCCTCATCATCATCAGCATCACCAACATGATGAGCATCGTCAACGTCATCGTCATCGTCATCGTCATCATCATAATCAACATCATCATCCTCATCCTCATCATCCTCATCATCCTCATCATCATCATCATCATCATCATCATCATCATCATCATCATCATCATCATCATCATCATCATCGCCATCATCATCAGCAGCAGCATCAGCATCATCATCAGCATTATCATCATCATCCTCATCATCATCATCATCATCAGCATCATCATCAGCAGCATCATTACCACCACCATCATCATCATCATCATCCTTCTCCTCATCATCATCATCATCATCAGCATCATCATCAACATCATCATCAGCATCGTCATCATCGTCATCGTCATCAGTATTATCAGCATCATCATCATCAGCAGAAGCAGAAGCATCATCATCATGCTCATTATCATCCTCGTCATCACGACCACCACCATCACCACCACCACCATCAGTTTCACGACCACCACCATCACCACCACCACCATCAGTTTCATCAGCATCATCATCGTCATCATCATCATCAGCATCATCATCATCAACATCATCAGTATTATCAGCATCAGCATCAGCATCAGCAGCATGAGCATCATACGAATCATCAGCATCATAAGCATAATTATAATCCTCATCATCAGTATCACCATCAGTATCATCATCATCATCAACACCATCTTCATCATCATCATCATCATCATCATCATCATCATCATCATCATCTTCACCCTCACCATCATCATCAGCAGCAGCCGCATCGCCATCATAATCATCAGCATCAGCATCAGCATCATCGTCGTCATCATCAGCATCATCATTAGTATCATCATCATCATCATCATCATCATCATCATCATCAGCATCATCATCATCATCATCATCATCATCATCATCATCATCATCATCATCATCATCATCATCATCATCATCATCATCGTTATCATCACCATCACCAGCATCTCATCATCATCATCATCATCATCATCATGATCAGTGTCATTATCATGGAAATACTGATCATCATCATTATCATCATCGTCATCATCATCCTGGTCAGCATCATCAGCATCATCATCAGCACAATCACCATCAGCATCACCACCACCATCACCATCGTCATCATCACCATCAGCACCATCATGTTCATCGTCATCTTCATGTTCATCGTCAGCTTCATCTTGATATGCATCTTCATCAGCAGAGCCGTCATCATCATCAGAGACGGCAGCAGAAGCACAGTCGTCACCAGCCTCATCATTACCACCATCACCATCAGCATCATCACCATCACAATCACCATCACCGTCACCATCACCCTCACCCTCATCATCTGCATCTGCATCATCGTCATCATCATCATCATCATCATCATCATCATCATCATCATCATCATCATCCTCATCCTCATCCTCATCCTCATCCTCCTCATCATCATCATCAGCATCATCATCATCATCAGCAGCATCATCAGCATCAGCATCAGCATCAGCATCAGCATCAGCATCAGCCTCAGCATCATCATCATCATCATCATCATCATCATCATCATCATCATCATCATCATCATCATCATCATCATCATCATCATCATCATCATCATCGGCATCACCATCGTCAGCATCATGCGCATCATCGTCGTCGTCGTCGTCACCGTCGCCATCGTCAGCAGCACGCCACGAGGCCCCAGCGGTGCGGCCCGCCCGAGGCGGGGACCCGCCTCCACGCGGACGGTCGCCACCGGGGCCTGGCCCTCGAGGCTCGGGTCGCCCTTGTGGAGGAGGAGGAGGAGGCGGAGGACGAGGAGAAGGAGGAGGAGGAGGAGGAGGAGGAGGAGGAGAGGCGGTGGACGAGGAGGAGGAGGAGGAGGAGGAGGAGGAAGAGCAGAATGGAGGAGGAGGAGGAGGAGCAGGAGGAGAAGGAAGATCGAGAAGGAGAGTCGAGGAGGTCACGGGGGAGGAGGAGGAGGAGGAGGAGAGGAGGAGGAGAGGAGGAGGAGGAGGGAAAGAGGAGGAAGGAGATGGAGGAGGAGGGAGGAGAAGGAGGAGGAGGAGCAGGAGGAGGAGGTGGAGGAGGAGGAGGAAGAGGAGAGTGGAGGAGGAGGAGGAGGAGGAGGGAGGAAAATCGAGGAAGGGCGGAGTCGGGAGGCGCGGGGTAGGCGGAAGAGGAGGCAAGGAGAAGGAGGACGAGAAGGAGGAGGAGGGGGAGGAGGAGGAGGAGGAGGAGGAGGAGGAGAGGAGGAGGAGGAGGAGGAGGAGGAGGAGGAGGAGAGAGGAGGAGGAGGAGGAGGAGGAGGAGGGGGGGAGGAGCGAGGAGGAGGAGGAGGAGGAGGAGGAGGAGGAGGAGGAGGAGGAGGAGGAGGAGGAGGGCCACGTCCTCCTCATCCTCCTCCTATTCCTCCGTTGCGCCCCTCGGTGGGTGGGGCTACCAAGGCTTCCCCGTCGACCGCGCCAGCTCGGGAACGGGTCGCCAGGCCTATGGCGCTGGTCACAAAGCATCACGTGGAACCAGGCCTATGGCGCTGGTCACAAAGCATCACGTGGAACCTGCTCAACGGCATCATCAAATGCACGACTTGCTACCGTTTTGCGGAGACGCCGATATCTCACGGACGTCTTCTAATCGAAGGATTGCCAGCCGATTGCGGGAGAGGCAAGCATCATCGAGCTTGTTGGCGTATCTTGCTTCTGCAGTGTCTGCGGCGCTTGGAGTTCCGAGTCTAATCGGCCGTCGCCGAAGTTCCAGCAGCGATGCACTGTGCCAGAGAGTAGCAAAAAAATCCAGGTGGAAGGAGCTTGACATCATGTGGGAGCTCCTTAAGGGCGAGCGTGGCCATCTTAGGGGCTCTGTTGGCGTCCCCCTCGGGGCTCTTGTGGCACTCTTGGGGCACTCTCGAGGAGGAGGGGAGGGAGGGTGGCCGGTTGTTGCTTGGGCCCCAAGGGATCGGCTGTGTTTCCGCGGGCACGCCCTCTGAGTGTGGCTGCCGGGCGGAAGGCGCCGCCAGGATGCCCAAGCCTGACCAGCCCCGGCCGTCGCCGTGCGTCCGGGGAGGGGCGCGGGGGGGCTCTCGCGGGCCCCCTCGACGGACCGGCCACGCGGCGAGAGCGTCCGCTGCCGCGACGCGGGCCCAAGCCAGCTCCCTGGACAACACATTCTACTGCCCGCCCCCTCCCACCCCGCAGAGCGCCCGCAGACCCCGGGAGCCGTAGAGAGAGGAGGCCCTTGGGGAGGCCAGGCTAGTCCGACATCCTCCAAGGACGCGCGCAGGCGATCACAGCCGGGCACGCGAGATGGGAGGGCTCCGAGCCCAAAGAGCTCGACGCAAGGGGGCTCTGCCTGGGCCCGGCTCGGCGCGTGGCGAAGCACCGCGCAGATGCCAACCTGTGCGAGGGAGGGAGGGAGGAGGAAGGATGAGGATGAGGGAGGAGAGAGGAAGGGTGCGGGCAAGGAGGAGAGTGCGGATGAAGATGAGGAGGGAGGAAGAGGGAGGGAGGGGGGGAGGGAGGGAGGGATTGTGGGAGAATGAGGAGGAGCAGGAGGAGGAGGAGGAGGAGGAGGAGGAGGAGGAGGAGGAGGAGGAGTGAGGGGGAGGGGGAGGATGAGGAGGGGGAGGATGAGAGGAGTAGGAGGAGGAGGAGGAGGAGGAGGAGGACGAGGAGGAGGAGAAGGAGGAGGAGGAGGAGGAGGAGCAAGGCGGAGCGTCGCCGAGGGACAGTCTCTCCTTACGCATGCCCTCGCTCGCGCCTCCGCCGCGACCCCACTGCGAGATCCGTGGCGAGGCGGGCGGCCTGGGCTATCTGAAACGCCTCCTACGGCGCGGGGCGGTGGGCGGACCGCCTGCTGCGCGCATGGAGGAGACGATGCAGATGGAAGAAAATCACAAGCCTCCTGAGATGGGATGGCGTGCAGGGAAAGGGGGCAAGACGGGCAGGGACGGGCTCAGGGGCAGGAGGGGGACCATGCCGAGGGCCAGAGACCATGGCGACGAGCCAGTGGAAAGAGAAGCAGTGGATATGGTGTGATAGGCTATCTCGGCAAGCGCAGCCGAGCAGGCAGCCCCGATCGACGTCACGCAGTCGGGTGTCCGTGACCCATCCCCCAGTCCACGTGCGGAGTGCCGCGAGGCGCCAAGATGGGGGAGGAGGAGGAGCAAGGAGGAGGAGGAGGAGGGAGGAGGGGGGGAGGGGGAGGCCCAGTCCCCTCCCCTGACATCCGCCGACATGATCTGTTCCATCCGCGGCCCCAGCACTCCCGGCCCCTTCCCTGAAGGGTCGCGTTCTGCCCCGCGCCCGTCTCTGACGGTCCTGGGGCTCGAGCACGGGCCCCAGAGGCCACGATCAGGGAAGACCGCCTGGATCGACAAAGGACAGACGGCGGCGAGCGAAGGGGGGAAACGAGAAGGCGAAGGCCTGTTCAGAAGGCGGCGGGACTTCTCAGAAGCCCTCGCGCCTTCTGAGAAAATTGCTCTGTATTCGGGGAAGGCTTGAAAAACTTCTCAGAAGGCTGGGTGGCTTCCGAACCTTCTGAGAAGGTCTTCTCCTTCTCACTTCCCCCCATCGCTCGCCGCCGAAACAAATCGTGGGAGATATGGGCCTGCCGCTTTGGTGGGACGACGAAATGTTACAAAGGTTGTTCCTGCCCACGTACGGCTGCACACACATTGCGACGCCACCTCGACAAACAGTCCCCTGCATGCCAGTGTTGGGATCGAGCGAGCACCCCCCGTCCGGGAGGACAAAATAATGCAAGCCGACATTGAAATGTGGGGGGATTCCTCAGAGATCGATGGAATCTGATCCAAGTTGGCACGCTGTTTCTTAGAACGCTCAGATAACTCGCGAATTTGTTCCACCCACTGTAAACCCCCCAGGGGATGGCTCCCCGCGGCGGCCGCGGGCCTTCACAAAGTCCAGCGCGGTGTCCGCGCGGAACTCCGGCGGAGACGCCTCCCCGGACCAGAGCAGGCGGCCACCCCACGCGAGGTCGCGCCCAGCCCGCCCCCCCCCGACTCCCTGGAGAGAAGGAACTACAGTACGTCATCATGCCCAAGATCTCGCAGCGCAGCCTGGGCGCGAGCAGCCTGGGCGGCGAGTCAATCGGGGAGGGAGCACAGGGCTCGCAGGGCCCTCTTTGGGGGCCCGCACGCAGGGCCCTTTTGGGGCCCGAGAAGGGCCCTTTTTGGTGCCCTCCTCGTGCCCGCCGGGGCCCTTTTTGGGGGCCCGCGCGGGCACCTCTTCGGCGGCCCTCGCTGCCCCGCCCGCCCCCCTTCTCGCCCCCCCTCCCTGCGCGGCCTCCGCGCAGCTCGGCCGTCGTCCGCTACCGTCGATCCGGGGACCCGGAGACGTCTCCAACCGGAACGCCCCAGCGAGAGGAGCTGCCGAGACTGCGGCGCTGGATCCGGAGACCCCGAAGAGAGGTGCGGGCGAGAGCGTCGCGCAGCGAACTCGTGGGCAAGGCCGAGCGGGCTGGAGAAGTCGGCGTCGCCCGTCTCAAAACTCCCTGTCCCTGGGGCCCCTCTTGGCACCTCTCGGGGGCGGCCAAGGGGGGGGGGCGTCCAAGCGGAGGGGGAACAAGTCGTGGCCGGCGGCACGTGCGCGGCCCCGGGGGGGGGCCAGGGACGCGATGAAACCAGCCAGAAGAGGCGCCCTGAAATCGGGGGAGATGCCATGGCCCCCGCCCTGAGATCCACCCCCCCGCCCTAGTCATCAACCCCCTCTTGGCCGCCCCCGAGCCACACAAGACCCTCCCCGCGAAGTCGGCGCGGGCGGCCGCGGCCCGTGGCCGGGACCGCCTCGGCGCCGGCGGGGCCCCGCGAGGCCTCTGGGCCCTCGCCGCCGCGCCTCTCCTCTCGACCCTGCCAGCGCTCGGGGGCGCCCCCCCCCCCGTGCATTGTTGTCCCGGCCTCGCGCGCGCTTCCTCGCAGGAGGGGGCCCAGGATGCGATTCCATCTAGGGGCAAGGAAAGGCGACACCAGCACCACCAGGGCGAGGAGATGCGAGGAGAAAGGGAGGCCTCCCTGGTGGTGCGGTCCCCCCATCTCGCCCGAGACATCCCCAGCCGCCAGCTCGGGGAGGCATCGTGGACCTCCTCGCTGGAGGTGGCCCCCCTGGTGGAGTTGGCGTCGCTTCCCCCCCGGCCGAGCAATCCCTGAGATCCGACGCTGCGCAGGAGATGCAGCCGCGCGGAAGGCCAGCGCCCGAGCCCCAGACCCCAGCTTCCTGCAGCAGCCTCCGAGCTGGATCGGCCCGCGAGGGCCCCGGGGGCCCGAGGCCGGGCGCGACAGCGCCCGGTGTGGAAAAACCGCCGCGCCGAGATCTGAAGGATGGGAGGAAGGAGGATGGGAGGAGGGAGGAGGGAGGAGGGAGGAGGGAGGAGGGAGGAGGGAGGATGATCCCCGCCGAGCAAACATGTACACGTGTGGGCGATGCCAACCCAGACCCCCGACGTCGTGATGCTGTTCACACAACGTGAACCCCCAAAAGAGGCTGGGCCCACTCCCCGGGACTGGTTTTTCGTCCCGAGTCGCTTTTTGACGCAGGCTCTTGGCGCAGGCTATAACTTCCATGATCGTCTCACATATTCACACAAACACAGCAAGACAAAACAATGCAAAACAATTCAATGCAATACCTCACAAAAAACAAACCAAACAACAACAAACAAACAAAAACAAACAAACAAAAACAAACAAACAAACAAACAAACAAACAAACAAACAAACAAACAAACAAACAAACAAGCAAGCAAACAAACAAACAAACAAACAAACAAACAAACAAACAACAACAACAAAACACCCGCTGGAGGCGACGAGGCGGCGGCGAGGCAAAGCGGCGAGGCGGCGAGCGGCGCAGCGGCGAGGCGGCGAGGCGGAGAGGCCGCGGCAGGCCTCGTCGCCCACGCCGCCCTGCCGGCGGTGTGCCTCGCCGCCGGAGGGGGAGGGCGCTTCGTGGGCAGCACGGGGGGCAGCATCAACAGCAATTGGGCGTCGCTTCACGCAAGGAGCCGAACTCTGCGCACGGACGCTGTTTCTGGCCCCGCACTGAAAATCGCACAAGAAAGCGGATCCTGGTGCATACGGGATCCCGGTGTGTACATGTTGCGTTGCTTCCTCGGAAAACTGGGAAATTATATACGCCAAACCATCCCGATGTCGTCCCTGACCCTCAAAACGTCCCGGGATTGGAAAACAGCCCGCCACTGGTAATATAAATGCTCCAGTTGCCAATCACGGGGGGCGACAAAGTGGGGGGGGAGAAAGGTGCAATACTCGGGCTCTGAAGGCCCCCGTTGGGGCCCCAACAAGACGGCCCTGGAGCACCCCGAAAGGACCCGAAGTCGGCTCAGAGAGGCCCTCACGACGGTTTCCAAAGGCGTTACGGGCCAGGAATGCCCTAAGACTCCCAAAGAGGCCCCCGAGAAGCCCCAAAAGACCCCCAGGAGGCCCAAGGAGGCATCCCAGATGCCCCCAAAAAGCTCAAAGGAAGCTCCCAGGAGGCCCCAAGAGTGCCCACTGAGGCTCCCAAGATACCTCCTCCTCAACCTCCTCCTCCTCCTCCTCCTCCTCCTCCTCCTCCTCCTCCTCCTCCTCCTTCTTCTTCGTCTTCT
>CAUYUJ010008369.1:0-12500 GCA_963575745.1 Prorocentrum cordatum
CCCTGCTCCTCCTCCTCCTCCTCCTCCTTCCCCTCCTGCTCCTCCTCCTCCTCCTCCTCCTCCTCCTCCTCCTTCTCCGCCTCCACCACGTCCTCCTCCTACTACTAGTGTTCTTCCTGTCTGTTTGATGTTCTTCTGCATCCTGGGGAGGGTATCCTTGGGTGTTCTTGTGTGAATTGGCTGGCGGAGGGTCTCATGTTCTTTAAGGGTGTTCTCCTGTCCTATGTCCGACCGTGGCGGCATCGGCCCGAGCAACCGCAGGCTCAGAGGAGGAACGCGTGCCAGTGCCGGCGCCCCCTGTCTTCCCCTGAGATCGGGGCGCTGCAATGCTTCCCCATGCTGGGCGCGTTCGTCCCGTTCCAGGCCCTGGGGCCGTCATGCGTCGATACAGGTTGGGAAATGCCGCAGGAGGAGAGGGTCTAGAGTCTAGGGCGATCTTGATTTGTTCGCGCCTGCTGTCCTCGGAGATTCCTGTGGCGGCTTGTGGGTCGGTGGCGTGCCGTGAGAGGAGGCAGTTCTTCTCGGAGGGCGGCGGGGCTTGTCGGGAGCCCTTCGGCCTTCCGAGGAGGCTTCGGCGGCTGAGGAGAGGCATGGAGAGGCCCGGGAAGCCTGTCGGAAGACTGGAGATCTTCTGAGCCGCCTGGGAAGGCCCGCCCTCTCTGTCTTCCCCTCCCGGGCTCGCCGCCGCGTGGGGCTTCTCGTCGCCACGGCCGCGGGTGGCAGAGCCAGAAGTGGCAGGGGCCCACGGGCAGATTGTGAGCGGGCGTTCGCTAATCAGGCCAACACCCCTCCCTCGACTTCTCCCTCTCCTCCCCCTCCTGCACCACCTCCTCATCCTCCTCCTCATCCTCCTCCAGTCCTCATCCTTATAAAGAACTCTTCTTCCTCCTCCCTCCATCCCTCATCCCTCCTCCTCCTCCTCCTCCTCCTCCTCCTCCTCGTCTTCCTCCTCCTCCTCCTCCTCCTCCTCCTCCTCCTGCTCCTGCTCCTCATCCCAGTTGCACCCCCAGATGTGTCGGTAGGGCGGGCTTGGCGTTTCGCTGCCAGTTTTTCCCGCCTAGCTCCCTGGAGAGCAAAGAGGGTTTCAGATAAGGAGCTGGCAGGCGGGCTCTACGCCGGCTCCTCTCCAGGGCTCCCGGGCAGGCGTCCCCGGAGCAGGCTGCTTGTAGCTGCAGCGTGTCCCGAGAAGAGTTTTCCTGCTCGTTCCCAAAGCGCGTGCCTGAAGCCTTTCCGCAGCATTGCCAAAGCACCTTGGAAGGTCCTGCGAGGCTCCGCTCTGAAGCCTGCAAGCTCCCCAGGCATGATTTCCAGCGTCCTGGCCAGGCCTTTTTCCCGAGCTTGCAAACTCCCCAGGCATGGTTTCAAGCGTCCTACTTTCTTGTGTCCTTGCAAGCGTCTTCCGCGCGTTTTCAGCGCTTTCGACTCCGTCGCTATCCGGGTTTTGGATTGCACAAGTCACAAGTGAGCCTGAAGCCTGAAATCTGCAAAAGGTTCACGGATGGAGGGCGGGTTGTTTTCAAAATGTAGCTCTTGCCCCAGCACCGCTCACATCCGGCAATTTCTTCACGGATGGAGGGCGGGTCGTGTTCAAAATATGGTTCTCGCTTTAGCGCCGCGCACAGTTGCTTTAAAAGCTTGCAGCAGCTTCACGGATTGAGGACAGGTGGTTTTCAAATGTCGTTATTCTTTTTTGGTTCAGCAGTTTCAGTGATGGAGGGCGGTTCCTTTTTAAAAAATCACTCTCGCTTGAGCCCCGCGCACATTCATCTCCAAAGTTTGCAGCAGCTTCAAGGATGGAGGGCGGTGGCTCTCGCCTTAGCGCCGCCCAGACGCAATAGTCACGCTGATTTGCGGTGTTCAAGTCCCAGGAATTGAGTTCTGGTGCGTTTAGGATTGGCAGGCCGCAACACAGTCACGTTGATCCGCGGCGTTGAAGTCTCAGGAATGGTGTTTCGGCACGATTGAGGCTTCTCAGAATGTTGTCTTCCAATGGGCCACTTCCCACAATAATCTCTTATCCTTGTATGGACCTATGAAGGGGAAGCTAGGAGGGAGGGTTCATTGCAACAGCGTTGATGCGTCTTGGGTCTACAGGTCTTCATTATCCTCCTCCAGGGGCACGCCGACCTCCTCCTCCTCCTCCTCCTCCTTCTCCTTCTCCTCATCTTCCTCCCTTGCATCATCCTCCTCCCTTGCCTCCTCCTGCTCCTCCTCCTGCTCCTCCTCCTCCTCCTCCCTTGCATTGTTATCCTCCCTTGCATCCTCCTCCTCCTTCCTTGCCTCCTTCTCCCTCCTACTTTCTCTGCCCCCTCTGGGCTGCCGGGCCCCTGGGCGCGCACAGCGGGAGAGAGCCCCGGGGAGAAGCGGCGCTGGTGCTGCTGCTCCTCCCCCACAGGGAGGCGTGGGGCGAGATCGTCCTGGACACCGAGATCTGGCTCGCGGAGACCGGAGGCCAAACGACGGCCCTGCGACCCGGGCGCCGCATATCGTGCTCCCCACCAGGCGTGTCCTCCCGGCTTCTCGGGCACCGGGGCCATCATGTAGCTCGATCTGGCTCGAGAAGCGCAGCAGAACGATGGGTATGGCTCTGGTCGTGATGTCCAGGGAGGAAGAACCTCGCAGGCCTAGAGGTTAGCATCAACACCAATATCGGCGGTGTGCCTCCACCGAGAGAAGAAGATCCCGACCTCGATGATGGTGGTAATATTCTGGCTTCCAAGGTGACCGAAATACTACCACCACACCGAAATCTAGGACCATCTTCCCCCTGTGGAGGCAAACCCTTGTGTTGGTGTTGGTGCCCATTTCCAGGCCTCCAAAAACCACCCCGACCCTGACAAGTGGCGTTTACTAAACGGGCCTAGGCGTTTGCTGAACAGCCCTGCCCTGTTCGATTCCTGCCTTGGGGGCGTTTGCTAAATGACTTCCCTTGTCGTGGTGCTTATTCTGGTGGTGGATTTTCTGCCCTCTAGATTTCTCGTGGTGGCGAATTGTTCCACAACGTCGGGTCTCAGAGGACGTGAACATGAACTTTCGGGGGCCTGCGCGGACGGTTGAGGGAAGAGATTAAGCAACGTTCCCCCCCTCTCCCGCACTTCCAAGTTGGCACGTTCCTTGAAGACCACTCGGAGACCCAACATCGGAAGATCCGAAACCAACACTGCATTTTGGGGGGAGGGTGGGGGGGAGTCCAGACCGTATGTTCTGCACGAGTGTTGCTTGATTCTTTCCGACACCTGGATGTTCCATCACGTATGCGGTCTCCAGGAGTCCCGACTCGTCCCCCGGAGCCGATTCTCACCCCGATGCGTCTTCTGACGGCCCCGAGGCCCAGCGAGGCCCCCATGGAGGCCGAGAGTGGCCACAAGAGCCTCCCGTCGTGGTAACTTTCACGGCGCGAGCACGTTGCGTTTTGTGGGGGGAGGGGGAGGCGGAATTCAAGCCACGTGTTCTGCATGAGTGCTGCTGAAATTGTTCCTGACACTTGGGATTAAGTCGGGCCTGTCCATCTACAAGGGGAATATTCAAAATTAGTTTTAAATTATCCCAGCAGAGCAACCTAACAGCGATGTGTAGGAGCATATTTGAAAGCATTCCCCTTAAGATTCAGATGAGAATCCAGTTGTAGAACTCTGCTGTTCTCGCAGTCGTAGTCGCATTCGCGATGACAGTCGCAGTGGCAACGCCAGTCGCAGTCACAGCCTCAGCCTCAGCCTGCCTCAGCCTCAGCCTCAGCATGCCTCAGCCTCAGCCTGCCTCAGCCTCAGCCTCAGCCTCAGCCTGCTTCAGCCTCAGTCTGCCTCAGCCTCAGCCTGCCAGCCTCAGCCTCATCAGCCTGCCTCAGCATCAGCCTGCCTCAGCCTCAGCCTCAGCCTGCCTCAGCCTCAGCCTCAGTCTGCTTCAGCCTCAGCCTCAGTCTGCCTTCAGCCTCGGCCTCAGCCTCAGCCTGCCTCAGCCTCAGCCTGCATCAGCCTCAGCCTCAGCCTCAGCCTGCCTCAGCCTCAGCCTGCCTCAGCCTCAGCCTCAGCCTGCCTCAGCCTCAGCCTCAGCCTGCTTCAGCCTCAGCCTCAGTCTGCCTTCAGCCTCGGCCTCAGCCTCAGCCTGCCTCAGCCTCAGCCCGCCTGCCAGCCTCAGCTCAGCCTCAGCCTCAGCCTCAGCCTCAGCCTCAGCATCAGCCTTCAAGCCTCGGCCCCAGCCTCAGCCTGCCTCAGCCTCAGGCATCAGCCTCAGCCTCAGCCTCAGCCTGCCTCAGCATCAGCCTGCCTCAGCCTCAGCCTCAGCCTGCCTCAGCCTCAGCCTCAGCCTGCTTCAGCCTCAAGTCTGCCTTCAGCCTCGGCCTCAGCCTCAGCTGCCTCAGCCTCAGCCTGCATCAGCCTCAGCCTCAGCCTCAGCCTGCCTCAGCAGCTCTGCCTGCCTCAGCCTCAGCCTCAGCCTGCCTCAGCCTCAGCCTCAGCCTCAGCCTGCTTCAGCCTCAGCCTCAGTCTGCCTTTCAGCCTCGGCCTCAGCATCAGCCTGCCTCAGCCTCAGCCTGCAGTCAGCCTGCTCAGCCTCAGCCTCAGCCTCAGTCTGCCTCAGCCTCGGCCTCATCAGCCTCCTCAGCCTCAGCCTCAGCCTCAGCCTCAGCATCAGCCTGCAGCCTCAGCCTGCCTCAGCCTCAGCCTGCCTCAGCCTCAGCCTCAGCCTGCCTCAGCCTCAGCCTCAGCCTCAGCCTCAGCCTGCTTCAGCCTCAGCCTCAGTCTGCCTTCAGCCTCGGCCTCAGCCTCAGCCTGCCTCAGCCTCAGCCTGCATCAGCCTCAGCCTCAGCCTCAGCCTGCCTCAGCATCAGCCTGCCTCAGCCTCAGCCTCAGCCTCAGCCTGCCTCAGCCTCAGCCTCAACCTGCTTCAGCCTCAGCCTCAGTCTGCCTTCAGCCTCGGCCTCAGCCTCAGCCTGCCTCAGCCTGCCTCAGCCTGCAGCCTCAGCCTCAGCAGCATCAGCCTGCCTCAGTATTCAAAATGTGGCCCGGGAATGGAGTTCTGGGAACTCGAAGAACACGAAGTGGCCTACAGTTGGCTCCAGGCATTCAAAATCATGCCCGGAATGGAGTTCTGGGAACTCGAAGAGCACGAAGTGGCCTACAGTTGGCTCCGGGCATTCAAAATGTGGCCCGGGAATGGAGTTCTGGGAACTCGAAGAGCACGAAGTGGCCTACAGTTGGCTCCGGGCATTCAGAATGTGGCCCGGGAATGGAGTTCTGGGACCTCGAAGACCACGAAGTGTGTAACTGTTTGCTTTAAACGACTTCCGCGACTTCCTGCCTGGACCCCCCTGGGGAGTCATGATGCTTTCGTTTGAGACCATTAGAAACCTATCAGTCTTCGCTGTTAGGTAAAAATAATCTCGGGGGGCGATGTTTCGACCATTTGTGACCATTTTGGGGCATCTTTTGACTATGTTTTTTCATTCGTCCAAGATCCCCCTGTAGGGGCACAGGCCCGCCTTGAACCTGGGATCTCGCACGTCGGCCCTGGGCCCTCCCCCAGCGCGGAGCCTCGGGCGCCGCCCACGGCGCCGCACTCCGCGCGACGCGCGGGAGGGGTGCGCCCGGAGGGTCGGAGACCCTCGGGAGGGAGGCTCGAGCCCCCCTGCCGATGGTCTTCCCGTGTGCTCCTCCGTGCTGGGAGCTTGTTGCCTCCGAGATGCGTCGATGTAGCGTCGAGTAGCGTCGCTTTAGCATCGATCAGCGTCGATTTAGTGTCGACTACTTGGCGTCGCTTCGCACGAGCCGACAGGATGGCTTGGGAGGCTCCCATGAGTTGCCGCCGAAGGCTCGGCACACAGAATGGAACGCTCGCGATCCTTTGGGATGTGTGGGGCGGGGCTCTGACCCCTGGCGATCGGCTGGGCTGGGTCTGCCTCCCTCGGGTTGACCCAAAAGGGGGTCCAGCGACAAGGGGGTAGTGCAATAGATTTTGTGCAACAGATCTGCGGGGTTGCAATGCATTTGGGGCGTGGAGTACATTTCGGGGTGCAAATGTACTGCTGCATTTTCGCGTGCAATGCATTTCTTGCAACACAACGCAATACAATTCTCCAGCGCAGTACATTTGCAATACAATTGCCCCAAATCTATGGTGCCTCCCGTTTCACCGCGCTCGGAATGCCGGATGCTTGCTCGTTGGCGCAGTCAGCAGTGGACATTGCTGCATACAGTCGGCCCGCATAGTAAGGATGGCAACCTTCCCAAGGGTACCCTTGCATCCTTGCCTCCTCGGCCCATCCTTCACCACTTTCATTGGCCGCGACCCGCTCGAAAGCTTCGAAATGGGCGTCCAAGGCCCTTGCTCCGAGGCAGGAATTTATGCATGACCACCGCCTGGAGGGTCAGCTTTCAGAGCCTCGGCAGGCGGTGGATATGACATATTCGGCCCCCTGGGGGCCGAAATGTATCCATATCCGCCGCCCGCTAGGGCACACCAGGACGTCGGTTCCCAGGCGGTGGATATGGGTGAATCCCCGCCTCGCATTTGCGTCCTTATCGCCCATCCTCACGAAAATCTACTGGTTGACCGGTAGCTGGCCGGCTGAGTGCCTGAACAGTGCGCGGACCTCCGAGAAGTCTTGCTTTTGTTGCGGCAGGGTCGCGCCGCGCCGGCGCGGCGATGCGAGGCGCGCGCAGGGTGTCCAAGGTTTTGTTTCGCCACGACAGGCCTCGCGCGCCTCGCATCGCCGCGCCAGCGCGGCGTGACCCTGCCGCAAAAGCATGAACTTCGCGGAGGTCCGCGCGCGCTGCTCAGGCACTCAGCCGGCCAGCTACAGCCAACCCGTAGATTATCGTGAGGATGCGCGGTAAGGGTGCAACAGGCCTCGGAAAAAAAAAGCGAACACTCATGCCACATTTGTCTGTCAACGCCTCCTCCTCCCCCCAATGTTCAAAGTTGGCGGTCGGTCTGATGAGTTACACCTCGACCGCGGTCTCCCCCGCGCGTGCCAACTCTGAGTTTGGGGGGCAGGGGGGGTGTTTACTAATCGTTTCCCCCTACCGGATCTCCGATACCAGAAAACCGCCATCGTCCATGATTGAACGATCCACGATCGTTCAATCCTGCACGCTGCGTCAAGATCGTTCAAGCTTGAGAGATCTGCGATGCCGGAAGCACGCGAGGTCTTCGATTCTGTCCGATTCGTCCCCTCAGCTGTACTCCTCCTCCTCCTCCTCCAAAAAAGATTGAACGATCCAAGATGTGTCGGAATCCAACGCTCACGCCATCGCGGCGTGAACCTGCCCTGCAGTAGACACATCAAAATCAGAAGATGGCATGCCAGCAGGTGCCCCGAGGAAAAATCCCTGGTGCTCCGATGACTCCAGGAGCCCAGAGATGCCCTGAGGCACCTTAGGACCCTCAGCGATCGACGAAGAATGTTCCCCAAGATTTCTTGTAGTAAGTTGTCCTATCCTCCTCCTACTCCTCCTCCTCCTCCTCCTCCTCCTCCTCCTCCTCCTCCTCCTCCTCCTATGGCATGTGTCTACTGTATGTCATTTCTGTTGCCTCCCAGCCTTGGCTCTCCGCTTGGGTGCACGATTCGTCCTCCCTGGTCGACGCCAGCAGTTGGCAGTACATGCTAGTCTGGAATCCTGAATGTGAGGCCCGGTCCAGTTCGCATTTGTCTTCTTCTTCCTCCTCCTCTTCCGCTGCTCCTCCTCCTCCTCCTCCTCCTCTTCCTCCTTCTCCTCCTCCTCCTCCTCCTCCTTCCTCCGTCTCGACATTGCCCGTAAGCTAAGGGTCAGCGCGAATGATGTCAGGGCGGCGGCTGCCGCTTCAGTGGTATGTCATGGGATAGTTTTTGATCGGACTTCCCAGGAGATCGCCACAGCGGTGGCCCTGATGGGCCTGCTCACCAGCCTCTCGTCCGTCCTCCACCACTGCACCTGCTGCGGGCGGCGGAGGAGGCAGCGCCGAACGCGGTGGCCAACCAGCATGGCTCAATGGGCTCGCCTCGCTATCACGATGGACAACCTGACGTACTTCCTGTGGTTCTGGACCGCCTTCTTCTGGGTGGGCTTCAACTACTACACGGTGATCGGGCCGTGAGATCTGCGCGTTGCAGTTTTTTCACTGGGCGTGTTCGCCAGGTTGCGGGCCCTGGGACCGTCACAGATCGATCCAGCCCGAGAAATGCCTCAGAAAGATTGGGTCTTGGGCTCCGGTCGTGATTTTTCGCGATGTTGCATCTTTTTCGCTACGTCGGATCTCAGGGAAGGAAGGATAAACGACACGACCACTTCAGCGAGGAGATCCACGATGCCCCCCCGTCTCGAGCGGCGGGACGCCGCAGAGCCAGGGGAGCGCACCTCACCAGGAGGTTCTTCCCTGGCTTCTCGCGATGGTGTTGGTGGTGGTGATTTTCTTTGCCCCGCAGGTGTTCGCCCCGAAGAGCTACCACTTCGAGGCCAGGGGCATGGTCGTCTTCTCCTGGGTCCTGCAGGTGCTGAGCTGGTCACTGGTGATCACGGCAACCAGCCGGTACAGGATGGACCAGGGCATGGCTGCCAACGAGGCCAGGGGGGGGGGGGCGTGAGCGAACGCAGCGGGGCAGAGACTTCCCGAGAGGATCGGAGGCCTCCGAGTCGGGGTCCGACCACGCATGCTGGAGGACAGAGCTCCTGCAGGCCAGAGGGAGAACGCGTCGAGGAACGGGTGTCTGCCCTCCTCGGAGAGTTTCGGGCCGAGCAGGCAGGGAACGGCGAGAGCGGTCTGGCGGCAGGACTGCCCACCGACCCCTTTGGTTTCGGTTACTCACTGGGTTTCTTCATAGTTGTGTGGGGGGTACCCCCCCCGACGGGGTGTCCACCTCGCCTCGTCGTCGCGCTGCGACGGGGGTCGGAGCGCCGTCGGCGCTCGGTGGCTGCCCGCGACCGGGGTCCATGTGGGGCTGTCGGCGGGGGTGACGCCCTCCCGACGCTCATTACGAAACTCGGGGTACCTTGTTGATGTTGTTAAACATTCCGCGACGTGGTAGATCAGAATTCCACAGCGCTTTTCACACAAAGTATGGCAGAAGCAGCGACGGGAAAGTAGGGCGGAAGTCGACGTCAAAGGAGCTTGAAAAGTAGGGCGGACATTTCCGCCCTACTGTCGAGATCGCTTAAAGTAGGGCGGACCTGGAGTCGGGTGACCCGTCGCCAGCGGTGCCTTCCCAACGTGCTCGCGCCGTGAAACACCACGACGGGAGGCTTTTGGCCACTTTCGGCCTCTGGGGGTCTCGCTGGGCCTCGGGGCCGTCAGAACACGCCTCGGGGTGAAAGCCGGCTCCGGGGGAAGAGTCGGGATTCCGGGACACCGCACGTGTCATGGGTTACAGTGGAGACCATTGCCAAGAAACACCCTGCTTGCCTCCAGGGGGGCCGATGGTTTTGCTATGGAAGGCGTGACGTTCCCACACCAAAAATCAATCGACGCCCTGGGGTCTCATGGTTGGGTTTCTTGTGGAAGCCTTTTGGTGGTCGGGCACCTACTGTATGCAATGAAGCAGGATCGAGACATCGCATGCCTGCGTCAGGTGTGGTGGGTTCGTGTCGTGTCGACTGGCGGTGGCCCCGCCAGCGGCGTTCAACGTGGAACGCCGCGGGCGACCCAGAATCGTTCGATGTGGAACGACTCGGATGTTTCGGACACGGCCGCCCCTTCAGAGGTCGAGCGAGCCCCGCGTGTCAGAACCCAACGCCGAAGTCGGCACCACACGAGCCTGCCGTGCGGGACCGCGGGGGTCTCCCCGGCACCGGCTGGCCCTGCGCGCCTGGAGTTGCCCAGCCGCGGCGACTCCCAGGAGCCGCCACGGAGGACCCCTCCTCGCCCAGGGGCACTCTACGGCTCGACGACGACGACGACGACGACGACGACGACGACGACGACGACGGCGACGGCGACAACGACCACGACGACGACGACGACGACGACGACGACGACGGCGACGGCGACCACGACCACGACCACGACCACGACGACGACGACGACGACGACGACGACGACGACGACGACGACGGCCAGAACGACGACGACGACGACGACGACGACGACGACGCGCGCAGCCGAGCATCCGGACTGTACAGTCGGGGCGCTGAAGAAGGAACCCTTTTCTTTTGGGAGGGGCTCAGCGTTCCTTCATTGTTTTGCAGTTCGCCTGAGGTTATTCCTAGGTTTTCGATGGGAAGTCGAAGTTTAACGTTTGGAAAGAAAGGGCCTTATTTCTTATCTAGGAATCCTCAGGTCAACGCCCCGACTGCAACGCAGGAAAGAGGGCGAGAAAGAGATGCGCAGAGGGGGAGCCCGCCGCGCAGCAGCGCCTGGCTGGGCGCTGCTTACACGGTCGGGAACTCTTGGACGGCGTGCCGCTTTCCGCCCGTTCTGGGCCCACTGCGTCTCGGCGCGAGGCGGCGCAGACGTCGGAAACGGCGCCGCACTCGTACAGAAGAGAAGTCGAGGCATCGCGCTCGCGCCGTGGAAGTTACCACGACGGGAGGCTTCTGGCCACCTTCGGCCTCTGGGGGCCTCGCCGTGCCTCGGGGCCGTCAGGAAACGCCTCGGGGTGAAACACCGGCTCCGGGAGAAGAGTCGGGATGCCCGGAGGCCGCACGTGCAACGGAACAGAGCACCGAGGCATCCAGGTGTCGCAAACAACTAAGCAACAATCATGCAGAACATATGGTTTGAATCCTCCCCCCTCCCCCCAAATGCAATGCTGGTTTCGGATCTTCCGATGTTGGGCCTCCGAGTGGTCTTCAGGGGACGTGCCAGCTTTGAATTGTGGGGGAGGGGGGGATGTTGCTGAATCTTTCCCCTCAACCGTATCCACTCCCCCTTCCCGAGCGTCAAAGCTCCAAGCCTTCCCCATCCCCCCCGTCCCGCAGAGCCGAGCGACACGCGGTCCGGTTGTAAGGCACAGGGCGTGTCTCTCGGGCCGCCGCGGGAGCACGACCGTAGTACGTTGGGTTCCCGGCCTGCTCGTTGGCGCCGTCGTCGCCGCCGTCGTCGCCGCCGTCGTCGTCGTCGTCGTCGTCGTCGTCGTCGTCGTCGTTACTTAGATTATGGGGGCGGCAAAGAGGGGGGTGATGACTAGCGTGGGGTGGATATCATGGCGGGGGCCATGATATCTCCGCAGATCTCGTGCCGCCTCTTCTTGTTCCAATGCGTTCCCTGGCCCCCCCCCCTGCCCGCGCACTTGGCGCCATATGCCGCCGGCCATGATTTGCCCCCCCCCCCCCCCCTTTTGGACGCCCCCTTCGTGGCCGCCCCCGAATTGAAATTCGTTGGCCGTCGTCTCCAAAGTCTTTCCCAGCTGCAACGCGCTTCTGTCAAACCACCACCACCCCGCGCGCGTGCTTCTCTTCTCGGTCGCCGTCCTGCAGCCTGCCTCTGTGCCTTTCCGGCGACCCTGCGAGGTGTTCTTCCTCAGCCTCACCAACATATGGCGGACCACCCAGGCCCTGGGCCGCGATCGCTCAAGACCGGCCCCTAGACCCGGACACCGCCCTGACAGCTGCTCTGGGCGGTGCGCAGAGGGGGCGGGGGAGGGGGGAGGGCTTCTTAGAAGCACCCCTGCTCCGTAGAAGGCGCGGGCCTTCTCTTTAGATGTAAGGTCGGCGCCTTCTAAGAAGCAGCCTCCTTCTAAGAAGCCCCCCCCCTGCCCCTTCCCCCATGTGCGCGCCGCCAATATCCGAGCCACCCGGGGGATGGTTTGGAGTCCCGAAAACAGTTCGGTGACAGACCGTGCGGTGACTTCGAAGTCCCCCAGGACCTCACCGCACGGTCCGTCAACGCACGGTCTTGGGACCTCGGATGCCCCAGTCGCCCGAAACGTTTTCGGAGAACGACCCGAGCCCCAAGACCGTGCGGTGACCCCGAATCCTTACCGACTCACCAGACGGTGTGGTTACCACCCCGTTTGGGGGCCCTCCAGATGGAAGACCGCCGTTGCGGAGGTCGAACTTCCAATTTGGACGAGCACATCCAGGGAGGAGGGAAACACGCATCCCAAGTTGAGGTCGAACCTTCATTCTGGAGGTTCCCGATCCTCTGGGTCGATCCCCAATCCTGGCCCAAAGCGTCCCCCAACAAAATCGCCCAACTCTTCGACCCCTCCTCCCAGCTCGCCGACATCACCGCGCCACAGACGGTCTACTCCAGCTAGGTGTTGCCGCCAAACCGTGCTCCTGGCCCAGGGTGTCCCCAGCGTTTCGCTTCTTGGAGCCCCTGGGGCTCCCTGGGCCTCGTGAGGGGTGCTCCGGAGGCCACCTGGGCCTTCCAGGACGTCCGGGAGACACCCTGGGCCAGGGACTCTTTTAGGTAATGCCCAGTGCAGCGTGATGGGCATGCAGCATGCAGCCTGTGTCGGCCCCACCGCCGGGCGATCTCCTCGATACACTGGCCGAGGCGCTGCATACAGCGAGTTCACTCATACATCCCTATCCTCCTTTGCTATCCTTCGAAGAAGAAAGCCTGCATGAGCATCAATCGGCTCTGGA
>CAUYUJ010008369.1:20000-25000 GCA_963575745.1 Prorocentrum cordatum
CGACGCCATGAAGGACTCCGAACGAGAGCGTGACGGGTCGCGCACGGGCAGCACACCCAGGCAGTCCCGGCTGGCCTCGACGGGCAGCCCCAGCTGGCCTCAACAGGCCCCCCGAGCAGCCCCTGTCCTCGGCGATCTCCGCCCCCTGTGGCGCGGAGCGCCCAGGGGGGGCGCCGGGCGCCGCCGGAGGCGGCGCGGGGGTGCTGAGTTCGAGACCGCCGAGGACTCTTCGGGGGGCGCGATGGGGCCAGCTGGGACCGAGACTGCTCGGGGAGCCCGGTGAGGCCAGCGTGGCACGAGCCTTGCCAGCAGAGCAGCCCGCGACCCGGTTCGATGCGCTTCGATCCGCCGGCGGGGGCCGCGATTCCGAGACGGGTCGCTTCGGCTCGGCTCACCGGATTCGGCCAGGGCCAGCCGGAGCCGGCGGCGGAGGTCCGAGCTCGAGACGGCTCGGGACGATTCGCTGGCGATCCGATCCGTGGCCGATCCGACCTGATCTCGCGATTTGCCGGCGTCAACCGCTACACACTAACACCTACGTGCCGAGAAATCTTGTAGTATTAGCTCCATGGCCGGCACTCTGGCCATACCGCTCGAGAAACGATATACTACAAGATGGTTGTACTGTATGGTCGGGTCGGGTGTACGCATCCGAGGTGAATACATAGTATTACCACCCTCGCCAAAATTAATTTAAAAAATGGTGGGCAAGCCCCTTCGAGGTCGACGCGCCTTTCAATGTCGATACGACGCCCCTCCAATGTTGGGGTTTAGGGTTTAGGGTCCACTAGCTCAACCCGAAGCCTTCTGGATGTATCCCAGCCACCCATGACCCTAGACATATAGAATTCATCATCGTCGTCGTCGGTCGTCGTCGTCCATCGGCAGCGTTCAGCGCATGACCGCAGCGTTCGGGTTTAGAAATTAGCCGCCATGTCCTCACTATACGTTTGCTTGTAGCTTTGGATTTAGAAATGTCTTACGCTGCCGCTCCCTGCCTTCTCGCCTGCCGCGCAGGGCCAGCGGGGACCCCTTGCCCGCTCGCACGGGGCGCAATCCCAGAGCAGGACGGCACCGCGCCAAGGGGGCTGTGCACCGCATGGTATCATTTGACAAAGATCGTGCGGGTTTAGGAATTAGCCCCCATGGCGGGATGTGCACCGCAGGGTATCATTTGACAGGGATCGTGCGAGTTTAGGAATTAGCCGCCATGGCGGGATATGCACCGCAGGATATTATTTGACAGGGATCGTGCGAGATGGCGGAACCGCGTGGTATAATTTGACCGGGATCGTGCGAGTTTAGGAATTAGCCGGCATGGCGAGATGTGCACCGCAGGGTATCATTTGACAGGGATGGTGGAGGTTTGGGAATTAGGGCGCCATAAGGGGCGGCATAAGGGGTGTTAGGATTTAAATATTAATAGGTTCTTAGCTCTTAGGGTTTAGGGTTAAAAAACAAAAAAGTCGGGGCCAGGGCAAATGTGGTCTGACCGGGAGCGAGTCGTAAGTTCGATGATGACCGACATCGGAGGGGGGCGGTGCATACAAGTACCTCGCACTCATCGCTACTAAAATTAGATATCTTCCCGCACACAGTTCGGCTACGTAAGACATTCAGGCTAATTCTGACGATGGTTGCAGTATGTTCTTCTGCGTCACAATTCGATCCAGCTCAGTCCGCGCGTCTTCGGCGGAGTCTCTCGACCCGGATCGGTCTCCGGCCCGAGGCACGGCGAAGACGTCGGCCGCGATGCTGCTCCGACGCGCAGATCTGCCCTCCGAGGCTCCCCGCAACCTCCAGAGGCCTCCGAAAGAGAAGGCGCCTCCGAGGGGAGGGCGAGGCTCCCATCGAGGGGTGCCGGGAGGATCGAGAGCCTCCCAAATCGGAGGTTCGGCTTCCCTTATGGATGTGCTTGCCTCTCTCGCTTCCGGAAGGTTTCCTCCCTGTCGGAGCGGAGGTTCGGCCTCCGAGGCGGAGGCTTTCGATCCTCTGACCAGCTGGAGCCTCTGGGGACAGGGCGGCGTCGTGCAGAGCGCGCACCTCGCAGGGCTCGAGAGGCTCAGATCCAGTGGGAGGAGAATCTGTGCGCCGGTGCCTAGCGAACTGATCGACGCGCCGAGAATCGGAGAAGCAAAAACTACATAGTACACCAGAGAGGAACCCCAGTCAGTGGATGGTTTGAGAGCTCGTGATGTGGATCTTGAGATCGATTGTGAGATCGACAGTGGGATCGATCGTGGGATCGATAGTGAGGGCGATAGTAAGGTCGATCGCGAAACCGATAGTGGAGTCGATTCAGTGAGATCGATCGTGAGATCTTTCGTGCGATCTATAGTGGGATCGATTGTGAGATCGATAGTGAGATCGATAGAGAGGTGGGTAGTGAGATCGATGGTGAGACTGGTCGATAAGGAGATCGACCAGGAACCTGGAAACCCGGGAGCCCAGAAACCCGGAAACCCTGGAACCCCGCCGCCCACCGAAATCGGCCCAGAACCAGCAAGCGGGAACCCGGGAAACCGGAATTAGGAACCCGGGAACTTGGCCGCACACCGAAATCGGCCGGGAATTTTCGAAAAATGTTCAAACATCCGTTAGGACCTTTTCAGCGCAAGCACTGAAGTACATCAATTTACTCCTTCGGAACTCCGGGCAGATATCCTGGATCGGTGCTGGACCCCCCCCCAGGCGTGCAAAGCGCACCAGAGGATCCAGCGTCGATGCAAGAAATCGTCGTGGACCTCCGGAAGTCTATGGTTACGCCGTTTTGCTTTCTTCTTCTGGAGAGCCAGGTAGGCCTTGGATTAAGTCGGGCCTGTCCCGCTACAGGAGGAAAGTTCCAAAATATTAGAAAAATAGTCGGAGGATGATTTTTCGATTATGTTTTGACTATTTTGGGATATTTGTGAGTACCTCTTATCTTTCGTCCAAAATCCGCCTGTAGGGAGACATGCCTGATCTAAGCCTACTACCCTCGTCAAAATGAACCTCAAAAATGGCGACCACGCCCCTGCGATGTCGGCGCGCCCTTCAATGTCGATAGACGCCCCTCCAATGTCGGGGCCAGGGCAAAAGTGGTCTGACTGGAACGACTCGGAAGTTCGATGATGACCGACATTGGAGGGGCGGCGCATACAAGTACCTCGCAGTCACCGCTATTCTGTTCAGTATCTCCCCACAAACAGTTCAGCCACGTAAGACATTTGGGATGTAAATTGTGACGAGGGTTGTAGGCACGCGACGGGGGAGGGGGGGGGCACGGTGGGAGGCCCACGACGGGGGCAAAGTCGGGCTCAGGGATGGGAGGCAGAGGGGATGGGGGTAGTTACGGATCGGGGTACGTCGTCGTCGTCGTCCTCGTCCTCGTCCTCGTCCTCGTCGTCGTCGTCCTCGTCGTCGTCGTCGTCGTCGTCGTCGTCGTCGTCCTCGTCGTCGTCGTCGTCTTCGTCGTCGTCGTCGTCGTCCTTTTGAAGGACGAGAGATCGCTGCGGAGCGTCCCTGGAGTGCTCTGGAACGGCCGAGGCGCCCGACGCCTCCAGACCCGCCGGCTTGTTGGAGACTTCCCACTCCTCCTGCTCCAGAGAAGGCGGAGAAGGCGAGGAAGAAGCAGAACAATAAGAAAAGGATGAAGAAAAAGAAGAGGAGGAAGAAGGCGAAGAAAAAGAAGAAGAAGAAGAAGAGGAAGAAGAGAAGAAGAAAAGGAGGAATAATAATAATGCCTGTTTCTTCACTGCAGCAGTCCTCGGATTCTCCTGCTCTGAGTGCGTCCTCATCTTGCCTTCGTCTCGAGCGCGTCAACTCAGGGGCGGGTTTTGCAGAGCTGCGCGGGATTCCAGAGGTTCAATATTGAGAGCTCAGAACATCCCAGAGGATCGTGGGCTTCACTTTCGGAGGTCGATCCCCACTCTGGAGGGCACAATTATCCTGGCGAAGGACCCAACCAGATGCAGTTGCGAGTACCGCAATTGTGAGTATCTTCTCCGATGGCGCTCCCTATGGGGCCACGGAACGTGTGAGGGGTGTGCCGAAATCTGTGCGGTGGGCGCATGGGAGCGCAGCCACTGGGGCCTTCGCTGGAGCTCCCTATGGGGCCACGAAACGTGTGAGGGGTGTGCCGAAATGGGTGCGGTGGGCGCATGGGAGCGCAGCCACTGGGGCCTTCGCTGGAGCTCCCTATGGGACCACGAAACGTGTGAGGGTGTGCCGAAATGGGTGCGGTGGGCGCATGGGAGCGCAGCCACTGGGGCCTTCGATGGCGCTCCCTATGGGGCCACGAAACGTGTGAGGGGTGTGCCGAAATCTGTGCGGTGGGCGCATGTGGGCAGCTGGTGTGAGCCGCATGGGAGCGCAGCCACTGGGGCCTTCGCTGGAGCTCCCTATGGGGCCACGAAGCGTGTGAGGGGTGTGCCGAAATGGGTGCGGTGGGGCGCATGGGAGCGCAGCCACTGGGGCCTTCGCTGGAGCTCCCTATGGGGCCACGAAACGTGTGAGGGGTGTGCCGAAATGGGTGCGGTGGGCGCATGGGAGCGCAGCCACTGGGGCCTTCGGTGGAGCTCCCTATGGGGCCACGAAACGTGTGAGGGGTGTGCCGAAATGGGTGCGGTGGGCGCATGGGAGCGCAGCCACTGGGGCCTTCGCTGGAGCTCCCTATGGGGCCACGAAACGTGTGAGGGGTGTGCCGAAATGGGTGCGGTGGGCGCATGGGAGCGCAGCCACTGGGGCCTTCGGTGGAGCTCCCTGTGATGTGCCCGCATGGACCACTGTGGTGGAGGGGTGTGAGGGGTGTGCCGAAATGGGGGGTGGGCGCATGCGGAGCGCAGCCACTGGGGCCTTCGGTGGAGCTCCCTATGGGGCCACGAAACGTGTGAGGGGTGTGCCGAAATGGTGCGGTGGGCGCATGGGAGCGCAGCCACTGGGGCCTTCGCTGGAGCTCCCCATGGGACCACGAAGCGTGTGATGGGTGTGCCGAAATGGGTGCGGTGGGCGCATCGGAGCGC
>CAUYUJ010008369.1:30000-60971 GCA_963575745.1 Prorocentrum cordatum
TCCTGCTGCTGCTGTTCGTCCTCGTGCAATCCTCCTTCTGCTCCTGCTCCTCCTCCTGCTCCTCCTCCTCCTCCTCCTCCTCCTCCTCCTCCTCCTGCTCCTCCTCCTGCTCCTCCTCCTGCTCCTCCAATGTGCGCAGCTCTCCTCGTCCCATGGCGCGTCGCGCGATGGGGCCCCCTCGGTCCGTTTCAGAGTTCCAGGCGCGCCACGGCACGCGTCGGCGGACAGAGCAGCAGTTCGCGCAGTGGGAAGGCATGGGGGGGGGAGGGGTACGACGTCGGATCCGGTGGGGGCGTTCGTTCCGGAATGTGCCCCAGAGACCGCAGACCCTGGGGGATTCCTTATCCAACGGGGGCGGCGATGTCCATGGCCATGGCCGATCCACGATTGGAGTTCCGCTGGCTTCCAGACCCCGGATTCCTTGTCTAAGGGCCCCTTGTCCAATGCTCCCACCGTATGGCGCGAACGCACCTACACATTGTTCATTTCTAATTATTCGAAAGTTCTTTGATTTTGGGGGGCCAAGCTCCTTTCATTTCTAAGTACATTGTATTCCATCCTGGGCCTCTTCCCACCGGGGGGCCAGGAGCAGTTAGAAACGAGCGCAATTAGAAATGAGCACGATTAGAAATGAACGACGTGTAGCTTGTCCCTCCCCCTCTCGCCCTTCTCCTCGCGACCCCCAGTACTTTTTGCAAGTTCGTCCAAGTGCTCCTCCTCGCCCTGCGGGAGTGCTCGTTCGGAGCGCGGGAAGTCTGGGCGGGGGAGTGTCCGTGGAGTTCTTGAGGGCCTCTTCGGAGCCCCTTCCCTCGTCAGGCTGAACCGGACCCCAAGCGAATCTTCATGCGAACGTCATTACAGTGGAGGCCCATGCCAAGAAACATCCTGCTCGCCTCCAGGGTGCCCTGAGTTTCTTGGGTTTCGACAGCTTGCAATGGAAATCACGGCGTTCCCATATCAAAAATCAGTGGACGCCCTGGGGTCTCAGGATTTTTCTTTATGGAAGGTTTCTTGTGGACTGGCCTCCACTGGATGTCCTTGGTGGTTTAGCTTCTTTTGTCATGTCATGGTGGCTTGTCCCTCCACTCTCTCCACCCTCCTCCGCTGCCGCCGCCACCGGCGTCGTCGCCGCCGTCGTCGCCGCCGTCGTCGTCGACGGCGCCGGCAGCGCTCGAGCTGGCGGCGGCGGCGGCGGTTCCGAGGCCAAGCTGTGCGTCCTGTGCGCTGTCCGCCACCGCCGCCGGCGGCGCTGGCGTCGGCGGCGGCGGCGTCGGCGGCCCCAGGCCAAGCTGTGTGCCATGTGCGCTGTCCGTCGGCGCCGGCGTCGGCGGCGTCGGCGGCGGCGGCGGCGACGTCGGCAGCGTCCGCGTCGGCGGCGGCCGGCCCAGGCCAAGCTGTGCGCCGCCGGCGGCGCCCTCGCGCTGAGGGGCGCCCGGGCGGAGACTTTCGACGGCGGGGCGGGGCCGACGACGACGACGACGACGACGACGACGACGACGACGACGACGGCGACGACGACCACGACGACGACGACGACGACGACGACGACGACGACGACGACGACGGCGACGACGACGACGACGACGACGGCGACGACGACGACGACGGCGACGACGCTCTCTCGTCGTCCTCGTCCGACGGAGGCGACCCAGATCTCCGACGATCTGATTCTGTCAATCCCGCCGTTTTTCGATTTCGGCATCTGGGGCTCGCTAGAGGGCCCTGGGGCCATCAAAGACGGACCCACGGCGGAAAACGGGTGGGACCCCTCTTCGGGCCGCGGATCGAAAAACACCCGCGGCGCCCACGAGGTGGTGGCGAAGGGGGGGCGGGCTTCTCAGAAACCCCGTTGCCTTCTCACAAGGTCCCTCCGCCTTCTGAGAAGGCCGCCCCCCTCGCGCCAGCCCCGCGTGGGCGCCGCCGAGGGGCGGGGCAGGGCCGACGGCGACGACGACGTCGTTTCGCCGTCCTCGTCCGACGACGGCAGGCAAATACCTTCGCGCCTGCCTCCCTCCCGCCTCCTCCTCCTCGTCTTCCTCCTCCTCCTCCTCCTCCTCCTCCTCTTACTCCGTAGCCATTTTGGCTCAAGCCATTGCGACACAAGGCGGATTTCTTTTGGTCGGCTCTAGCAAGCTAGCTCATTTCGCATTGTCAGTCGTAGTGCAGCTACCCACTATCTGTTTTATTTATCATGGAGGAGGCTTGTGGTCATGTCTCTCATGTTGCTGCGAAAGCTCTTCGCGCACTCGCGGCCCATTCTGGGAAGCACCATTCTGGCCTCAGCTGCGCAGTGTCTGACTATAGGAAGCTGCTGTCATCGCCTGCTCGGCGCACTTTGCAGCACATCGGCATGACATGTTAATGGTTACGACGTCATACGGAGCTGTGGGAAGTTTCCTTATTCGATATTCTCGCGGGCGAGCGTTCGCAATCCTGCCCTGGGAGGTCGGTCCCGCCCACGGTTCTAGTTCGTTGCTCAGCGGACGCTAAGGGGAATCGTGATTGTGGACTTCGCGAAGATGCTCCTGCGTGTATTCCTGGTCAGGCTGCCCTTGGTCCAGCCCAGCCAGCTCCAGCCGTCCTGGATATCCCGAGGTTGCTGATTGAAGCACGCGATATATATATATATATATATATATATATATATATATATATATATGATACGCAGTTTGTTGCCTAACAAGGCTCGGTGGAGACTCAAGATGGGACGATCGCCCTCTTGCAGGGCCTTGGTGATAAGTTCGATGCTCATCATGCCAAAATATGCCATTATCATAAGGATGGTTCGGAAGAAGATGGCGGATCGGTGCTCAAGACTGTCGAAGAGGAGTCCAGCCTTTTCCTCAGAGGAGGGTGGGCACCGACACGAATTCCGACGCGACGGAGAGGGACGAGGGATTGCGCAGCTGCCTGCCTCGTCACCCTAGAGGCTCGGATTCAGTCCATCAGCGTGCAACATGCCGGCGCCAGCAACAAACATTTCAAGTATTTCCTGCATGCGCTGGTCGTCGAGATCGTCCCGACTGCTAGCATTACCAAACAACTGTTCACACTCTGCAGCTACTATTCGCAAACATGTGGTTTCTGGTTTGTGATTTCTATTCAGGGCAGCTACAGAGCTCTCAGTCACAGAAGTCGATTCAGTAATTAGCATCGTTAGCAGTAGTCTAGAGCCTCGAGAGGACTGCTCTCGGGCTCGTATCCGACCCATTACCGAACATCTATTCGTACTCACAACGTACTTCCGGTCGCGGTGGCAGCGGCCAGCACCCCGTTGGTCGAGGGCCTCGGCGAGAGGGTCGGCCAAGAGCTCGCCGACCAGGCGGCGGAGTTTCCGTTTCAGCTGGAACCGCCCCAGGCCAAAGCTAAGGAACTGGGCACCCTGGTCTCTGGCGTTGCGCAGTCCACCCGCCGTCGTTCTCCTTTTGCAACGTGCACGGCACTGGCCTCTTCTGGTGCCGTTGATCGTGTGTGCACGTTTGGGCGGCGGTGCCATCGTCCAGAGCGGGCGTCTCTACATCCCACTGGCGTATCGTTGAGGACCAAGCTGCGGCGGAGAGGCGATCGCCTGGCCCTCGTGGGCGCAGTGTGCCGCGCAGCGCCAGCCCACACCCGATCGCCCCGACGGCAAATCCAATCAATCCCTGGCGGCTTGACAATACTGCTGGCCAAGCCGAGGCCGAAGAAGTTCATGATCTACCTTTTGACGATGGGCCCAAGACCGAGGCCCCAGACGCGCAGAACTCCCTCCGGCTCCAGCTGCTGCGCGCCCCCCCCCCCCGCAGGTGCGCCTCCCGAGCCGGATGTGGACGAAAGGTGCGCTGCGGCTGCTTCCTCCCAGTGCGTTTCTTGTTGGTCGTCGCTGGCTTCTCGGCTCCGTTCTTCCTCACCCGGTTCGTCTTCTGCCCGTTATTCTGAGTACGTCGTCTCGCCTCTCTTGTGCTTCCTTTGTTCGAGGCGTCGCCGAGGTGGACGCGTGCCGCCCCGCGCCGCAGGAACACATCCTCGGTGAGGCAGCAGTATCATGATTGGCACAACCATCCCACCCTCGGCCACCAGTGCAGGAAATGCCTTAAGTTGGGAGGAGATGACCAGTCGCAGTTGGAGCTGAACGGATGCATAGGCGTCCCAGTCGGCATAAGAAGGCTTCTCAGGGACCCCATGGGACACATCGTCGTCACGGCTGGGATGCGGTGCGATCAACTGGCCTCCTCGGCGGTTGTGAAAGTGAATGCCCCTGAGAAGCGCTGCTGGATTTGTATGCGTTGTGGAGCCTGGTCCCAGGGCCGTGCCGTCAAGCTGGCGAAACCCTGCATAAGGCCAGATGAGAAGCCCACTAAGAAAGGTCAGGAGGTTTTAAGGCGTTATTACCAGGGTAAGCCGCCGAACCGTCGAGTACGGGTGCTCTTGGGACGTAGCTTTGGCATCCCCTCGCTCGCCTCCTCGGTCGAGTCGGCCCCCTCGGTGAGCATGCCTGACTTTACGGTAGTGCCAGTTGTTTTCTCGGCCTCCAGGGAAGTACCCACTTACGAGCAAAGAATGGCGGCCCTGTTGGACCGAATACGTGCGAAGGAAGCCAGACAAGCTGGCTAGTCACTCTGATTTGATCAGACCTTAGTGCTGTGCACTCCCCCTTTCGAGGGCATTCCATTCCATTCCATTCCATTCCATTCCATTCCATTCCATTCCATTCCATTCCATTCCATTCCATTCCATTCCATTCCATTCCATTCCATTCCTCCTCCTCCTCTTTTTCCTCCCTTCATCCCCCTCTTAGTCCTCCTCCACCCCCCCCTCCCCCCCTCTTCATCGTCCCCCCCTTCCCCGTCCCCTCCTCCTCGTCCTCCCCCCCTCACCCCCCCCGCTCCCTCCCCTCGTCCTCCATTTTCTCTCCTCTTCCTCCTCCCCCCCCTCTTCCTCACCCGCCTTTCCCCGCCGCTCGTCCCACTCTTCCGTCTCCGCCACCGTCGTCGGTGCCGTCCACGGCGTCGTTGCCGAGGTTCCTGGAAATCGGGGCGCTGCAATTTTTCATGCTGGGCATGTTCGCCCGATTTCGGTCGATGATTGCCAGGACGTGCATTAGCCGAAACTGCGCGTTTGCGCACGTCGGCTGCGCCGACGGCGCGCAGCCCGACCGCACGTTCTGAGGATCATCGGTTCGGGCCCCAGGACCATCACGTGTCGATATGGTTAGAAAAGTGCAACAGAGAGATGGGGTCTATAGAGCTCCGGTTTGTCTTTCCTCACGGTGTTTTGTCGCAGCGTCGGATTTCAGGGGAGGGCCGAAGCGTCGAAGGCCGCATGAGCGTTTTGAAGCTCCTGTCGGACGACAGGGGAGGGGGCATCGGAGGAGGAAGCGGCAACCATGGCGTTGCATTTCCTTCGTTTTCGTTTTTGGGGGGGGGGCTCCTGGGAGGGCCTCGTCGCTACTGCTGGATTCGCTTCGAGAATCTGGTCGAAACGCCCCCCCCCGAAAGAGGTCTGGGGAGTACCGGTGTCGGTATCTTTTGGTTGCCCAAAGGTAAGGAAAAAAACGTGGTGGTACGAGATCTCTACTTCATGCAGTTCGTTTCGGCCCCGCCTCCAGGCGCCTTGCTTCGATATGTTGGCCCCTCCAGGCCCCTGGGGGCGCCGGGCAGACCAGCTTGTTACTGCGTGAGCTGTCTCGCTAGCCCCCCTTGGCTGTCCACCTTCCTTTTTTTGTCCGCCCCGAGAGGCGCCCCAGCGCTCCCGTCCGCGTTCCGTGATGGGGGCCGTCCTACCGGACGGTTTGGGACTTCGAGACTTTTTTCCAGTGGGGGCCATAACTCGTGTGATGTCCCCTACACCCCCTTCCGCGCTCCCCACCCCCCCCCTCCCCTCAGATCGTTTTGCGCTTGCCGCCGCGTGGTGCCCTCGGGCATATTGTGGAAATCGCTCTCTGCTGTGGTGTTCGCAGGCTTGCCGTTGTGCTCACAGGCAAATTGCGGCACGCGTTTGCTTGCGTGGCGCTCAGAGTCTTGTGGTGTTTGCAGAGACGCCGTGGTGCTCATAGGCATGCTGTGGCGCGCGCAGGCTACAGCGTGGTGCTCACAGGCGCACGGCAGGTGCTCGCACCTCCTCCTCCTCCTCCTCCCTCCTCCTCCTCCTCTCCTCCTCCTCCTCCTCCTCCTCCTCCTCCCCTCCTCCTCCTCCTCCTCCTCTTCCTCTCCCCCTCTTCCTTCTCCTCCTCTCCTCCTCCTCCTCCTTTTCCCCCTCCTCCTCCCTCCTCCTCCCTCCCCTCCTCCTCCTGGCGCGCTTCTGGGGCACTCACGGGAGCCAGCGCGCGGTTGTGCATGCACGTGGTGGTCGCGGCCCCTGTGGTGCTGGCAAGGTTCGGCTTCCCTCGCCGTGCGGTCGCCACAACAACGCTCTCCCTGCGCGCTGGCCCCTCGAGAGGGACACTCGAGCACGAATCGGCACCGGAAGCGGATTCAGCGCTGTGGCTTGGGTTCGCCTCCCTGCCTCCTCCCCCCTCCCTCCTCTCTATCCGGCCTCCCTCCTCCCTCCTTCTTCCTCACTTCTCTCTCGACCGAGGGGCGCCAGGGCTTTCAGCACCACAGGTGTAATCAGCACGATCGTTTGGAGACACTTCCGATCTCTGTCCTTCAGCCTCCTCCTCCCTCCATCTTGCATCCGTCCTCTCTCCCTCCCTCCTCCTCATCCTTTTTCTCCTCCTCCTCCTCCTCCTCCTCCTCCTCCATCTTTCCCTCCTTCTCCTCGTCCTTCTCCAGGGCCACTGTTTGCTCTCGCTTGTGCTCATAGGCACCGCGCTGGTGCTAGCAGGCCCCTGTGGTGCTCACAGGCACCGCGCTGGTTCTTGCAGGCATAGTGTGCCGTAGCTACCGCAGCAACGCTATCATCAAGCGTAGCGTGATGCTCGCAGGCTCACAGGCGCACATGCGAATGCTGGCGCTTGCAGGCATAGCGTGGTGCTCGCAGGCCGTTGTCAGATGCGCAGGGTCGAGCATGTTATTGTGCTTGCATGCTTGGGGCGCGCAGAGCTCGGACATGTTGGTTACCACATGGCCGACACTCCGCCTTTTACCATAATTTCCCCGCCACGTGCAGTCAGGAGATCCCGTTCGAGACGTCCTTGTGGGCGACCCTGCTGGGGGGCGGTCAGGATTCGCGATGATGGAGCCCACGCCGAGCGCGAGGCGCCGCGCCATCGTGTGAGAGAGCGCACAGGCAGCCCGTTGGGTCAGGAGACGCAGGGCCGAAACGCGCTGGGCGTTGTGGCCTTCGGACATGTTGGTTACCACATAGCCGACACATCGCATTCCAGCATCATTCCCCCGCCACGTGCAGTCAAGAGCTCCTGTTCGAGATTGTTCTCGTGAGCGACCCCGATGGGGGTCGGTCATGGTGCGCGAGCGCGAGGCGCCGCGCCATCGTGCGAGAGAGCGCACAGGCACTCCGTTCGAGCATGTTGGTTACCACATAGCCGACGCGCCGCATCTCACCAGACAGTAATTCCCCCGCCACGCGTAGTCAGAAGTTCCCGTTCGAGAAGTCCTGGTGGGCGACCCTGGCGGGGAGCGGTCAGGATGCGCGACGATGGAGCCCGCGCCGAGCGCGAGGCGCCGCGCCATCCTGCGAGAAAGTGCACACGCAGTCCGTTGTTTCAGTAGACGCAGGGCCGAAACGCACTTACGCAGGACCAATGATTTTTCTCTTGAGGTGAAAATGGCGGCGAGGAGTTCACAACATAATATCGGCGCCGCCGAACGGGCGGCGTCTGGGCGAGATGCGCACAGCAACCAGGAGGAGCGAGATGCATTCATGTTGAGTGGGGCCCGCGCGCGCGGAAAGTTTATGGGAGTGCGCGAGACAGCGCAGGACCCATCCTGGGAAGTTGATGACCGAACCCCCCTCCCCCGCAGAATCTTAACACTGGCGGTTTCCGGGGTCTGCGGATCCGATTTCTCCCCGTTCCCCGTTTTCATTAAATATATGTTTTTTTGAGAGAGAAAAAAAGCAAAGAAATCGGATCCGCCGTAAAGTAGGACCGAACGCGGGTCCATAAAATCCGAAATCTGACCCGCGCGGACGGGAAAGCGGATCCACCGAAACAGAAACCAAAACCAAAATTGGATTCGCGCGAATTTCGTTCGATCCGACGGCGGTTATCTCATACGCGTTTGTTCAAGACTTTAAACCGTCGTTCCGGGCCCAAGAGGAAAACATTTTCGCCCTGGGGGTGTACGTGAAGCTCCCCAAAACGAAATCGTCATCGTTGTCGTCCAGTTCGTGTCCGCACAAGGGGGGACAAATAGCGCACCACCGTCGCGCCTGGGGGCGCGCTGTAGAGCGCTCTCGCGCGCTCGCCGCCCATGCGGTCGTGGTGCATGTTGGCATGGGCGCCTTGACATCGTCGTCGTCGTCATCGTCGTCGTTGGACTTTCATTTCTGAAGAATAATTATTGTTGATCCCCCCCGTCCGGTGCACATTGCTTTTGTCAACTGAAGTGCCCTTCCAGGGGCTCGCACCCTGTTTTTTATCAGGGAAAGTCTTCAGGGTCAAGCTGCGTTGTTGGCCCCCGGTTTACAACAACAACGGCTCCCGCCTGATACTTCCTCACAATTTATTGAAGAATCGCGCTCTCGCTTGGGACTTCCTCGCAATTTACCACCGGATCACGGCTCCCGCTTGATACGTCCTCACAATTTATTGGGGAATCGCGCTCTCGCTTAGGACTTCCTCGCAACTTACCACCGAATCGCGGCTCCCGCTTGATACTTCCTTACAATTTATTCAGATGCCGCTCTTCGACACTCAGGAATCGCGCTCCCGCCACATATTACCTGACGGTTCAAGCAGAATTTACGTTTCGACGACCCGCCCGCTCGACCCGCCCGTCTGGGCCTGCCCGCCCGACCAGCCCGTTAGGGACTGCAGTCGCCGTTCGCTGCCCTTCGCCCGCCTTCGATGCCCCTCGTTGCCCGTACTGGTTCTGCTGTCGCCTTCGCTCGCTGCCCTTCGTGGCCCCGTTGCTGCCCTCAGTGGCCCCGTCGCTGCCCATTGTGGCCCCGCATTAAGTGCCCTTCGTGGCCCCCGCTCGTTCGCGCCCGTCGTGGACCCCATATGCGTGCCCTTCCCCGCTGTCGCCCTGCGTGGCCCCCTCTCCGCCCTTCGTGGCCCCGTTTCTGCCCTCAGCGGCCCCGTCGCTGCCCTCTGTGGCCCCGGATTAATTGCCCTTCGTGGCCCCCACTGGCTTTTCTCACGATTTACTTGGGAATCGCGCTATCGCTCGAGACTTCCTCGCGATTCATGCAGGACCCACGCTTCGGCAACGCGCCTGCTCGACCTCGTCGCTTGGGCCCGCCTTCCCAACCTGCCCGCTATGGGTCTGCCCACCCGATCTGCCCGTCTGGTTCTATCACTTGTTTTCTGCTCATTGCCCCCCTCCTGCTAATTTCTCTCGTGCTCCATTCTTCTCACTCCCCCTTCCACCCGTCCTCTCTTCCTTTGTTTAAGGGGCTGCACAACATACACGTTCAGGTAAGGAAGATATACCCCCAAAGGGGTACGATCGAAGACGACGAGGGCGGGTTCCGAGGGTTTGGGATATACGTATTGGTTGGCACGTGAACAGATAGGAGCGAACAGTCTTAAATTTATTATTGTTGTTGTTGGTGGTGTTGTTGTTGTCGTCGTCCGCTTCGTGTACGCAAACGGGGTGGATGACGCACCCTTGGCGCGCCCAGGGGTGCGTCGCGTTATTCCCTCCGGCCCCCCACCATGAAGCGCGTTATCCCCATGAGGTCAACGATTCTCTGAGCATGGTTGTTCGCATCCTCGATTAGCACATGTTCCATCGTTGAGGATACGGACTCCACACCGTTCCCTACTGGGCACGAGCGGGTTCCCCAGCGGGGCACGCGCGACTCCCGGTATCGTCTCGTCTCGTCTCCCTCGTCCTCCACCCACCCTCCCTCTCACCTTCTCGAACCTCGAGGAGGCGTCGTTGCCGTCGTCACCGTCGTCGTCGGCGTCGTCATTGTCGTCGGCGTCGTCGCTGTCGAGGGCGTCGGTGGAGTCGGCGTCGGCGTTGAGGAGGGGGAGGATTAGGACCCAGAGGGGGACGCAACAGCCTTGAGCTAATGTCTGGCGAGCGTCAAGCATGCACCCGGAGGATCGAAGCCTCCAACATATGTAGAGGTTCGACTTCCATGCTGAGGATGTCTTTCTTCCCTTCTGGGGGACTCTCCCTCCGCGATGGAGTTCCGACCCACATACTGGAGATGTTCGATCCTGTGGCAGATTCCTCAACGGCGCGTTCTTTTTGTTCACGGCATCCGACGATGGGGCTCCTCCCGAAGGATCGAGTGCTCGCTCGAAGCCATGCTGTGCTGTGCCGTACCGAAGAGAGGGATTCGGCGACGACGTCGTCGCCGTCGCCGCCGTCGCCGTCGTCGCCGTCGTTGTCGTCATCTTCGCCGTCGACATCACCGCCGCCGTCGCCGTCGCCGTCGTCGTCGACCTCGTTGTCGTCGTCGTCGCCGTGGAGTCGTCGCCGCCCTCACGGCCCTCGCCGTCGGCGATGGCGGCGTCGCCCTCGTCGGCGCTGCCGTCGAAGGTACTCGCCGCCGCCGCCGTCGCCGCCCTCGCCGTCGGCGGGGTTGCCGCCGTCGGCGGAGTCGTCGCCTTCGGCGGGGTCGCCGCCGGCGCCGGCGCCTCGCCCGGCGACGCGGGCCCGCAGAGGCCTGGTGCGCCTGGAGCTCGGCCGCTGGAGCCGCCTCACGCCCCTGGCGGGCTCCGCGCTGGCCCCCGGCGCCGGGCCCGACCTGTCCGCCACGCCGTGCCCCCGCGTCGGCGACGACGACGATGACGTCGTCGTCGTCGTCGTCGCCGTCGTCGTCGTCGTCGTCGCCGTCGTCGTCGTCGTCGTCGTCGTCGTCGTCGTCGTCGTCGTGGTCGTGGTCGTGGTCGTCGTCGACCGCGGCGTCCACCGCGGCGTCGTCGGCGTCGTCGTGGGCGTGGGCGTGGGCGTCCGCATCGTCTGCGGCGGCGTCAGAGGCGTGCGCGTCGGCTGCGCCGGCGACGGCGACGATGACGTCGTCGTCGTCGGCGTCGCCGCCGTCGTCGTCGTCGTCGTCGTCGTCGTCGTCGTCGTCGTCGTCGTCGTCGTCGTCGTCGTGGTCGTGGTCGTCGTCGACCGCGGCGTCCACCGCGGCGTCGTCGGCGTCGTCGTGGGCGTGGGCGTGGGCGTCCGCATCGTCTGCGGCGGCGTCAGAGGCGTGCGCGTCGGCTGCGCCGGCGACGGCGACGATGACGTCGTCGTCGTCGGCGTCGCCGCCGTCGTCGTCGTCGTCGTCGTCGTCGTCGTCGTCGTCATCGTCGACCGCGGCGCCAGCCGCGGTGTCCACCGCGGCGTCGTCGTGGGCGTTGCCGTGGGCGTGGGCGTCCGCATCGTCTGCGGCGGCGTCAGAGGCGTGCGCGTCGGCGGCGGCGGCGCCGGCTGCGGCGTCGGCTTCGGCATTGGCGTCGTCGAACGACGACGACGACGACGACGACGACGACGACGACGACGACGACGACGACGACGACGACGACGACGACGACGACGGCGACGGCGACGGCGACGGCGACGGCGACGGCGACGGCGACGGCGACGACGACGACGACGACGACGACGACGACGACGACGACGACGGTGACCACGACGACAACGACGACGTCCACTATCCCCAGGCCTCCAACATATTGACGAGGACTGAGGTGTTCCTCGTGTTCGGCGCCGGGAGGCCCTGTCCCTGGGCCCCGGGCCTCTCAGACAAACTTTCCAGGGCGAGGAGTTGGTCATCAGGACGTGGTCCAGAGCTCTGGGGGCTCCGTATTTTGACTACACGTAAGAGTAACCCTTCGCGGGAGTGTCCCTTCGTGCGCGCCCATTGGGGCACGCGATGCGACAGTGGCGTCTTGCGCGCTTGGGTCTTGGCCCCCCCGCGGCCCCCAAAAAGCCGCGTACCAAAGATCACTCTTACAGTCAACCCGCATAGCAAGGATGGGCAACCTTCCCAAGGGTACCCCTGCATCCTTGCCTCCTCGGTCCATCCTTCGCCGCTTCCGCTGGCCGCGCCCCGCTCGAAAAGCTTCGAAATGGGCGTCCAAGGCCCTTGCACCCTTATCGCGCATCCTTACCATACTGGTTGACTGTACCCAGGGTCACTCTTGCGTGCAGCCGAGTATTTTGAGAAAGTCTGGGCAACGCGGAGGTCCGGGGAAGCCCGGGGAGCCTCAGAGGGGCTCCGCCTCCGCTCGCCTCCCCGTGGCCGGCTCTTTCTCGGAGAGCCGTGCGGCCCGCTGCTCTTTCTGAGAGCCGTGCGTCCTTGACACGCGGGCCGGTGGAGGCATGTATTTTTTGGATCCCCAGGTCCCGAATCTACGTCAGGGCCACCTTCCCACTTCCAGGGTCCAGCGGTGTTCCCTCGGATCCCTCCTCTCTCCTCTCCGAGGGGGCGGGCGGGGCCCGATCCCTGCTGCCAGCGCCTTCCTGCTTCGCGTTTCTGCCGGCTTCTTCCGACCGGCGGGCAGCCCCAGCGCGCGGCACGCGTTCTGCCAGCGCGCGCGCGCGCCGCTCGTCGCTGGCGTCGCTGGGCGGCTCTGGAGCGGCGGGTGTGGCTCTTCCAGCGTGGGCCTCCGCGGGGCAGGGCTAGGTGCGCACGGCGTGGCGGGCCTCGGCGCCTCAGGGCGGGGTACACAATACACACGGGGCGCTTCAGGAAGGGCCTCCTCCTCCTCCTCCTCCTCCTCCTCCTCCTCCTCCTCCTCCTCCTCGAGAAGTGCCGGCCCCAGGCCGCTGCGGCAGTGGCGGCTCGAGTGGTTGATGCCCCTTCCTCGGCGGGAGGCTGAAGGAAGGCCGTGGGAGGAGAAATGAGGGCGGCTCCGCGGGAGGAGTGCCAGCAGGAGCCAGAATCGCGCCCCCAAGAGTCAATGCGGTGTCTGATCCAGGGCTCCCGGACGCGCACCACAGGAGGCCGCGCGCCTCTCCAGCGCTCGGCCCTGGCGCGGCCGGGGAGACGCCGGGCCCTTCCGCATGCGCCTCCAGCACTCGGGCCGAGTGACTCGGCCCCTCCGCACTTTCTGCTCGCGGCGAGGCGAGCACGGTGCGCGGGACAGGGCGTCCTGCCCAGGATCGTGACATCGGTGGTACCCAGTGCCTATCTTTGTCCGGGGCCCGCTGGTGCAGAAGCGCCGCACGCGAGAGAGTACTACACGTAAGAGTAACCCTTCGCCAGAGTGACCTTTGGTGCGGGCTCATCGGGGTCCGCCCGATCTCTGAGCGCGATGCGATAGCGGCGGCTTGCGCGCTTGGATTTGGCCACCCTGCGCCCCCTAAGTCCGCGCTCTAGAGGTCACTCTTGTCTAGAGTCACTCTTGCATGTAGTCGAGAGAGGGGGGGGGCCTCCTCCTTCTCCTCCTCCTCCTCCTCCTCCTCCTCCTCCTCCCCTCCCTCCCTCCCTCCCTCCTCCCTTCCTCCCTCCTCCCCTCCCTCCCTCCCTCCTCCCTCCTCCCTCCTCCCTCTCCCTACCTCCTCTTCCTCCCCCCTCCCTCCTCCCTCCTCCCCTCCTCCCTCCCTCCTCTCCTCCTCCTCCTCCTCCTCCTCCTCCTCCTCCTCCTCTCCCTCCTCCTCCTCCTCCTCCTCCTCCTCCTCCTCCTCCTCCTCCTCCTCCTCCTCCTCCTCCTCCTCCTCGCCTTCCTCCCTCCGTCCCCCGCTGGTGGGATGGAGGCCCGGACGACTCCCGACGACTCCTGGCGAGGGGGGTGGAGACGAGATCGATGGGCGGCGCGCCCTCGGAGGTGGCGCGGGGTTGTCCGGGGGGCCTCGTCATGGTCCTCCTGGCCTCTTGGAGTGAAAACGCCCAGGGGCACACACAGAAGTAGACACACATCCCAGGGTTCCCCAGACTTGCTTGTCTTTTCTGGACGTTCGTCTCCCCCTCCGCTTACCACAGTTTCCCTCTGTTCCTGGGGATCGACGATTAATTGTGCTTGTGTGCTTTGTCTCCCTGCTGATAGAGGCCTTCCTGGAATCCCCTGTGGCCTTCGAAGAAGGCCCCTGCCCTAATAGAGGCCCCCTGCTGTCGCGGACGGCCGCTCTCCTCGCGCCACTCCCTTGCCCGCCGCCCGCCAGACTAAGCGAGGCCTCACAAAGAGCCTGGGGGGGCCTCGTCGAAGCCATCCTGGCCTCTTGGAGGTCTTCATGGGATCCCCTGCCGCCCGCCAGATCGAGCGAGGCCTCCCCACGGGAAGGGGCAGGGCAGGGGTGGGGGGGGCGGAGGGGGCGACGGACAGAAGCCGCGCACGTCAGAGGTGCGTCGACAATCTAGCGAATCGGAGATGACTGGGTGAAGCCACGAGCGTGCTAAGCAGCATAGGAGGAGGAGGAGGAGGAGGAGGAGGAGGAGGAGGAGGAGGAGGAGGAGGAGGAGGAGGAGGAGGAGGTGAAAGAGGAGGAAAGAGGAGGAGGGTGAAAGAGGAGGAGGAGGAGGAGGAGGAGGAGGAGGAGGAGGAGGAGGAGGAGTGAGAGGATAGGAGGAGGAGGAGGAGAAGGAAGAGGCGGAGGAGGAGGAGGACGAGGAGGAGGAGGAGGAGGAGGAGGAGGAGGTAGTAGACGATGAGAAGAAGAGGAGGAGGAGGATGAGGCGGAGGGGGAGGGGGAGGAGGAGGAGGAGGAGGAGGAGGAGGAGGAGGAGGAGGAGGAGGTGGAAGAGGGGTGAGGAGGAGGAGCAGCAGAGGAGGAGGAAGAGGAGGAGGAGGAGGAGGAGAAGGAGGAGGAGGAGAAGGAGGAGAAGGAGGAGGAGGAGGAGGAGGAGGACGGCAACGGCCATGAAGGTACCACCACATTATTAGAACATGCAAGCACGGAGGAGGAAAAAAAGCAAACACATTAGGTGTGAAAGTCCTCCTCGGGGGGCGGCACAGGCTGCCGTCTGCGCTCCAGCGCACGAAACCCGAGGGACTCAACCGCCTCCCGGGAGCTGAACCCGACGAGCGAGGAGGAGTTGGAGGAGGAGGAGGAGGAGGAGGAGGAGGAGGAAGAAGAGAGAGAGAAGGAAGAGGAGGAGGAGGTGGAAGAGGGGGAGGAGGAGGAGGAGGAGGAGGAGAGGGAGGAGAGGAGGAGGAGGAGGAGGAGGAGGTGGAAGAGGAGGATGAGGAGGAGGAGGAGGAGGAGGAGGAAGAGCAGGAGGAAGAAGAGGAGGAGGAAGAGGAGGAGGAGGAGGAGGCGGAGGCGGAGGGGGAGGAGGGGGAGGAGGGCCCTTGCGTGGGAGCGACAGGGATGAGCCATTCGTAAGGGGAGGCCCTACCATCACGCCCAGGGGCGCGAAGGGGATGAGTTGTTTATATGGAAAGGATGGAGGAGGAGCAGGGAGAGGAGGGGGCGGGAAAGCTGGAATGGCTGCAGCACCCGCCTCCTTCGCTCCACCTCGCCCTTCGGCTCCAGCAGCCTGCTCAGCTCCGGCGGGCGGGCGGGCGGGCATTCGCCCCCCTTCCTGCTTGGCACCGTACCTCATGCATGCGCTTGGACGCCTCTGCTCGCTCTTGCTGGGCGGCCTGGTGGGCGCGGCGAGCGGTGGGCGTGATGCTGGGCTCGACCTGGGCCTGAGCTCCCACGGGCCAGATGAGTGCCCAGGCTGGTGAACAAAAAAGCAGCACAAACATGATTCCTCGGAGCTCCGCGCGAATATCTCTCGGATCGGCGCTTGGCACCCCTGGCGTCGCCTCCAGCACCGCCCCTGGCGCGCACGGCGCGCCAGGGAGGGGATACCCCAGCGCCGCACCAAAAAATCCGCACGGAGCTCCGAGGAAGCAGGCTTGTGCCGCTTCTTGCCTTGGCATCGTTCGGGCGCGTGTCTTTTCTCTCGGCGAGGACCATCGAGGAGCACCCGGGATCATCTGGCCAGACATGCACGTTCGAAGCCGAAGAATGCACGGGGAATGGGCGTCCGAGCGACGGCAGGTTCCCAGACCCCCGACGTCGTGATTTTTTCACAGTGTCGACCCCCATGGGGTCTGGAACCCTTCCCTGGGACCGACTTTCCATCCTGAGTTGTTTGACGGTCCCGAGGCCCGGCGAGGGCCCCCAAGGGCCAAAAATAGAAAAGCCTCCCGTCCGGATTTTTTCACAACGCGAGGGCCCCCAAAGGGCCGACAATAGCGAGAAACCTCCCGTCGTGATTTTGTCACAGCGCGAGGAGGTCCGGGTTCTGCGCCTCCGCCAGGGTGCGCCGGGCCCCGGGGGCCCGCCTTGTGGGAGAGCCTGCTGCAGACCGCCGTGGGCGTGGCGCGCGGCGCGCCCCCGCCGCGGGGCGGTCAGCTCGGCGCGAGGCACCAGCAGGCCCCGGCCAGACGCAGAGGGGGGCAGGGTCAGGGGCAACGATAGGGGGAGCAGGCCCTCCTCCCCCTCCTCCTCCTCCTCCTCCTCCTCCTCTTCCTCCTCCGCCTTCTCCCTCCTCCTCCTCCTCCTTCTCCTCCTCCCTCCTCCTCCACCTCCTCCTTCTCCTCCTCCTCCTTCTCCTCCTCCTCTCCTCCTCTGCCTCCTTCGCCTCCTCCTCCTCCTCTTCTCCTCCTCCTCCTCCTCCTTCCTCCCTTCTCCCTCTTCCTCTTCCCCCCTCCTCCCTCCTCCTCCTCATCCTCCTCCCCCCTCCCTCCCTCCCTCCCCCCTCCTCCTCCCTCCCTCCCTCCCTCCTCCTCCTCCTCCTCCTTCTCCTCCTCCTCGGTAGTAGCATAGAGGGGGACGCATCGACCCCCAATCGTCCATAGATTGCCGATAGGGGCCCGATAGTCCCAACCTGCCCAAGAACGTGCCGATTCAAGATCGGGCTCTTATCGCCGATCTATCGTCAATGTATCGCCGATGTCAGGTCGATGTGTCCCCCCCTACGCCAGTCCCCCCCTATCGTTGCCCTTCACAGGGGGAGGTTGGGAGGCTTCCTAGAAGCACCCCTGCTTCTTCGAAGCCGCAGGCCTTGTCTGTAGATGCAGGGCGGGCGGCTTCTAGAAGAAGCAGCCTCCTGAGGAGCCTTCCCCCCCTCCCGCTATGTAGTCCCTTTGTGCGCGCCGCCATAAAGGTCCTGGTCAACAGCGGCGACATCGGCTACGTGGGGAAGGTCACGGTGGCGAACCAGACGCTGTGGGGGAGATCTCGAGGGGAGAAACATTGGGAGAAACGAGCGGAGAATGGCCCAAGCCCCCAAACCGTTGGGCGATGATGATGATGATGATGATGATGATGATGATGATGATGATGATGATGATGATGATGGTGATGATGATGATCATGATGATCATGATGATCATGATGATCATGATGATCATGATGGTGATGTTGTTGATGCTGATGATGGTGATGATGTTGATGATGGTGATGGAGATAATGGTGATAATGGTGATAATGGTGATGATGATGCTGATGATGATGATGATGATGATGATGAGGATGAGGATGAGGATGGTGATGATGAGGATGAGGATGAGGATGAGGATGAGGATGAGGATGAGGATGAGGATGAGGATGAGGATGAGGATGAGGATGAGGATGAGGATGATGATGATGATGATGATGATGATGATGATGATGATGATGATGATGATGATGATGATGATGATGATGATGATGATGATGATGATGATGATGCGCTGGCCGTCGCCGATTCGCGTGGAGGATCCACGATTCGAAGGTGATCAAGATGGACGGTGACCAAGATCGGCACTGAGATCTCCACCTCCAGATTATGTCCACATCCGCCGCTCCGGAGTCGTTCCCCAGGATCTTCAAGGGTGGTGCCATATGGGCGACGCAGAAAAACGGGGTCGTCTGCGCCGACACTCGTGCGTAAGCTGCCTGCGTAAGGTCGCGCGTAAGCGCCCTCGTCTCCAATGTAGCATGCCGCGGTGGCGGCCCGCGCAAGTCACCGCGTAAGGTCGCTTTCTCTTCGTCGTTCATGTGGATGTCTGCCCGCCCGCACGGGAGGGCAAATGTACCCCTGCGCCCACCGCTCCCCATGTAGTCTCTGGGGCACGACCCTGCGGCGGTGGACGTGGACATGGCGCGCTCCAGAAGGGGCCTTGCCTCCGAGGATCGGAAGAGTTGGCATCACTTCCTCGGTGGAAGGCGGCGGAAGGCGGCGAAAGTAAAACGAGGCCGCCTCTGGCGGAAGCCAGCGGAAGGCCCGCGGAAGCTGGCGAAAGTAAGACATATGAGCCCCCAAGAGATGGCAACCTTTTAGGGTGTAGGGTTTCTGGGGCCCCCACATATTGCGAAGGCCTTACGGCCAGTGCCGCCGACACTGAATGGCGACGACGACGACGACGACGACCACATATTCTTCGGCCACGCGCAGAGGGGGGCAGGGGGAGGGGGGAAGGCTTCTTGGAAGTAGGCTGCTTCTGAGAAGGTGCGGGCCCTGTCTGCGGATGTAAGGCCCGCGCCTTCTTAGAAGCAGCCCCCCTTCAAAGAACCCTTCCTTCCTCCCCCAAGAAGCCTCCTTCTAAGAAGCCGCCCCCTTCTTAGAAGCAGCCCCGTTCTTAGAAGCAGCCCCATTCTTAGAAGCAGCCCCCTTCCAATAAGCCTTCTAAGCAGCACCCTTCTAAGAAGCCCTCTGCGCGCCGCCACATGCTGGCGGCGCAGGATCATGGACACGGGCTCGTTCGACCTCGTCGGCTTCCGGAAGCGCGACTGCAGGGGCTGCGGGCCTGCGGCGTCTGTGCTGCTGTGCTCGGCGCCGTCGTGCACGGTCGGCGGGGGGGAGGAGAAGTGCCTGGAGTACGGCAGCGGCACGACGTGCGGCGACAGGAGACCGTTTACTTGGCTCCTGGCGATGACGGGCGTGACCAGGGGGGGGGGGATGGCGCCGCTCACGTCACGATTCGCGCCGGCGCCGACTGGGAATGCGTAGGAGTGGCTCATTCCCAGAGGGCTCCCGCTCGAACCGGCGCCAGTCACGGGCGTCCCTGAGATCCGACCTTGCAACAAAATTGCAGCATCGCAAAAAATCACGCCCAGACCCCCGGACCCCATCTTTTTGCGCCATTTCCGAGCAGGATCGATCTGTGAGGGTCCCGGGGCCCGAAATCGAGGGGAAGCGCCCGTTGCGAAAAAATTGCGACGCCAGGATCTCAGGGGCTCTCGCGAATCATAAAGACTGGGCTCCAGGGCGGCCGCGGACGTGTCCATCGGGCCCCTGACCAGCTCAGGCCGAGGGAGGAGAACTGCCGCAGAGGCAGACACGCTCCAAGCTGCGCGCGGGTTTCTCTTGGATCTGCGCCTTCGCCCCTCTGGCGGCATCTCCGGTGCCGCCCCTGGCGCGCGCGGGCCCAGGGAGTCCGCACGCAACTCCGAGGACTTGCGGTTTTTGCTTAAGTCGGGCCTGTACCTCTACAGGAGGAATATTCCCAAATAGTCAAAGATAGTCTGGGGACGATCTATTGATCATTTTTGAAAAAAAATGCAGCATTTTCAGGGTATGTTTAATCTTTCGTCCAAAATCCGCCTGTAGGGGGACATGCCCGACCTAACTCTGGCGGCATCTCCGGCGCCGCCCCTGACGCGCGCGCTGGCCCAAGGAGTCCGCACGGAGCTCCGAGGACTCGTGGTCGTGCTGGTCTTCTGCCCTTCCCTCAGGGCAGCGGTTCCTGCTGGGCCACAGCGCAAACATGCCGGTGATGAGCACGGCGAGGTTCCAGGCCATCGTCGGCCTCGGCGTCCCTCAAAAAGGGGAGCTGCTTCCCGGGCTGGGCGCGCGGTACTTCTCCGTGTGCCTCCCATCGGTGGACGACGGGAAGATCGTCTGGAACGACGACGCCCCCGGCAGCGGGTTCGCTCACTTGCATGTCGTCGCGTCGCGCTTCTGGGGCGTCAAGATGACGGGGGCTCATCTGAAAGGTCGATGATCCTCAGAACGTGTGTTAGTTCCCAGTGTGTGTGTGTGTGTGTGTGTGTGTGTGTGTGTGTGTGTGTGTGTGTGTGTCTGTGTGTGTGTGTCTGTGTGTGTGTGTCTGTGTGTGTGTGTGTTTGCCCCGTGCAGTTCCGCCGATACCACGCAGCCTGTGCCAGCCCTCAAAACACCGCCTACGTCGTACTGAAAGGCCCCGGTGGACAAGCACATCTTGGCGCGAACACTCGTTCTGAGGACCCTCGAAAAGGGCCCCGCGGCTCGCGCAATGTGGGGTGCAGCCCGAGCTGCGGGGCGATCCTGGACACGGGCACCTCGCTGATCGGCGTGCCCTCATCCACATTTCGGCTCATGAGCCGGGGCATGGCCGAGCTGGGGGAGTCCTGCGACAAGGCCTCGAATGAGAAAAGAAATGCTGATAAGTATCTACTCTTGGAGCTCCGCGCGGATTTCTTGGATCTGCGCTAGGGCCCCCCTGGCGGCGCCTCCGGCGCCGCTCCTGGCGCGCTCCGCGCGCCAGAGAGGGGTGGTGGTGATGGTCAGCGCGGATCCAAGGATTCCGCGCGGAGTTCCGAAAGTTCATCGACGAGCGAACAGCGGGTGCGTGTTGTCGGACGGGGGTCCCCGCTTGAAAGGGAGCGTCCCCAGGAGTCCGACAACCGGCATCCATACCCATGGCCAGTCCTCGTCCCAACGACCCTTTTATGGGTATTGGTGTGTGTATGTGTTCGTTCGTTCGTCACTTACGTCTATGCCCGCTTTTTTTTTCCTCTCAAGATCGACACCTTGCCCAGCCTCCACTTCAGGCTCGGCGGCGAGGACTTCGTCCTGCCGCCCACGGCCTTCGTGGGCTACTTCACTCAGAAGACCATCCCCTGGCTCCCCAGCTGGCTGCCGCAGCCGGTGCTGCTGCGCTGTGAGCTCCTGATGGTCGACATGGGCGAGTTGCAGACAAGCCTCGGCTCTCTCTCTCTCTCTCTCGCTCTCAAGCAGTGTCGAGGCGCCCTGGCTTGCCTATAGGCCCACCAACACATGTTCTAATAACTTATTAGTTGCACGAAAAATCTTAGAACATTTCTGGCTGAGAGCGTCTTGTTTTAACACATCGGGCGTATGTTATAATAACATGTTTGGTTCTAGGCCGGTAATGCCCAGACGGTCGGTCCCTGCTCAATTCTCTCTCTCTCTCTCTCTCTTTTGTTGTCCTCTCTCTCTCTCTTGGTGTTCTCTCTCTACTAAGAAGAAGAAAATTAATAAGAAGAAGAGGAATATAAACATTGCATAAGCATAGATTTCCTGGATCTGCGCTGGGCCACCCTGGCGCGCTCCGCGCGCCAGAGAGCCCAGAGGCGATCCAAGAAATCCGCCCGTAGCTCCGAAAGTTTCTGCTCATACTGTGTCGCCTTCTTCTTCTTCTTCTTCTTCTTCTTCTTCTTCTTCTTCTTCTTCTTATTTTTCGTCTTCGTCGTCTTTGTCTTCCTCTTCGTCTTCCAGGCTCCGCGTGGATCCTCGGCATGCCCTTCTTCCGCCACTACTACACCACCTTCGACCTCGGCGCCCGCGGCGGGACGGACGTGAACCGCATGATGGTCCACACCGCGCCCACGGGGGGGTCCTGCGTGCCCGGCGACGTCGCCAGGCACGGGGGCCACGGGGGAGGGGGGGGGATGGGCTCGCTCGGGGAGGGGACGCGTCGGCCCCGATCGCCCACTGATCAGGAGGGAAAAAGCACACAGGCACAAGGAATCGTCGATCCGATCTCCAAGAAAATGCAGGAAAATATGGGAAGTGGGGGGGAAGACAAAAGCCCCGAAAATATGGCAAACTATTGGGAGTCCTGGTGTTTGTGTCTACTAATTTGTATGTCCCGGGGCCCCTTCAACTGATCGCGGGGGGGGGGGGGCCCGACGGGCCCACCCCGCCCTGGATGTAAGCCGGGCGCGTCCCTCTACAGGAGGAAGGTTCCAAAATTATAAAAAAGGCAGGGGACGATTTGTTGAGCTTTTTTTGATGATCGGTGGGCCATATTTTATGTGTTGTCCAGAATCCCCCTGGATGGGGGAGAGGCCCCCGACCTAGCCCTGGATCGTGCGGCTTCGCTCTCGGGGGCCTACAGGCAGGCCGCGCAGGAAGGGATGGGCAGCCTTCCCAAGGGAGTACCCTCCTTGCCCCTCGGGCCCAGCCCTAGCGACGTTCGCTGGCCAACCTCGCTCGATCGAACGGCGTTGACGTGGGCCTCCAGGGCCCTTTTGCATGCTTACCGCGCGTCGTCAGGATACGGGTTGACTGCGTCGCCGATCTGTCGGCGGTGCGTCGCCGATTCCAGGCCGAGATTACACCCCCTGAGCCGATCCGGGTGTTGCCAGAGAAGCTCAGGAGGGGAAAAACCACACAGACACAATTCATCGTCGATCCCCAGGAAGTTGTGGGAGAATACGGGAAGTGGCGGGAAAGACAAAAACCCAGAAGATATGCGAAACTGTGGGACATCCTGTTATTTGTCCGTATTTATTTGTGTGTCCCAGGGGGCCCCTTCGGAAGCGCCCCTGGCCCCAGGGGCGCCCGCGGGATCTCCGGGGAGGCCCTCCCGCGGCTCCCCGAGGGAGGGGACCCACCCCCCCGCGGCTCCCGGAGGGCCCGGCGGTGCTCGCAAGAAGGGCGCGGGAAAAGCCAGGGGTGCCCTGGGCCAGGGGCACCTGTCTAGCAACAGAGGAGGAGGAGGAGGAGGAGGAGGAGGAGGAGGAGGAGGAGGAAGAGGAGGAGGAGGAGGAAGAGGAGGAGGAGGAGGTGGAGGAGGAGGAGGAGGAGGAGGAGGAGGAGGAGGTGAAAGAGAACCAGTGTAAGCCCAAGGGTCATCCACGATGTTGGAATAAGCCCTCCCTCCTCCTCGCCAGGGAGAGGGAGCAGCGCCTGATGACTGTGGACCCGCACAAGCTGCGGATGCCCAGGTGGGTGGCGGGGGCCGCGGCCCGCCCAGGCCTCCAGGGAAGAGAAAGCACCACGCCAGCAGGCGTTCCAGAGGGGGCCTGGCCCTCGAGGGTCGCAGGAGTCGGCATCACTTCCTCGGGCGGAAGGCGGCGGACCCTGAGATCCTGGCGCTGCAATGTTTTCACAACGGGCGTTTCCCCTCGACTTCGGGCCCCCGGGACCCTCACAGATCCATCCTGCTCGGATAATGACGCAGAAAGATGGGGTCTGGGGGTCCGGGCGTGATTTTTTGCGATGCTGCATTTTTTTGCAACGTCGGATCTCAGGGGAAGGCGGCGGAAGTGAGGCGAGGCCACCTCCGCCTGCGGAAAAGCCGGCGGAAGGCGGGCCGAAGGCGGCGGAAGTAAGACATATGCGCCCCCAATAGGTGACAGCATTTTGGGGGTTGAGGGTTTTCAGGATCGGCCGCATGAGCGACAAAAGACATCGGGCCGACTGCGCCGACGTTCGCACGTAAGCTGCCCACCTAGGGTCGCGCGTGAGCGCCCTCGTTTCCTCGGTAGCGCGTCTCGCTGGCGGCCCGCGCAAGCCGCCGCATAGAGTCGGTATGGCACCGTGCGTAAGACCCGCTTCTCTTCGCCGCTCACGCGAGCAAAGTGTCCCTGAGCTCCGCACTGGCTCTTTGGATTGGCGCCGGGATTCCCCTGGCGGCGCCTCCGGCGCCGCCCCCAGCGCGCTCCGCGCGCCAGGGAGGGGGGGTCCAGCGCCGACCCAAGAAGTCCGCGCGGAGCTCCAAGAGCTTCTGTTCGTCCAGTTTTCCTCCTCCTCCTCCTCCTCCTCCTCCAGTTCCTCCTCCAGTCCTCTGCGCGGCCGCCCTAGTCCTTGGCCCCCCTCTTGCACACGCCGGTCGATTCGCCATTCGGTCGCCCCGAATCACTACCCGCTGGAGCAGCTTCTCTGCCTCGCCGCCGACGGGAAAACTTTGTGCCGTTCTCTCTTCTCCTTCAGGCGCGGGCAACTCCACGGAGCTGCTGTTCTGAGGGGCCCCCGCTGCCGCGCGCCCGCGTTCGCAAGGGCTGGGGGGCGTTCTCTGCTGTCTTGCTCTTCCATGCAGGCAAGACTGAAAGCAAGGATGGTCGATTTTCAAAGGGTACCCCTTGCATTCTTGCCTCTTCGGTCATCTTCGGTCCATCCTCAATCCGTTTCGATGGCCAGCCCCGCTCGAAAAGATTCTGCATGGGCGTTCAAGGGCCTTGTATCCAGATTTCTGCATCCTTGACACCCGAGCGACGCAAACAACCGGGGTCAACGACGCCGACATTGGCGCGTAAGCTGCCCGCGTAAGGTCGCTCAGAAGCGCCCTCGTCTCCAGGGTCGCGTTCCGCGCTGGCGGCCTGCGTGAGCCACCGCGCAAGGTCACCGTGCTATCTCGCGTAAGGCCCGCTTCTCTTGCGTCGCTCGCCATCATTTCCTCCCTTTTAATGCTGGAGGCCCCTGCGGGTGCCCAATCGCTGCACCCGCGCAGGTGCCTCCACGCGGGGCTGCCGCGTGCTGAGCGCCCCACGACTTCCGCCGTCCGAATTCCAAGCGGCCTTCTGGAAAGCGGCGCGGGCAACGCCCCAGAGGATCAAACGCCTCCAGGCCATGGAGGTCTGGCCGTCCACTGTGGAGGCCCTCGTCCCCCAGGTTCTCTCCCCGTCCACAACGGAGGCTCGACTTTCGAGATGGACTCTTTTCGACCCTCTGCGGCCCACTGAGCTGTTGTTCTGAAGGCTCCGCGCTGCCGCGCGAGCGAGGGAAGGAAGGGGGGAGGGGAGGGCTCGCTCGCCCAGGCGCCTGGCGGGCCAGCTGGGACTGAAGGAGGAGGAGGAGGAGGCGGAGGAGGAGGAGGAGGAGGAGGAGGAGGCGGCGGCGGAGGAGGGGGAGGAGGGGGAGGGGGAGGGGGAGAGGGAGGGGGAGGGGGAGGGAGTGAGTCATGAGGGGGAGGAGGAGGAGGAGGAGGAGGAGGAGGAGGAGGAGGAGGAGGAGAACCAGTGGAAACCTATGAACGATGTTGGAATAAACCCTCCCTCCAAGCTCCCTCTTATAGGCCCCCACAGCGGTTCATTTCCACCGAGGGAAATGCCTCGTTGGAAGACATCCGTTGGAAGACCCTGTAGCATGCCAAAACAATGTTCTCGGGATTCCAACGCCACGGATCAACCGGACTGTTGCGTCTTGACGATCTTGAACCGTGCCAGGATACCACTCTTGAGACTTCAGCGCAGCGAATCAACGTAACTGTTGCGCTGTCATAATCCTGAATCCTTCCCAACACACGATTCTTGGTATGCTGACCATGGGAATCCGTGAAAGTCTTGCAAATGTTGAAAACTAATGTGCGCGGAGCTAAGGTGCGAGCCACATTTTGAATAGGAACCGCCCTTAATCCTTGAATCTGCGCGGCGCTAAGGCGAGAGCCACATTTTGAAAACCACCCGCCCTCAGACCGTGAAACTATTGCACATGGTTAAAAACGAATGTGCGCGGCGCTCAGGCGAGAGCCACATTGTGAAAACCACCCGCCCTCCATGTGTGAAATTGTTGTCATGTTTCAAGCTTCAGGGTCATACATTGTATGGAATTCTCAGACGAAACGCCCGGCCCGCCCTAAAAGCTGGCCTCGGGGTGTGACAGGGAGACGTTATTTATAAGGAGAAGGAAAGGAGGAGGAGGAGGAGAGCAGAGGGAGCATGAGGAGGCGGAGTAGGAGGAGAAGCAGAAGGAGCAGGAAGAGAGAGGCGACGACGACGACGACGACGACGACGACGACGACGACGACGACGACGACGCAGGCCGCGAACGGTGGCGGTCGTCGGCGGGCGCCACCCGCCGCGCGCGGGGGGGGGCGGAGGTACGAGCTGGTGGACTCGTGAGGCCGCGGCCAGGGGCGGCGGCTCAGGGGGGCGGCACCTCCCCCGCGCGGGGTCTGCCCGGTGTTGGGCGGGAGGAGGGAGGAGGGAGGCGAGACGAGAGGAGCCCATGGAATCCGCAGCTGTCAGACGGAGCATCAGCGCGGCACGGGATTCTGGGGACGGGTAGCTTCGACCCTCAAGGAATCGTTGAAAGTACAAATCGGTTGCTCCCACTGCTCATGTGAGGCACTGGCCTGCCGACACCTCTGAGGCACGCAACCTCTGCTGAGGGGCGGCTCGAACGGCACGGGAGACAGCTCAAGTAAGCACTTTATCTCTTACTGCTGGCTCTCGCTTGTCGGTGCTCGTCCCTTCCAACGCCCCCGACTCGCCGCCCTCCCCCTCCCTCGGCCAGAGCCTCTACGAGGCAGCACTACTGTCGGAATACTTGGTAATTCACTCTGTGCATATGACGATGGCAAACTCCGCTCCCCTGCTAACGCTCTAGCTGCTACCTCCTCAGGAATCAAGCCGCACTCAATCAAGGAAGCCAATCTCTCACTCTGCTGCCACATCATTTACCGTTCACTGCTGACGATATCTCTCGCTCCAGTGGGCCCCTCGGCGCGCTGCCGTGAAGCCTCCCCCCCCACTCTATCTCCAAGATCCTCAGAAAGAGATCCTGGCCCTGCTTGCCGACCGGGCTCTCCACGTCGAAGTGCATGATCGCGAGGCAGCGCTGGTCGGTGTCGTCCTTCTTCAGCAGCTTGAGGCACACGTACTTCACCGCTGCTCTGAGAGTCAGGATGTTGCTGGAAGACACCGCACTGGTCCAATACTCCTCCGCGTCCGCCGTCAGCTGCTTCTCCTTCTCGGCCTGGTCCCCCTCGGCGGCGTGCGCGTCGCGATGCAGTGAATCCCCGCCACGAAGATGTGCAGATGCGGAGGCCCGCGACCTCGATGTGCTCCGCGCCCGATCTGCTCGCCTGCCCTCGCGCGGTCCGCCAGCTCCTTGCTCCTGACGGCCTGCTGCTCGCCTGCTGCCACGAGCGATGCCGGGCAGCCCTGCACCGCGCTCATCTCGGACGTGATGAACACCGCCGCCGCGAGGTCTGCCATGCCGCGCGTGGTCGCCAAGAGGAGCCGAGCCACCAGCAAGAGCAATTTGCCGTAGTTCTTCTCGTTGCCCTTGCCTCCCTCGGCCTTCGCCACCTCGGATGCCTGGCCTCCTTCTGCTGCCTCTGGCCTCCTCGCTTGAGCTGGACTGAACCACGACGGCATCGCTAGCTCGGGCATGGCTCCCAGCACCGGCAGGAATCGAGCCCTCGGGAGGAGGAGGCCCTGGTCGATAAGGCTGTAGCTTCCACGGTAAATGTGAGCTCAAATGGCAACAGAGTGTATCCAAATCAGCAGTTTTGTGGTCACACACTGGACAATCAGAAGTCTGGGAAGAAACCAATGCCTTCAACGACGTGGGGCCCCTCGTAGAACAACTGCTTCTGAGAACGGACCCAAGAAGATGGCGAGCTGCGGTCACACTCGTTGGAAATATTTGCCTACAGTGTATACACTATTGCATGGTGTGAGAACGGGTGAAGGTTTCGTACATGATGATGATGTGCACGCATGTGGTTTAACAGAGCTTTGTGATCATGACATGCTGCATTGCGTACGTTGCCGTTATCATCTACGATCTTGCACCTGTAGTTGCCCTCCTCCCCCGTCCCCTTTATCCTCCACCTCGTCCTCCACCTGAGTAGTTGCTGTAGACATACGTACCCCAGGAGGAGGAAGGCTGACCCCGAACTCCCTGGCCCTGAGCTCCGTGAAGTCGATGTTTACAAAGCCCTCGGCGGCCTCAGGGTCTGACAAAATCTTCAAAACTGCAAGAAGCTCACCAATCGCATCGTAGTTCAAACGCTCTGAAGCGAACTCCAGGTCCTGAACGAGTTGTTTCACCCACGGGAAAGCCGAGGCCGTCGGAACTCCCTCCTGCAGCTGAGGCTCATATCCAAGCCTCTCCTCAATCGCGAGCGTGCCGAACAGTGCGCAGAGGGGCTGAGCATGCCAGGCAGGACGTAAGGCCCACGACTGGTAAACCTTCAGACGGCGAATGATGAATTCGATGTTGCAACCTGTCAGACGCCAGTAACGCAGGACCTGCAAGTTGTTGAGAGAGCGCACAGTGCCATCGTCTCGCTGGTTGGTGGCAGCACCTCTCATAGCTATTCGACAAAGAGCGGCCAAACACCGATCCAAGCTGTCATAATCGCTTTGCTGGAGGACAAACGGTTCGAGTCCATTAATTAGAGTATTGAACACATGACCCTGCAATAATGTACGGCGCCACTTGTAGGATAAGGCTAGAGACCACACCCCACCCAATCGATAAAAAGCCTTTCGTGGCATCTAGCAGCATCTAGAAACCTCGTGATGTGCTGTGTCCCGAGGCTTCTGAAAAGGCCCAAGATATCGAACACAATCGGGAATCGTTACCTGGATCGTTGAACTGCTTGCCCTGAGTGTGCGACGTGCGTGATAATCGTGATGTGCGAAATGGAATAGCATCTCCTGCTTGCTAATTTTTTGCCCGTACCCGTATGGTTCTAGAACCTCATCTAGAAGACCATCCACCCTCCCAAGTTTGTCTAGAAGATGGCGTAGCGTACTGCCCTGATCAGCTAATATCATCTTCTGAAGGTAGTCTGCATACCTTGTTAAACTCAAGTCGGCCCTAAGGCCGGCCCGGCACGAGACGAGATCACGTGATCTCTCATCGGCATGCAAGAGTGAGTAGCTCCAACCTGGTACTGCTCTCGAGAAGGTGCCCATGAAGCCCTGGACTGTAAAAGGGTCTCCCATGGGACCTCCACACCGCGGTCGCACGAAGGGGCCCCTCTTGTGCGTTGAGCTCGATAATGGCCGAGCGGTTGCGCTGACGACAAAGTTCTTGGTCGTGCTCGGCTGCCGCTAGAGAAACTATCTGATCCAATTCAGACCAGGTCGAACTTGCAAATGCATTGCTCATGTCTTTAAACGTGTTGCAATATGTAATCCCCATTCTTCTAGCTTTCTATCCTGTAGTTAACGGTTCACGTAGTTCGTACAGCACTTTCTCGACGTCGATGTTTTACAAGCCCATGATCGGCCACCGTCGGTTGAACCTTTAGCTTGTTGGAGAAGAAAGCTTTGCCCGCAAACGGCAGGACGTGAACCACTCGGACCCCTTTGGGGCCCTCCTCCAGCTTCTTGGGTATATTCGCACCCCGAGACTTGATCCAAAAAGCGGCACCTCCTGATACTCCCTCATTTTAGCTAGCCCCAGGCCGAGAACAAACCAAAAACCCTGTGGCGATATCAGCTTAGTCTCAGCTCCTAGCCCAGCCCGACCACGAACACGATAAGTAGGCCACATACACTGATGCCAGATCTCTAGAAGTGCAGTTCCAGCAGGTGCTGATTTTCTTGTGGGAGCCTGTCGAGCGTATTTCCGAATAACTTGTACATTATTTTTGACCAGATCTAGAATCTCCTCGTCAGAGACGTCGGAATAGTAGACCCCTGTATCCACCTGAGAGTCCCTCCAATTGTCCCAGGATTTTTCGACCACCTCCAAACCTCCCAGACTTGCCCCACACTGCTACCCAAGCTTCACGACAAGGGGGGGCACAGCGTACCAGTCGGCCATCACGGCGCTTTGGCCCGCATCGAGTACGGGCTGCACGACGAGCCAGTCGCATTCCTTCAGCTGCACGTCTCTTATGCCAGGGCTCTACTGCTTCGGAAGCAAGTTGGGTTCGAAGCCTTCTGGTTGACCGGCGTCGATCCAAATAAAGTTGGTGAGTCAATTCCTTCAACTCCTGATCAATCCGAAGGGCCTCCTCGGGGGAGGTGTTATATTTACCACTCCGAAGTTAAACTCGCCGTGCCAAGAGACTACGACGTCGCGCGCAGTCAGCTGAATACTCAGGTCTTCATTCACGAGCTCGAGAAAAACAAGCCTGACCAGACTCCACCAAAATTCGCTCTAGCACCTCAAAGATCTCATCAGGAGAAGCATTGTCACGAAACCACTGCAGTTGTGAGGGATCACAGCGTGCCTTCAAGGTTGAAAGAAACTCTGCACGACCACGTCCTTCCCGCAGTGAAAGCATCAGCCGATCAACATCCCACTCCTCTCGGTGCGGTGTGTCAGCACCTGTGCCACCATGTTTCTCATAGCGTAAAACTGTCACCAGCGGAATATGATCCTTCGGAGAAACTCCTTTGATGGCCTGCAACTTCGAGCCCAATCGATAGTGAGCCCGACAAGTGACCACTGAATCATGCATTGCTTGAGGAAGAAAAAGAGAATCAGTTCTCGAATTACCAGTCGTGCCAAAAAACGTGGATTCAAGCTCGGAGCCGAAGGTGTTCCCTGCCACGAGCTCGTGAGTCTCCATCAGCGTGCGCATCCGATGACCTGCACCATTCACATACATCTCTCTCTATTGGGTATGCCTACCACTGGGGAATCGACTGAAGACCACACTCCGTCCGATCGAACTTCGCCGAGCCCATCGTTCAAGTCGCAGTACACTATCGGAGTGCAGCGAACAAGGAGGGAAGAAAGTATTGCTGCCAGCCATATGATGAGCTTAGAAACAGTTTTGACATAACCGCCGTGTTCAGCTCGAGACTTCGGACGAGGTGGAAAATAACAGACTATGCCGCACATGTCCACCGAGCTGTACTTCACTCTCGCTGCGACCGCTCTGCCCCGTGCCTCGGGCGGAGGCGCCCATGTCCGTAGAATGTGTCGAGCATTCACCTGCGGGCTAAAGGCGAGAGAGCAGCCACAACTATAATTGCTGAACGGCGACGGGAAGTACGGGGCAGAAATGCACATTCTCCCTGCGCAGCGTGAAATCTGAAAATGTGGAGCCAGCGCATTATGTTCAACCTGCAACCTGCTACGTGTCTGCTAGAAGAACCAGATCGAAGTTCCTGGTCTCTCCAACGAGTTCAGGAAGGCGCTCTCAAGAAGTATGCATGGGATTGAATCCAGAGATCCTCAGGAAAGACATCACTTCACCGCCCCTCCCGCTGAACAACAGACAATATTCCCATGGGTGGCGGCCAACGATATACTCCGGGTCGCGCGCGGGGAGCTCCCCCTCTGACAATCTCTCGATGAAACGGGGCTTACGGAGGAGGGAGGAGGATGATGATGATGATGATGAGGAGGAG
>CAUYUJ010008369.1:61071-153571 GCA_963575745.1 Prorocentrum cordatum
ATGCCAGCGATGTTCACGAGCTGAATATCGGCGGCATGTTCGGCTGCGTGCGTGCGCCCGTTGGACGCGGCACCATGGGCGAAAGGGTCGTCGAGGCCGAGCGTCGCCGCCGCGAAAGCTGCAGGTGGCTCCTGTGGCGCCACCTCCGTGTCGTCGGAGGATGGCTCTCTTCCGCCACGGGCTGCTCAGCCGCAGCCAGTGGCGCCGTCGCTGCATCGGGGTCCCGCGCAAGCTGCCGCGAAAGGTCCGAGGTGCCGTTGCTGAGTTGGGGCCCAGGAGCCCAGCGGGGGAGCCGTGTGCCAGCTGAGAGTGGCGCGCATGCGATATGGCTTCCGCTGGGCCGGCCCCCGGTCTAGAAGAGGCCCCCAGTCCCCCCAAGAGAGAGAGAGAGAGAGAAATACATATATATATATATGTATATATATGTGTATATCTATGTATATATATATATATATACACGTATATACATATATATACGTGTATGTATATAGATGTGCATGTATACATATATGTATGTATCTATACATAAATGTATATACATGTATATATATATATATATATATATAGCGAGAGAGAGAAAGAGAGATCACACGTATCAAAAGTGGCCCAAGGGCGTCACCGGCACCGTGTCGTTGGCTTCTCTCCTGGTGCCTTCCGTGGGGCGTCCCGGGCGCCCCTCCCGGGGGCCTCTCTCCGGGGGGGCGGCGCGGGCCTCCGTGCGGGCGCCTCTCCTGTGCTGTTCCTTTCTGGGCGTCCCGGGGCCTCCCCGTGGCACCCTGGCGGCCTACGACCACGTCAGAGCTCAAAGGTGAATGAACGGAGACAATTGTGCTGTAAAGTGCCGAACTCGGCACACTCGCGTGCATTCGTGAGGGCGGAGCTCGTGGCTAGCGGGGGGCTAGAACTCGCTAAGCGCGGCGTGCACAGGCGGGGTTCGAGCGGCGGGCGGCGAGCAAGGCGCGAGTGCCAGGCCTCCTATCTTCACAGGGCGGCAAAGAGGGGGGTGATGACTAAGGGGGGGGGGCGGATACCATGGCGAGGGGGCCATGATATTTCCTCAGATTTCATGGCGCCTCCTCTTAGTTCATTGCGTCCCTGCCCCCCCCGCCAGGCCGCGCACACGCCGCCGGTCATGATTTGCACCCCCCCGTGCTGGACACCCCCCTCTTGGCCGCTCCCGATTCGGGGGGCTCGCTGCTGGCCTCCGAAGCTGCCCTCTTGGGGCGGGGGTGCCGTTTTCGCGGTTCGCTTACCCGCAGGCGTGATGTCGTTGGTTTGGGTTTCGTCGGGTCTGGTGTCTTTGTTGTTCGTTCTCCGACGGTTGGTCGGGGTTCCCTGTGGGCTTGTTGGGGTTCGTCGTGGGTTTGTCGGAGTTCGCCGTGGTGCGTCGGCATTCTCGGCAAGGGGTTCTCGGGTGCATCTGTGCAGTGCCCCATGGGGAGTTCAGCGCCGCGGCAGGAGCGCAACGTTTGTGGAGCCGGGATGTTTCTGACGTGCAGATGTCGGGGCTCAAGAGACGGGGTCAATGCAAACGGGGGTCAGCCAGAGCGCCGGATGCTGCAGGATCCTGCAGGGCCAGGGGCGCACTGACCCGGGTATGGGTGCAGGATCCTGCAGGATTTGGCCAGGTCCTGCAGAGCTGAACGGGCCCGGGTTTGGATTGACCCGCGTCAGCACATCTCCTCAGAGCCCCGAATCATCAGGGGTAACTCGGGTCAGGGCTAACTCGGGTTCGCTTTTCAGGATTCCGAACCCGAGTTACCCCGGGCCCGAGTTACCCCGGATAATTCGGGCGTCCAGAGCCCCAAATCATCAGGGGTATCTCGGGTCAGGGCTAACTCGGGTTCGTTTTTCGGGAATCCAAACCCGCGTTACCCCCGACCCGAGTTACCCCGGATAACTCGGGCGCCCAATCTCCGAGGAGGGCATGTCGGAAGTCACCGTTGGCCAGTTCTTGTGTGCGTGCGGGCACCGGCGCAGCAGGGGCAGGACGGGCCGAGGTGAACGCGCTGTGGGGAAACGGGGGCGGGCCCCGCGCTCCGCAGGGGCAGCCTCCGTGCCCGGAGAGGCCCGCGCTTGCTCCCCTGCTCTCCCCCGCCCCCACCCTCGGCCACGCGCAGACCCAGAGATCCAAAGTGTTGAAAAAATCAAGACGGAGATTTTTCACTGATTTTGGCCCCTAGGGGCCCTCGCCGGGCCTCGGGACCGTCAAAAAACGACTCAGGACGAAAAGCCGGTCCTGGGGAGTGGGTCGAGACTTCTGGGGACCCCGTATTGAAAAAATCACGATGTCGGATCTCTGGGGAGGGGGGCAGGGGGAGGGGGGAAGGCTTCTGAGAAGCGCCCCTGCTCCTCAGAAGGCGCGGGCCTGCTCTAATTACAGATGTGAGGCTGGCGCATCCTAGGAAGCAGCCTCCTTCTGAGAAGCCTTCCGCCCTCCCCGTACCCCTTTTGTGCGCGCCGCCCCCACCCGCCCGCCGTCAACCCCCTCCTCCCTTCACCTCTCACGCCGTTTTTTTCCCTCCGAGGGTGCCTTGTTGGCCTTTCTTGGCCCGGGGGGGGTCCTCTCCCCATCTTCTCCCCGTCGTTCTCCTCTGTCTTGCTGCTGTGTTTCTTCCGCCCTTCCTGCCCGAGAAATGGCGTCCTCTGGTTTGTTTCGCTCGTGCCGCGCGCGCTTCTTGTCGGTCGCCCTGCGGGCGCAAGCGGCCCGCGTTGACACCCACTCCTCCCGCAACCGGCCCCACGTTGGAAAAGGAGGAGGGGGCGAGGAATTTTGCTCCTCTGGAGGGAGCAGCCCGCGCTTGGAAGGCCGGAAGTGTGCAGGCAGGGCAGGAGGAGAAGGAATAGATTGGGGAGGTCGACGAGGGGGGGAAACAGAGAAAGGAAACGGAGGAGGAGGAGGAGGAGGAGGAGGAGGAGGAGGAGGAGGAGGAAGCGTGTTCGAGTGACTACAATGTGGTGGGAGGGCTTTGCGAAGTCCGTCCGTTTTCTCGAACATCCGAGGGTCTCTCTTGGAGGCTCTGGTTCGATTCCACTGGTTCCTGCCAAGTGCGGATCGGGCAGGTTAATTTTGTTGCTCCTTGCGTTTTTCATCGCTTCCGCGGGCCCGTACTGTGCCATCGCAGGCATTTGCTTGCGCGTTTGTGGCCTCTTGGGCCGCTTGGGGCTTCTTTTTTCTTTTTGGGCCTCTTGGGGGCCTCGTGTGGCCTCCACGGGGCCTCCTGGGCTCTTGGGGGCCTCTTGGGGCCTCCTTGGAGCCGCCTTGGGGCCTTATGCGGCAGAAGGCTCAAATTGGTGGTTCGTGCTCGCCCTCTTGTGCACTCTTGGAGTCCTTTTGGGCGATATTGGGCATCTGGGGCCGTTTCGGGGCCCTCTTGGACCGTCTCGGGGGCCTCTGCCGCCTCCTCGACGGTGCGCGGGACCTTGGCCTTCTTCGGCGGCTGGTCGGGAACCGCATTGGGGAATATGGCCGCACTCGCGGTCCCATCGTTTGGGAGACAGGGCGGGACCCAAACACTGTCACGTCGTAAGGAAAATGCATGACAGGGGGCAGGGGGAATAGAGAGAGAGAGAGAGCGAGAGAGAGAGGAGGACAACAAGACAGGGAGGTGCAGGAGGAGGAGGAGGATGAGGCGGAGGAGGAGGAGGAGGAGGGGGAGGAGGAGAAGGGGGAGGAGGAGAAGGGGGAGGAGGAGGAGCAGGAGGAAGAGGGAGCGGAGGAAGAGAAAGAGGTGGAGAAGGAGGAGGAGAAGGATGATGATGATGATGATGACGATGATGATGATGATGACGATGACGATGACGATGCTGATGATGATGATGATGATGATGATGATGATGATGATGATGATGATGATGTTTATGATGATGATGATGATGATGATGATGATGATGATGCTGATGATGATGATGATGCTGATGATGATGATGATGATGATGATGATGATGATGATGATAATGATGAGGAGGAGGAGGAGGATGAGGAGGATGTTGAGGATGAGGATGAGGATGAGGATGATCATGATGATGCTGATGCTGATGATGATGCTGATGATGATGATGATGATGATGATGATGATGATGATGATGATGATGATGATGATGATGATGATGAGCGGAAGAGGAGGAGGAGGAGGAGGAGGAGGAGGATGAAGAGGAAGGGAAGGAGGAGAGGAGGGGGGGGAGAGGAGGAGGGAGAGGGGAGGAGGAGGAGGAGGAGGAGGAGGAGGGAGAGAGGAGAAGGAGGAGGAAGAGGGGAGAGTGAAGGGAAAGGGGAGCCAGGCGCCATGCGGCGTCGGACGCAAATGCAGGACCATATTGTATCACAGGTGCTAGCGTCGGCGGCGTTCTGTGGCAGCCGCGCTTTGCAATGCTGGGCGATTCAGTCTTGAAGTGGATTTTTTGAGCGCAACTGTCGGGGCTCGCAACCTGTTGACGTCGAAGTTGTCGCGCCGCATCCTGGCAGAGAGAAAATGAGAGGGCTGCTGACGTCGAAGCTGATGCGCCGCAGCCTGGCAGAGAGCAGCGGGAAGGGGGGGGAGAGAGAGAGAGAGAGAGAGAGATAGAACAAGAGATGGAGGGGGAAGAGGAGGAGGAGAAGAAGGAGGAGTCAAAGGAGGAGGAGAAGGAGGAGGAGGAGAAGGAAGAGGAGGAGGAGTAAAAGGAAGAGGGGAAGGGTGAGGAGGAAAAGGTGGAGAAGGAGCAGAAGGAGAAGGAGGAGGAGGATGAGGAGAGGAGGAGGAGGAGGAGGATGGAGGAGGAAGAGGAGGAGGAAGAGGATGAGGAGGAGGAGGAGGAGGAGGAGGAGGAGGAGGAGGAGGAGAAGGAGAAGGAGCCTGGGGGCCGAATTTGCGTTCAGAAGCTTTTTGGGGGGGCTTCGTGGTTCTATTGGGAGGCGTATTGGAGGCCTGGGCCTCCAGCAGAGGTTTCGGGAGCCGTTTGGGGCCTCTTGGGGCCCCTTGGGGCGTTTTGCGGTTTTTCTTCGGGTCTCTCGGGGCCTGCAGGGGACTACTTGGGGTGTCTTGGTAGCTCTCAGAGGCGTCTCCGCGCCTTTTGGTGGCCTCCCGGGGGGCATCTTGGGGGATCTCCCGGGGCCTCTTAGGGCCTCGTTGGCTTTCCTGGGGCCTCGTAGAGGCCGCTTGGGTGCCTCTCGGGGCCCTTCTGCGCGCCTCCTGGGGTCGTCCTGGGGCGATCCTTCCTATCTCTAGGGCCGTCTTGGACGCAAGAAGCAGACGTGCTAGAAGTATACGCTTTCCATTGCAATTTGTCTGGTTTTGCTTCTTGAGATTTTGCAAGGCCCTCTTGGGCTTCTCCGGGGCCATTTTGAGCCTATCGTGAGGCATCTTGGGATTGTGGTCGGGCCACGTTGAGATGTGCCACCCATTGATCCCGACTCGTGGACCCTCTTGAAGCTCCCTTGGCGTCTCTTTGGGCGCCCCTGGGGCAATATTGGGGGCGCCGAAAAAAAACGCTCTCGGAAGTTCCGGCATCCTTGAGACCACCTTGCCGGGAGTCGCGCGCGAGTCGCCCGGGGTATTCTTCGTCCAAGGACCCCAAGGGGCGGCCCCGCGCGCGCGAATTAGAAATGTAATCTAAACCTGTTACCGGACATCTTAGCACGCCTCTGGCCCGTTGGGCCAGCGAGTTCTGCTACCGGTCGTTGTCAAGACGCTTGTCTCAAATGTCTCCGCAGCCCAATTGCGAACCAGACGCGGAAGGATCGCGTCTGTGCACGTTGTGGATTGTCTTCCAGCGGAAACTATGCAATCACGCGGTTCAGCCTGCGATGGCTCGGCGGATCGTTTTGCGCGGCTGTTCTGGTCGGTGGTGAGTCCGACTTCACGCGCCAGCCTTAATCCCCTCTCAGGTCGGGCGAGCGCTCAGGAAGGCTGCGGCGAACAATCGCTGTCTAAGCCGCCATGTTTGTAATGACAATGAAGGCCGCCCGCTTGAGCATCGCGCTTTTGCTAGCATTCGGTTCGCCGCGTTGCAGAATCCACAGGCGGCAGGGCAGCTGGCCTCATTTCGCTCGTATTTCCATTTAGGTCCACGGGAGGTGCGACTGCCTGAATACGATTGAATTGGAACGAATTGTTCGTACCCGTGAGCAAGACGGTTGTGTTGTTTAACAAGCGAGAATGCAATCTATGGCGCAGAGCCAGTAGCAGGACGTTTTACGTTTCCGCAGCCGATGGCGCAACCGATCGCGTAAGCGATAATTTCATAGTAATTTCGGCAACGGGGGGCGCAACGTATGGCTCAACCAATCGAGGATTGTTTCTGATTTCGGCTGCCGAGGGCGCAACATTTGGCGCAACCAGTAGCACACCGTGATTTGGTTCGGCGGCCAAGGAAGCAGCCGATGGCACAACCAACAGCAGACATGTTCAGTTTTCGACATCCGAGGGCACAACCACGGCGCATCCAGTACCAGAGCACTCGAAAGGTGCTGTGGCCCTCGGCCGAACCTCGGGCTCAGCCAAAAGCAATCGGCTTGGAGGTTGGGCGATCCTCGGTGCAGCCTGAGGCACAACCAGAAACGGAACGTTCGAAGATTCCGTGCCCCCTCGGCGCAGACTTTGGCGCAACCAGTCGCAGACAGCAGGAAGCTCCTGCGGTCCTCGGCGCAGACAGTCTTTGAGGTTTCCTGCGGTCATCGGACTGGCCCGCTTCACGACTTCCAAGGGAGAGGGCGGACATACGGCGGGGGCGTTGGTTGAGGAATGTGTCTGGGGGGCTTCAGACCCTGGAGGGCCTGGAGGGTTCCTTATCTGATGAGGGCGGCGGTAATATCCACTGCGAATCCGCGATTGGAGATCCACTGGCTTCCAGACTTTGGATTCCTTTTCCAATGGTTCCTTATTCAATGCCCCCACCGTAGTACGGCCGGTTGGGAGCAGGGGGGGAGCGCGAGTTTGGATCAGGGGAACCCCCCTCCCCTGGCTCCACCCCTCGGCGACGGCACGGATGCTTCTCGCCGGGGGTTGGCTTTCGCTGGGCTTCGTTTCTCCCGGGGTTGGCTTTTGCCGGGATATTCGCCGGGGGTTGGCTTTCGCCGGGGTTGGCTTTCGCCGGGGGGTGATTTTCGCCGGGTTGGCTTTCGCCGGGGATGGCTTTCGCAGGGGTTGGCTTTCGCAGGGGATGGGCGCGGGCTCCAACGGGCGGGTCGGGTCGGACAGGCGGACCCTAACAGGAGGGACGGTCGGGTTTGGTCTGGCGGACCCTGACGGGCGGGTCGGGTCGGGCGGGCGGGGCACTTAAGTGTGAGGCGCGCTCGAGTGAGCACGCGTGAGCCCTGACAGGCGGGTCGGGCCTGGCGGGCGGACCCCAACGGGCGGGACGGATCGGGTCGGGTCGGGCGGACCCTAACGGGCGGGTCGGTTCGGGCGGGCGGGACATTAACGTGTGGGTCACGCACGCGTGAACGCTAACGGGCGGGTCGGGTCGAGCAGGCGGACCCTAACGGGCGGGACGGGTCGGGTCGCATCGGGCGGACCCTGACGGGCGGGTCGGGTCGGGCAGGCGGGACACTAAAAGTGTGAGTCGCGCCGGAGCGAGCACACGTGAACCCTAACAGCAGGGTCGGGTCGGGCGGGCGGACCCTAACGGGCGGGACGGGTCGGGTCGCGTCGGACGGAACTTAACGGGCGGGTCGGGTCGGGCGGGCGGGACACGTGTGGGGCGTGCCAGAGAGAGCACGCGTGAACCCTGACGGGCGGGTCGGGTCGGGCGGGCGGACCCTAACGGGCGGGACAGATCAGGTCGGGTCGGGCGGACCCTAACGGGCGGGTCGGGCCAGGCGTGCGGGACACTAAAGTGCGGGGCGTGCCCGAGCGAGCACGCGTGAGGGCGGGCGGACCCCAACGGGCGGGACGGGTCGGGTCGGGTCGGGCGGGCCCTAACGGGCGGGTCGGGTCGGGCAGGCGGGACACTGAAAGTGTGGGGCGCGCCGCAGCGAGCACGCGTGAACTCTAACGGGCGGGTATCAGGTCGGACAGGCGGACCCTGACGGGCGGGACGGGTCGGGTCGCGTCGGGCGGACCCTGACGGGCGGGTCGTCGGCGGGTCGTCTCTGGCGGGCGGGACTTTAAAGTGTGAGTCGCGCCGGAGCGAGCACGCGTGAACCCTAACGGGCGGGTCGGGTCGGGTGGGCGGACCCGAACGGGCGGGACAGGTCGGGTCGGGCCGGGCGGACCCTGACGGGCGGGTCGGGTCGAGCGGGCGGGACACTAAAGTGTGGGGCGCGCCGGAGCGAGCACGCGTGAACCCTGACGGGCGGGTCGGGTCGGGTGGGCGGACCCTAACGGGCGGGACGGGTCGGGTCGGGTCGGGCGGATCCAAACGGGCGGGTCGGGTCGGGCGGGCGGGACACTAAAGTGTGGGGCGCGCTCGAGTGTGCACGCGTGAGCCCTGACGGGCGGGTCGGGTCGGGTGGCGGGCCCGAACGGGCGGGGCGGGGCGAGTCGGGTCGGGCAAACCCTGACGGGCGGGTTGGGTCGGGCGGGCGGGGCACTAAGGTGTGGGGCACGCTCGAGTGAGCACGCGTCTGGCTTTGCCAGGGGGGCACGTAGCACTGACTGACCCTGGGCTTCAGGGGGCCCTGAGCAAGGGCAGTGTGGATGTGTAGGTCAGGCCGTCTGGGAAGAGGGCGGGGTGTTATACTTCCAGTGCCGTTGCGGGAACGCAACGGAGCTTCAGCCAACCGCCCGCGGGCAAGAGGTGCCAGAGGAGGAGAGGAGGAAAAGAACAGCAGCAGCATAAAAGGACGGGAGCGGGAGGAGGAGGGGAGGAAGAGGAGGGCGAAAACGAACCCAGGCGAAAACCATCCCGATCGAAAGCCAACCCGGGCGAAAGCCAACCTGGGCGAAAGCCAACCCGGGCGAAACCCATCCCGGGCGAAAGCCAACCCGGGCGAAAGCCAACCCGGGCGAACGCCAACCCGGGCGAAAGCCACGACGGGCGAAAGCCAACCCGGGCGAACGCCAACCCGGGCGAAAACCAACCCAGGCGAAAAACATCCACGCCTCGGCGGCGGCGCCGACCGGGGGGGGGAGGGGTCGCAGCACCCCCCCCCTCGAGCACGGCGCCCGACGATGAGGTGCTGTTTTGTGCACGGCCGGCGCAAGGCCACAGGGCCAGGGGCGCTCTTGTCGGGGGTGGACAGACCTCCTACCCTGACACGTCGATTAGTGAATCGTCCGTTTTCGGTGCTCCAGAAGGCGCCGCGGCCGTCATTTTCCAGGATTGCGCCCGCCAGGTTTGGGCCCGAGGTCGTTTTCACTAAACCACGTTTTACTAAAGGGGGTCTGTCCATCCCCGATACTGGTACCTCCATATAGTTGTCTTCCCCAGACATGCGACGTCCTGATTTGAAGATTCCTATGGGGGCTTCTTGGCGGCTGGCCCCCCGGGACGTTATTCGCGGGCTCGCTCCCGGTCTGGGGCGTTGTCCCCCAGGAGGGAAAAAACACACAGACACAGTAAATCGTCGACTCCCAGGAAAATATGGGAAAACATGGGAAGTGGGGGGGAAGACGAAAACCCAATATGTATATATATATATATATATATATATATATATATATATATAGAAAACATAGCGAATCCTGTTATTTGTGTGTATTCATTTGTGTGTCCCAGGGCCCCTTCAGTCTTGGGATGAGGGACATTGGGGCCCCCTTCGAGGCACTCCTGTTGGGCCCCTCCTCGGGCTTCTGGAACTCCTCCTGGGGGCTCGGGGGCCGTCGTGGGGCGATCTCGAGGGCATTCGGGACAGATTCTTGGCGCTCGCATGGCCGAGAGCGAGAACGCCAAATATAGTGCAATCGCTTCAGGGTGCTGGGCCGTCTGGGCTTACCTTCGGACGGGATGTGAGCTCGGGCAAGCTCGGACTCGGCCCGGGGAACCCCTGAGGGAGCCGTCTCACGCCATGACGGCTTCGACAGGCAGGCAGGAAGAATCTGCAATGGGCCAATTGGACGACAAGCCCTTCGCACACACCGACAAATTCTTAGGATTTTCTCGAAGTGCTTCATGTGTCGGGCGGCGGCAGCGTCGCTCCTACGACGGAGTTGCCGTGTCACCAGGGATCATCTGTTTGCCGCGCGTCGGTTTTGCAATGGTTTCATGTCTGTGGGATGGGTGTTGTTGCGGCGCTTGTTCGTACCACCTCGCGTTCGGAATGCCAACGCAGTTCGGGGCATTTGCTTGTGTTTGTGTATCTACGCTCTGCCATTACCTCGAGGCTTGCCTTGTGGGACAGTTTGCTCCAGACCTCGGTCAACCTCTCCGAGACTTCTGACAGGCTCTGCTGATCTCAAGCTTTGATTTGCGCCTCTGTTTTGCAGAAGCGATCGTGTTACGCGGTTTCGTGATGGTGGTTCGCAGGATGGCCAGGGGTGTAGAGGAGACCATCTGCGAGGATCCTTACAGTCTCTCGGCCCGTCCCAAACCGACAGTTTCCCCTACTCCTGTTCACGCTCCTCCTGCTCGTTCTGCTCCTCCTCCTCTTCTTCCTCCTCCTCCTCCTCCTCCTCCTCATCGCCCTCCCGCTCCATCGCCTCCCGCTTCTGCTAATCCGCCTCTTGCTCCTCATCCTACCCCTCCTGCCTCGTCCTCTGCCTCCTCCGCGTCCTCCTTACTCTGCTCACTCCCGTCTACCCAGCTCAATCAGGCCTGCACCCGGTCCTCCTTCTCCAGTTTCGGACTTCTGGGAGGCTCGGCATTGCACGTGCGAGTAAATGTTCAGGCGTGGGCTCGATTTGCCAGCGAACTGGTCCGAAGTATGGAACATATGAATATGCACGTGCGCGGGGTGTCGACGAGGCAGAGGAGGGACAGCGGAGAGACTGCGGAGGGAACGAGGGAGGGGTGCAGGGAAGGGGATCGTGGGGGCGTTTTTTAGGAGTGGAGTTGCTCTCAGGCTTCCGCCACGGAGGGCTTCTCCATGCAGTGAAGTGCTCGCCTTCACTGAAGCCATCCCTGCTCTTCCGCCTCCGCAGGGGACAAGCAGGGAGCGACGAGGAAGGGGGGACGCGCATCCCTGTGCGCACTCTTCCCCAGGCGATAGTGAGGCGTGAGAGCACCATGCGGGCACCCACTGTCCACAGACGGTCCCAACCCACACGGGGCGCTTCGCTGCACGCCTGGCCCCATCCGGCGGGGGGGTGCGGTCCACTTCGGGTCTGCGTGGCCCCGCGCCCCGCCAGAAGTCGCAGTGGCGCGCATGCACAGGGAGGGCGAGGTCGCATTACCAGCCTCGAACGTATCCCTATCCCTAAGATCGACACGCCAAAAGGCGATGACAATCTTAGGGATCCGCCTTCAAAAAATAAGGGAATCCCTAAGAATGGCATCGTGATGAGGAGGTGCCCAGCATAGGGATAGGGATATGTTCCAGGCTGGTAATCTCACTCGGACATGCGCGTGGCACCGCGCCTCTGGACCCCGCAGGGGCGCCAGAGAGAACGGTTTCGCAGCACCCAGGGGGGTGGGGCGAGGTCCTGTCCGTGCCGCAGTTTGGTGGGCCCCCAAGGTGGGCGCAAGGGGAGTGGCGGCAGCTATACGCTCGGCATCCCGCGCGCCGGCGAGGGCAAGATCCCGCCTTGATCTGCGCGGGAGGCCCCCTTTGGGCCGAAATCGGGAGAGCCACCTCGCAGAGCGAGGCATTCGCCGTCGTACCAGCAGCTCGGCCCCGGCTGTGGCGGTGAGCTCTGTCGGCGGCAAGCACGGCGCAGGACCGCGCGGCCCCCGCACATTGTGGGACCCCGTCCGTGGGCGCAGAGGTGCGGCGGCAGCGGCTCGCACTGCCGCGCTCACGGAAGGGCGCGGTCCAGTGTGGATCTGCGTACAGTTGCCTATTCCATTGGATCCCCCAGAGGTGCAGCAAGTTGGCGGCATCTGTTTCCCCAGACCCCCGACATGATTTCTTCATGACGTGGACCCCCCGAGATCTCGACCATGCCCCAGGACTGGCTTTTCATCCCTAGTCGTGTCTTGACGGTCCCGATGGCCCGCAAGGGCCAGTTGAGAGCGAGGTCCCGTTCGGATCTGGGTGTGGCGCGACGTCCGACGCCGCTGGATTTCCTTGGAGGCGCAGGAGAGCGGCGACGCCTCCGTGCTGAACGGCACCCAAGGGGGGCAAAGTTCCGTTCGGTTCTGCGTGCGCTTCCGTTCCAGTGTGCGCTCCACTGGTGCAAAACAACGGCGGCAGTCGCACGCTCAGCTCGAAGCGGCACAAACTGCACGTTGGCCATCGTGGGCCCCCAAGAGTGTGTTACAAGCAATCTATGTGGAGCAATCCATGCGGAGCAATCTATGGTGGAACGCACGCGTGCAATCTAGGTTGCGCAAGCTATGCGGTGCATTCAATGTAGCGCAATCGACGAGGAGCAGTATACGTTGCGCACTCTACGTGGGGCCAGATCAGCTGTGCAATCTACGTGGAGAAATTTATGTGGTGCAATCAGTTGTTGTTCGCAGTGAGTTGTTAATTCCACTGCTCGCGCAACCACCCCGCCGGGCGCGCAACTTGGCTTGTCAAACTCATTCGGCGGCGATAGCGCTGAATGCTCTGCATTGCCTGGTGCACCTCTGCGGTCGCGCTAGCCCGCGCATGCCCGCGCGCGAAGCGGCAAGTTAGTTCGGCGCGACCGACGCGGCCGCGGTGGCGCTGACCGCTGGGCACTTGCCAGCTGGCACTTCAGTGCGAGTCGGCGGCTTTGGCGGGCGCGGTGGTATCACGGCAGCGTCGGCAACGGTAGACACGATGATGGTCGTAGCGATGCTGGTGATTATGGTGGCAACGACGCCGTCAAGGCCAGTGACGGTGTCGATGTTGACGACGCCGACGACACTGACGGTGTCCTCGCGTCGGTGATGAAGCTTTTGGCAAGAGTTCGACTTTCGCGCGCGGGGCCGACGTGCGACAGTGTCCTGCGTAGTTTGTTTTTACACGGATCGTGTCCCCCACCCCGCCACACAGCAGCCACGCATTGGTGTTCGAATGATTTCGGCATGCGGCGCGAAGGCCCGCTTGGCCGAATTTGATGATCACGTCGCAGGAAGGCGAAGGCAGGCGTTTTGGGGGAAGTTGATGGTGCAACGCGACGCGTGTCTTTTCGTTTATTTACCCGGGGCTCTCGGTTTGGACCCCCTTGCGGAACCTAACGTTTTTGAAGGATTGCCGCATGCGCGCGCGCGGCGACGCGTCCGTGCGCATTTCGTCCCATCTGTTGCAAAGGGGTTCCAACGACAGCACGCGTGCAAGCGCGTTCGAGCAGTTTCGACATGCGCGCGCGAAAAAATAATCACTTGCGGTAGCGTGTAACGGAAAACGGTCGAGCAACGTCACGGTTACCGCAAGAATCGACAAGATCGCGAACGCAGGTTTTTCGTTTTTGACATTATACATGAATACATATCTACATATATACCCATATGTAAGTATACAGGTATATGCATTTGTACACATAGATACACACATGTGTGCATCTGTAATCTGTATACACATTCGGGACACTTGATTCCAACATCGTTTCGGAACCCGGGGTTTTTGAAGGGTGCCGTCATGCGCGCGCGACGACGCGTACATGTGCACGTCGTAGTGTTGTTGCACAGGTTCTTGAAACACATCGGTTTTGATGAACGAGTGCGCGCGCATAGGATCTGTTGCGGAGGATTTAAAATGTTTCCCCGTTCAGATGGGATGGTATGGATCCAGATTCCGGATGGGCGATGGAGCAGAAACGCATACACATAGCAACACGAAACAATATACCATTAATTCTAGGGGGTGGTCCTATTATCCCCTGAACAATGGGGAATCTACGTTGTGCAACCGATGCTGTGCAACTTGTGTTGGCTAAACCATGTGGTGCAGTCGATGTGGTTCAATCGACCCGGTGCAACCGATGTGGTGCAGTCTTTGTTGTGCCACGGGGCGGCGGCGATGGGACGGGGCAGCGACAGCGACTACATAGCTGCCAAAGTGACCCCTGGGCCCAAGACGGCGGGCGGCGACGGGGCGGCGACGGGGCGGCGACGGCGACAACACAGCCGCCAGACCGACCCCCAGGCCCAGCTCCATCGAACACAGACAAAAAAAGGGCCCCCCGATGCCAGCAGCGTTTGGGGAACACGCGTCGGCCGTCGGAGTTCCGCGCGGGCTGCTTGGATCGGCGCAGGGCTCCCCTGGCGGCGCCCACGGCGCCGCCCCTGGCGCGCGCCGCGCGCCCATGGAGGAGGTCCAGCGCGGATCCGAGAAAGCCGGTCGGACCGTCGAACGTGCATGTTTGTGCCGTTGCTTCTTCGCCAGCCGAAGCGAAGCGGCGGCAGCCGCAGGCCCAGCGGCACCCAGGGGGGGCGAGGTCCCGCCTGCATCCTGCGCGCGCGGCCTCACCGCTGAGCCCCCCTCTCTGGGGGCGCAGCAGGGTGGCGAGGGATGCGCGTCTGGCAGCGCCCATCACGAGGAGGGCAGGGTCTCGCTTCGAGCTGCGCGTCTCGCCACCCCGGTGGGATCCCCAGGATGGGAAAGCGAGACAGCCGCGCGCCTGGCAGGGGCCGCGGGGTGCGAGAGCGCCGAAGCGAGAGCGAGAGAGGAGCGGAAGCGACGAGGAAAGCAGAAGACGCGGACAGACAGGCGAGAGTAGGGTGGAACAGGAAGGTGCAGAACATACTCCAGATTTCATAATAAAGGGAGGGGGGTCTCATTTCGGGGGGGGTCTCTTCCAGGCTATCTTGGAGGGCCTGGGGGGGTCTGGGGACGATGTTTTGGAGGGTTCTCCCACGGGGGAGGTCTGAAATGGCTTGTCTTGGAGGGTCCAGACCCCCTTCCTTTTATTACGAAATCTGGAGTACATATGTTGGTCAGGGCAAGCAGCGTGCAGGCTGGCAGGCCCGGGGTTTGCGACACAGCCTTAGCGATACGGTTGCGTTGTTGGGCAGATCCGCCATGGCGCTATGAGAGGGAATGGCGGGTCTGGGGGCGGGAGGGGCTGATAGAGGGAGTTCCACGGCATCTCCAATACCCGTTCGTCTTTTGGCATTGTAGCATTAAGCTTGGAGGTTTGAAGTGGAATTCGCACACGTTGGGCCCAATGCCGGGAAGTGCCGAAGCACAACTGCGTAGGAGCATCATCGAACACAAAGTCTACATTGGAAAGGGGAGTTGGTGGATTATGCACACCTGCTGCGGGAGTATCCTAGCGGAGTTGCGTTTGCATTTTGTCGGGGCATGGGGGTTGGATGGAAGTGTTGGTGCGGAGTACGGGTTGATGGCATGGTTGCCACACCTTGTGTTTTTTGTTTGCGGCTGAGCGCGGACGCTGCGATTCGAAATTGTGACGTCGCGACGGGATGGTGTTCTGCAATCCTTGAGTCCCCCATGTCCTCCCATTTGCCACCCATGCCACATGGGTGTCACAGTATACCCAGGTTGATTGGCCCTAGTTTCTGTAGTTGATTTTCGCCACCATTGCACACATAGCTCTCTCCCGATTCCATTGCGCCAGAGCACGGGCAGGCTTCACGGAGTGAAATATGAGCAGATTCTGCACAACTATGGCAACGTCGAGTACGACGGGCAGATTACGATAGCAGGGCAACAGTTGTGGGGCATCATGGACACGGGCTCGTTCGACCTCCTCGCCTTTGACAAGGACAGGGGTTTGGACGTGTGGTCTACGTGGTCGAGTTCTGCTAGACATGTAGAGTCGAATGCGGCAGCCCATGCCTTCCGATCTGATGTGAGGGTAGAAGTGGAAGGGTACGGACCAGGTACAGTGTCTTGAGTAGACGAGTCTGAACGAAGTGTTCAAGCACGATTGCCGAGGCTCTGTGGTACCTTCTTTTATGCACATGTATGGAGCACTGGATGCGAAGCAGTATCGTGACGATTGGTTGGGGGCAAACGCGGTCCAGAGTGCCTCGGCATCTCTCGGGGCTCTGTTGGGGCCCTTGTGGGCCTCCTTTGGGGCCTCCTGGAGCATTCGGAGTCTGTCATGGGGGCCGTCTTCGGGCGCTCATGGTCCGTCAGGGTCGTTTGCGGCTGTCCTGGAGCCTTGTCAGGCCGTTCGGCACAGTGGCAGGTCTGGGGCATTTGGGAGTGATGGGGCGCACCAGAGGCTTGCAGGGCGGCAAGACCAGGATTCGTGCATCCTCCGATGTTGCACGATTGCCCCCGTCGCGAGGCCGCAGCCTCCAGGACGCGCCCGGCGACAAGGCCGCATCTGTTTTTCCCAGCCATCCTGTGGTGTTGGGTCCTCGTTTTGAAGAGACGTCGCCCCGCGTTCTCCTCTCCTCTCCTCCTCCCCCTCCTCCCTCCTCCCACCATCATCATCGTCATCATCATCATCATCATCATCATCATCATCATCGTCATCATCCGTAGCCATTTTGGCTCAAGCTAAACGTTACGAAGGGCTATAGACGCCCGAGGCGTAGCGATTAGCTTTGGCGGTTCGCAACTTCTGGGTCGAGCAGCTCGGCGGGTGCAGCTACTCGTCCTCTTTCTCCACCACAGGCTCTGTTCCCCACTCGCGCTCCCAGCATCGCGGCCATGGCTGGAGCTGGCGAGGCCACTCCTGCGTGGGCGCAGACCTTGCTCAATGGTATGACCAGCATGAACTCCCGCATGAATGACATGCAGAACTCGGTCAACCAAAGCTTCGAACAGATGGGCTCCGACATCAGTGCAGCGGCAGCACGTCTCGACATCTTGGAGGCCCGCATGGAGGCGGTTCAGACTGAGGCTGAGGACTCCATAGATGCAGCTGACTTCACGTCGCAGCGCAACCAGAAGATTCTGCAGCTCGAGGCCACTATCAATCAGATCCAGGAGAAGATTGAGACCATGGGCAGTCAGCAACACGTGCAGGACCAGGAGCAGCCACCACATCGTCGGCAGCGGGTACTTAGCCCATCATCTTCGCGCTCGGCGGCTGCCTCAGGATCTACTCGGATTTCATCATCACGTACTTCATCGCAGCAGGAGAGTGCATGCAGGCTGGTTCTTCTGGGATTCCCGAGGCCTATGATGGCCAGTACTTTGCGCCGAGCGGCCGAGGCGGTCCGCTTGCAGGCGATGCCACAAGGCAACCACGGGCAGTGCATCATCAAGGCATTTGATATGAATCGCAAGGCTATCTTCGAGTTCGGCGACGCGCTGCAGGCCAGCGACTTCCTCGGCAACTTCGATCCCAACACTACGTTTCCCGACCCTCGTGGAGGCATCCTCTCTCTCAAACTTCGGCGCGATCTGGATCTTCGCAGCCGACGCTTATTCTTGGCGATGGGCAAGATGCGCAACAAGATCGAGACCATCCTTCATGCTACTAACTACTCTGTCGGCTCGAACGGCCTGGGCGGGGACATCTACGTGCTCCGCAGCCAGGAGGACCCCGTGCGCGTCGCCCACCTGACGCCAAGTGACGTTTCGGACGAGATCCACGTGGACTTAGAAACTTCAGCACTTCCCGAATTTGGGCTGGAGGCCCATGCAGACTCGCTGCTCGAGGCAGCGAAGGTGGCTCTCAGGCGTCCCTTTTGACCCGTCCGAAGATGGCCATGATAGTGAGTCTGAATTAGAACCCTGGTTAAACTGTATTCCTGATTCGTCTAGTAGCAGCGATTCTGATAGTAGTTGTAGTAGCAGTAGTAGATTTGACAGCTCTTCTAATTCGTCTAGCAGCTCTTCTTCCAACTCTAGTTCCATCTCCCCTGCTGTTGCTGCTGCTCCCACTATGCCGTACATCCCGATCAACAGTTTCTCTATCGTCAGTTGGAATTCTCATTGTCTATTTACTGCTGTGGGTGGTGGGGGACCTCGTGCATCACGTCGTTACTCTCAGCTCCTGAAATTGGCCACTCGTCACAGCGTCGTCTGTGTGCAAGAGACTCATGGCCATCTTGGGGACATAGAAGAGCTCCAGTCGCAGCTTCGAGGGTGCTCCATAGGATATTCTACGCATGCGGAAGCTAACACTGGAGGTGTCATGACTATCGTACATGAGCAGCTTGCCCAGCTTTTCACCTCTATCTCTCATTCTCCTGTTGTCCCTGGTCGTGTGCTTCTTACTCGGTGCATTGGTCGTGGTACCATGTTGTGCATTCTTAATTGCCATATGCCTAATACTGGTGATGGGACGCCTCTGTATCGACGCATCTTGGGTGATATCTGTAACGCTTTGCCGCCTGCCACTGCTTCTTTCAACTTGATTGCTGGGGACTGGAATTTTACCCTTGAGGAGGAAGGAAGGATGGGAGATGATGGGCATTCTTGGCACAGTGGGGACCGCTTACATCATGATGTTTTCCGTGCTCTGTGTAGTTCCTGGATCGAGTTTGCCCAGGAGGAACCCACGAGGCAAGGCTGGAACAATTCCCGTGAATCTCATTCGTCGCGTCTGGACAGGATCTACTCGGACCTCCCCAGCCCCCTCCTCCAGGACTATACAATGCAAGCGAAAGTGTGGGGCAGCCTGGATCGTTCTGGACCCTCGGACCATCGGCCGCTTATTATTTCGTTTCAGAAGTTCGACCCGACCAAGTCTGCTCCAGCTATTCCTCTTTTCGTGGCTAACTCTCCTGAATATAAGCTGCTTACCTGGCAGCTGCTGCAGGATATCCCCGACTCTTGGCATCCACTAGTGCGGCTGGAAGTTGCCAAGAAGATTTTTGTTGAGCAGGTTGGTCCCGCCCGTCAGCAGATTAAGCACCGTCGTGCGCGCACCTGTGCCGAGAAACATTATTGGACTATGCATGCACTTCGTGGTGTGCGATATCGCAAGTTCTTTATGTGTATCACTGCTCTCCGCACTTACCCCGATCTTCTGCCCTTCTTCGACGTTGAGACGGAAACCTGTAATGACCTTCCGCAGCTGTGTGAGCACGCGCGTGCACTACAGGAGGCCACGATTCAGGAGACTTTGAACGGGTTGGAGACCCTCGTCGCAAAGAGCCTGGAGGAGGAGGCATGGATTCAGAGGCAGGCGGGGAGGTGGAGGCGTAAGAAAGAGATGTGGAGTAAGCTTCGTCGTCGAGTTTTTCTGCTAGGTGTTCTTAACGAGGACGGCGAACCCTGCCGTTCGATTGACGAATCAGGCGCTGCTCTTGCTGCGCACTGGGGGCAAGTATTTAAGCATGTACCTGAAGACAGGTCTCTGTGGGAGGAGGTTGGCCAGTTTATCCCGAAGATTGCCGAGCTTGAGGTTCAGCCCACCTTTTTCCTGGACCAAAACACGTTCGACGATCTGATGCTCGGTCGCAAAAACACTGCCCCTGGGCCCGATGGTATACCATACTCATGTTGGCGTTGCACACCTGCCTTGGAAATTCTATATGGTGCTTATACACACTTATACCACAACAACAGTGTAGACATGCCCGACAGCATGCGTGAGATGCTGCTCGTTTTCCTCCCGAAGGGTACTAGCCCGTCGGACGCTGTCTCCGGTGCAGTACGGGCCCCGGCTGCGACGCGCCCACTGGCCCTCTCGGACACCGATTGCAAGTGCCTATCGCTCGCCATGTCTGTGCCGCTCTGCTCTGTTGCTGCTGTTACTGTATTGGACGAACAGAAGGGGGGGATCCGCGGGAGGGATATGTTGACTAACATTGTCGAGGCTGAGGCGTGGGGAATGGAGCAATGGGGGACTGGTAGTAAGCATGCAGCCGAGCTCCTGACGGATTTCTCGGCGGCCTTTCCGTCGGTCTTCATCAGCTGGATCATATTCGTTTTAACCCGCATGGGGTTCCCTATTGCCATCATCGCTTTCTTCCAGGAGCTTTATCGCTCGAACACGGGCTGGGTTACTCTCGGAGGCCGTCGGATTGTCCAGATTATGATTGAACGGGGGGTGCGGCAAGGGGACCCCGCATCGATGATCTTGTTTGCATTGTGTACTGACCCCATCATGCGCTGGCTGATCTGGAAGAGTGGTAGCTATGTTCACCGTATGCTGGCCTACGCCGATGATTGGCTCATCATGCTCCCTAACGTGCTCGCTGGGCTCCCTCGGGTTCTTGCTCATATTTCCCTGCTTGGGCCCATGGTTGGCCTCTACCTGAATTTCAAAAAATGTGTGGTCCTTCTGGTCGGGGATACTAAGATGAACGTGTTTATCAGGCTCTGCGAGGATCTAGGTGAGCCCTTCGCGTTGCTGCAGATTGCTCACTATTGTAAGTACCTCGGCATCCTCATAGGCCCCAAGGCATACAAGTATGCATGGGATGAAGTGTTGCCTGCTTTTACTGCCAGATTTCGTGCCATCCGACAGCAAGGGTTTGGTCTCCCTCTCTCTATTTCATCTTATCAATGTCTTGCTCTATCCAAGCTCCAATTCACACTTCAATGCTATCCACCATCGCCTGCATTGTTGGCTGCGAATGATGGGGCCATGCAATTGCTGAATGCTGCTCCACGTCACAGTTTCTCTAAGCACATGCTCATGGGTCTGCGCAGCCTGGGCATTAGCATCGAGTTCCCGAATCTCTCTGTCCTTGCCAGTGCCAGCCAGCTACGCTTGCTCGCCAAGTGTCCTGCACTTCAGACTGCCCTCGCTCGTCTGCAAGAGGTTCGTAGCAGCGATGACATGTGTATTGCTCGTGGGATGATGGGGTGGTGGAAACATGGGTTTCTCTCGTCCATCTTGCACACTGCCACTGTGTATGCCTCTGTCTTTAGCCTGCTGCCGCAAGATCTTGATCGGAAAAGGGTGCAGAAGTTTTTCTATAAACAGCTGCAGCTAGCCATTCCGACACCACTCGAGCACTGTCCTCAGTCTGGTCTGCTACAGCGTCTATGTGCATGGCGTCACGGTATCACACCTATGCATGTTGAACAGCTCATCTCAAGTATCAAGTACGTGGTAAAGAAATCACAAGCTTACATTGGCGTGTCCATCTTACGTATTGCATGTCGTGGCATATGTACTACTTCTCGTTTCCATTGTGCACCCCGTGGATGTGTATTTGGCTGTGCTCGGCCAGCGTCTGGCGCCGACCTAGACGATTTGAAGCACTACAAGACCTGCCCGTGCCTCTACCATCTCCTTGTCTCTCATCTCGGCTCGTTCCTCAATGATATGGAAGGTGATTGGTTCTCTGAGTTTACCCTTACTGCTCCTCCCCCCTCTCCTGCTGAGCTGCTACGATACGCCAGTTGTTGCGACGCTTTTGTGCATGCGCACACGAGTGTGCGGCTGGGCAGCAGAGCGACTGCTCAGCAAGCTTTTCACGCCAGGCTCCGCCTACACTCACGACGGCACCCAGCCATCAGAGTGGCCTGGAGCGAGGTCAGAACTAACCAAAACCAAAACGGGGGTGTTTTTTTTTCCCAACCATCCTGTGGTGTTGGGTCCTCGTTTTGAAGTGACGGTGCCCCGCGTTCTCCTTCCTTCCTTCCTTCCCGCTGCCCCCCCCTCCCTCCTCTTCTCATCATCATCAACATCATCCCCATCATCGTCATCGTCATCATCATCTGTCGTCATCATCATTATCACCACCCATGTCGGCACACCCCTCACACGTTTCGTGACCCCATAGGGAGCTCCACCGAAGGTCCCAGTGGGTGTGCCCGCATGCGTCCCGCACACTCATTTCGGCACACCCCTCACACGTTTCGTGGCCCCATAGGGAGCTCCACCGAAGGTCCCAGTGGGTGTGCCCGCATGCGTCCCGCACACCCATTTCGGCACACCCCTCACACGTTTCGTGGCCCCATAGGGAGCTCCACCGAAGGTCCCAGTGGGTGTGCCCGCATGCGTCCCGCATTTCGGCACACCCCCTCACACGTTTCGTGGCCCCATAAGGAGCTCCACCGAAGGTCCCAGTGGGTGTGCCCGCATGCGTCCCGCACACCCATTTCGGCACACCCCTCACAGGTTTCGTGGCCCCATAGGGAGCTCCACCGAAGGTCCCAGTGGGTGTGCCCGCATGCGTCCCGCACACCCATTTCGGCACACCCCTCACACGTTTCGTGGCCCCATAGGGAGCTCCACAGAAGGTCCCAGTGAGTGTGCCCGCATGCGTCCCCCACACACATTTCGGCACACCCTTCACACGTTTCGAGGCCCCATAGGGCGCTCCACCGAAGGTCCCAGTGGGTGTGCCCGCATGCGTCCCGCACACCCATCTCGGCACACCCCTCACACGTTTCGTGGCCCCATAGGGAGCTCCACCGAAGGTCCCAGTGGGTGTGCCCGCATGCGTCCCGCACACCCATTTCGGCACACCCCTCACACGTTTCGTGGCCCCATAGGGAGCTCCACCAATGGTCCCACTGGGTGTGCCCGCATGCGTCCCGCACACCCATTTCGGCACACCCCTCACACGTTTCGTGGCCCCATAGCGAGCTCCACCGAAGGTCTCAGTGGGTGTGCCCGCATGCGTCCCGCACACCCATTTCGGCACACGTTTCGTGGCCTCATAAGGAGCTCCACCGAAGGTCCCAGTGGGTGTGCCCGCATGCGTCCCGCACACCGATTTCGGCACACCCCTCACACGTTTCGTGGCCCCATAGCGAGCTCCACCGAAGGTCTCAGTGGGTGTGCCCGCATGCGTCCCGCACACCCATTTCGGCACACGTTTCGTGGCCTTACAGGAGCTCCACCGAAGGTCCCAGTGGGTGTGCCCGCATGCGTCCCGCACACCGATTTCGGCACACCCCTCACACGTTTCGTGGCCCCATAGGGAGCTCCACCGAAGGTCCCAGTGCGTGTGCCCGCATGCGTCCCGCACACCCATTTCGGCACACCCCTCACACGTTTCGTGGCCTCATAGGGAGCTCCACCGAAGGTCCCAGTGTGTGTGCCCGCATGCGTCCCGCACACCCATTTCGGCACACCCCTCACACGTTTCGTGACCCCAGCTAGGTCCCGGCAGTTCACACAGCCCCAAGGTCCCAGGTCCCAGTGTGTGCCCGCATGCGTCCCGCACACCCATTTCGGCACACCCCTCACACGTTTCGTGGCCCCATAGGGAGCTCCACCGAAGGTCCCAGTGTGTGTGCCCGCATGCGTCCCGCACACTCATTTCGGCACACTCCTCACACGTTTCGTGGCCCCATAGGTAGCCCCACCGAAGGTCCAGTGGGTGTGCCCGCATGCGTCCCGCACACCCATTTCGGCACACCCCTCACACGTTTCGTGGCCCCATAGGGAGCTCCACCGAAGGTCTCAGTGGGTGTGCCCGCATGCGTCCCGCACACCCATGTCGGCACATCCCTCACACGTGTCGTGGCCCCATAGGGAGCTCCACCGAAGGTCCCCTCGGTCCGGTGGACTCTCGCTGCCCTGGGCCGTCGGCTGCCTGGCGCACCGCTCCCTCGGCCGACATCGCCCAGGCGTGATCCTGGACTGCGGTCGCCACGAGGTCGGGAACGGCAAGAAGGAGGACGACGACTGGTGGCTGGAGCTCTACGTGCTGCTCTCGCGCGCCACGCGCCACGAGGACCTCCTGCTCATGCGGGCGCCGCGCATCGAGTTCTTCCTGGCCGGGCCGCCGGAGGGCTTGCGTAAGCAGCTGGAGCAGTTTGCCGCGCGCACGAAGCGGTGCAGGAGGGAAGCCACGGCCCTCGCCAGGGAGCTTGGCTTCACCGAGTTTATCCGCGACGCCTGATCTGAGGAGCGGCCCGCCACAGCCGCGCCTTCTCTCGGCTGTCCAACTGTTTGGCCTCGCGCCGCGGACGCCCCGCGCACGTCGCTGGGACCCTCTCGGGGCGATCAGCGCACGTCGCCCGAACTCCGCGCTGCGCTCTGCCCAGCGCCTCGCTCGCCCCTCGTCGCTCCGCCCAGCGGCCAGAGCCATGCGCGCTATGAGTTAGCCAGCAAGCGCTATCTGATCCGCTCAGCGGACGAAGCGCGCGCGTCACTGCGACCACTTCGGGGCGCCCTGCGCGCGTCGCGGGGGTTGACTGACGCCCGCCGCTGGCGCGTCGGGCGAGAAAGAAAGGTCGTCGTCGTCGTCGTCGTCCTCCTCCTCCTCCTCCTCCTCCGTCGTCGTCGTCGTCGCCGCCGCCGTCGCCGCAGCCGCAGCCGCCGCTGCCGTCGCCGCCGCCGCCGTCGCCCGTCGCCGTCGCCGTCGTCGCCGTCGCCGCCGCCGCCGCCGCCGTCGTCCTCCTCCTCCCTCCTCCTTCCTTCCTTTCTCCACGCGCTCCCTCCAGACCTCCTCCGGACCTTTTCTGGACCTCGCACGCTCCGTGGCCCCATGGGAGGGGGGGGAGGGGGGGTCGCCCCACGCACGTTCCTTGGCCCCATAGGGGGCTTCACCGCATACCCCAGTGACAGCGCACGCACTGCGTCACTTCCTTATTTCGGCACGCCCTCCACACGCTTCGTGACCCCATAGAGAGATCCACCGAAGGCGATATTAACAACGACGGCATTAACAACTGCATATGGTTGGGTCCTTCGTCGGCTAATTATATATAAAAAAAAATCATCATCATCATCATCATCATCGTCGTCATCACCCATTTCGGCACACCCCTCACACGTTTCGTGGCCCCATAGGGGGCTCCGCCGAAGGTTCCAGTGGGTGTGCCCGCATGCGTCCCGCACACCCATTTCGGCACACCCCTCACACGCTTCGTGGCCCCATAGAGAGCTCCGCCGAAGGTCCCAGTGGGTGTGCCCGCATGCGTCCCGCATGCCCATTTCGGCACACCCCTCACACGTTTCGTGGCCCCATAGGGGGCTCCACCGAAGGTCCCAGTGGGTGTGCCCGCATGCGTCCCACACACCCATTTCGGCACACCCCTCACACGTTTCGTGGCCCCATGGGGAGCTCCACCGAAGGTCCAGGTAGGTGTACCCGCATGCGTCCCGCGCACCCATTTCGGCACACCCCTCACACGTTTCGTGGCCCCAGAGGAGCTCCGCCGAAGGTCCCAGTGGCACAGCCCGCACGCGTGCCCGCCACTCATTTCGGCACACCCCTCACACGTTTCGTGGCCCCATAGGGGGCTCCGCCGAGGGTCCCAGTGGCACAGTCCGCATGCGTCCACGCCATTCATTTCGGCCCACCCCTCACACGTTTCGTGGCCCCATAAGGGCTCAGCCGAAGGTCCCCGTGGCACAGTCCGCATGCGTCCCCGCCATTGATTCCGGCACACCCCTCACACGTTTCGTGGCCCCATAGGAGCTCCGCCGAAGGTCACAGTGGCACAGCCCGCATGCGTCCCCGCAAATCATTTCGGCACACCCCTCACACGTTTCGTGGCCCCATAGGGAACAACACCGGAGGTCCTCGTGGCGCAGTCCGCATGCGCCCCCGCCAATCATTTCGGCCCACCCCTCACACGTCTCGTGGCTCCATAGGAGTTCCGCCGAAGGTCCCCGTGGCATAGTCCGCATACGTCCCCGCCATTCATTCCGGCGCACCCCTCACACGTTTCGTAGCCCCTTAGGAGCTCCGCCGAAGGTCCCAGTGGCACAGTCCGCACGCGTCCCCGCTAGTCATTTCGGCACACCCCTCACACGTTTCTTGGCCCCATAGGGAACTCCACTGAAGGTCCCCGTGGCGCAGTCCGCATGCGTCTCCCTCACCCAGTACAGCGTTTCGTGGCCCCATATGGAGCCCCACCGAAGGTCCCAGCCAACAAGCTAGCTCTCTTTGCTCCGCGCAGCGGACGACCCGCGCGCGTCGCTGGGACCCCTCCGGGGCGACCTGCGCGAGTCGCAGGGACTCCGTGCTGCGTTCTGCCCAGCGCCTCGCTCGCCCGTCGTCGTTCTGCCCAGCGGCAAGAGCCTTGCCCGCTATCAGCCAGCCAGCTAGCTCTTTTTGCTCCGCGCAGCGGACGACCCGCGCGCGTCTGCGCTGCGCCCGCAGCCTTGGACTTTTGAGTGCGCGGGCAAAGAGGGAGTAAAAGAAGGGGAGGAAGCGGGCGCGATCCTCGCGGGGGGGCGCGCCGACATTGGCGTCGCGGCGCGCGGGCGATGCCGTCGGGGAGTCCCGGGGAAGCTCCTTGCGGCGGCCACGCCCAGCGTCACGAGTGTTCCGAGGCAGTCATTCTCAAACTATTGACATTCATATGCAAGCGCACCATGCTTTGCCATACTCGCATTAATGCACGTAGACTCGCTCGCACGCAGATTCATCCACAGTCAAACGCACTCGCGCTCAGATTCGCCCGCGCTCAGTCTCCCTACGTACTCTGGTCAATAGTTTTCGTTCGCGTCGTGTACCACGCCACTCATTTCGGCACACCCCTAGCACGATTCGTTGCCTTATAGGAGTCGCCACCGAAAAAGTGAATCACTATCGCCGTACTCACACCTGCATATGGCTGGGTCCCTCGTCAGGCTAATTTCAGTGTTCCCCGCCCCCCCCCCTCACTGGAAATGGAGGGCAAATTGAGGCCTTCGGGTTGGGTTGGGGTGGTTCGGTAGTGACCTTCCCTCCTGGACGGATCAGGGGATGTCCTGGGCGGCAAGATGGTTCAAAAAGTCCCTTTCGGGACCGGCCGCCGGAGAGGCCGCGAAGGCGAGTCGAGGCGAGCCCAAATGCGCCACGCGGCCCGCACGAGGCCCCAGGACGTGTCTCAAGACGCTCCAAGACGGCCGGGTAGACGGCGTTGGTCGACGAGATCCCAAACACACATCACAGCGACGGCGGTCCCAACTGAGGGACGCCCGCAAGAAATCAGGGTCTTGTGCTCGCCCCGCCATCGGGACAAACTCTACTTCGAGCTGTGCGGTCAGAAGTTGGAGTTTGTTGCTGAAGTACCCAGCACATGTGCCAGATGAAATTGATGTCCGCTTTCCCGACGCGGGCCAGATATTCAGTACGCCTCTGGGTAAATTCCAGGAGGCGGGAAAACACACACACACACATACACACAGACACAATTCATCGTCGAGTCCCCGAACATGTTGGCAAATATGGGTGGTGAGGGGGAAGAAAAAACATAAAATATGGGACAACATAGGGCATCTTGTTATTCGTTTTTTTTTTTATTGGTGTGTCCCAGGGCCCTTTCAAAGTTATCATCACTCTCATCCTGGTCGGCTGCGAGGGGGAGAGCGACAGTCGGAACAGACGGGGAGCGAGACGGAGCGGAGGCCAGGGATAAAAAAGGCAATGTGGGTTGCTGACGAGCAGGGGGCGGAACCGGGGGGGGGGCGGGGAAGAAGGGAGGGAGCAGCGCAGCGGGGGTGTGAGGGGGGGGCGCACAAGCGTGCTGGTGGAGGAGGCGGGAGGAGGAGGAAGGAGGAGGAGGAGGAGAGGAAGGAGGAGGAGGAGGGGGAGGAGGAGGAGGAGGAGGAGGAGGGAGAGGAGGAGGAGAGAGGAGGGAGGGAGTGAGGCAGAGAATGAGGAGACACGCGACGACCAGAGCGAGTAGGAGTGAGAAGGAGGAGGAGGAGGCGGATGAACAGGAGGAGGAGGAAGAGGAGGACGAGGAGTGATGCCGAGGAGGCGCGTGGAAATGTGAGTGAGGAGTAGCCAGGAGGAGCGTGCAGGAGTGAGAAAGAGGAGGAGGAGGAGGAGGAGGAGGAGGAGCAGGAGGAGGAGGAGGAGGAGGAAGAGGAGGATGAGGAGGAGGAGCAGGAGGAGGAGGGGGAGGAGGAGGAGGAGGTTGTATATGCAGAGGAGCGGTGCTCGAGGCGGAGGAATGAGGAGGAGCGCGACGAACGACCAGAACGCGGAGAAGGATAGCGTACGAGCGAGGACATGGACGATAAGGAGGAGTAGCATGAGGAGGATAAGGACGCCAGCGGTGCGGAATACTCGCATGATGTTGGGTAGTCGACGCATCAGCGCACGTGAGGACTCATTCGTAAGTTTGTGACTGCAGCCACGTATCGTGATGTTGTGACACCCCTTTGCGTACAGGCACGCTTGGCACAGGGGGGGGTGCACTTTGATGTGTTTGTGTGTGCATGTGCGTGTGCGCGCGCGTGTACCCACGCGTGAGTGCATGAGGCAGAGGGGGAGAGTGAGCAAGAATACGCCCAGGACAAATGCCGTGGTTGTGGACAGGCTTCTATTTTGGATTGCGAGGAGCCTGCATGCCACACCAAGGAGCTGTTTGCTTTGGGGGCTATGGGCCTATCTGTATGTATTCACCCTGGCGTACATATACAACATGCTATACAGGTGTGCAAGCATGTAGTCATATGATATATATATATATATAGGGATATCTGTATAAGTGTATATATAGATATCCGTAAGGGCTTCACCCCTTGCCGCCAGCCCCTTTTCTATCATAACGGGATGCATCAGAGCCATCTCAGGATGCCGTGGTGCCGTCTTGAAGACATTATGATGTTGACGCCGATGGTGATGTTGATGATGCTGATGATGCTGAAGCCAATGGTGATGGTAATGGAGAATGTTGTTCATGCTGCTGCGGACGGTGGTGATGATGATGCTGATCATGTTGATGGTGATCAAGGGCGTGGCTTGCGGTGGCGCGGGCAGTGCGTAATTTCACTGCAGGGGGTTGTGGCCTCACTTCTTCAAAATTTACCGAAGTCACGACGGTTTATAGTCTCGAGGCCGCGAACACCGTATAATTTCCAACTGCTATTTGTTTCGAGAACGCGACGATTGCGTGGTTTACGGGGAGCGTGGTTCCGTGCGCAAGCGTAGCGTCATTTTCACACGCTTCGCGCATCCCCACCAGACACCCTTGCGACGGTGCGCAGCCGTACCGCTTGCGCTCGCGAACGAAAAATGTATCCCCACCAGCCCATCCAGAAACGATGTCCAGGCGAGTTGAGGTGATCAGGGATGTGCGGGAGCTAAGAGGGGGACTGCCGAATCGTGCGAAGGAGGGAGGAGGAGAAGGAAGAGTCTGGATGTATGGATAAGGGATTGGGGAGAAAGAGGTTGAATAGGATGAGGAGGAGGAGGAGGAGGAGAAGGAGGGGCAGTAGGAAGAGAAGGAGTAGGAGGAGGAGGAGGAGGAGGAGGAGGAGCAGGACGAGGGCAAGCAACATGGCCAGAGGTCTCTTGGATGCCTCTAGGAGCTTCTTGTGATATCTCTTAGGCGCTTCTTGGTGGTCTCTTGGGACGTCTTGAGAGTCTCTTGGCGGTCCTGGGGGGCTCTTGGGCGTCTGCAGTGCCTCGGGGGGGTGGGCTCTTGGGGCCGCTTGGGGTCCTCTTGGGGGCCTCCTGGAGGCCTCTTGGGGCCATCCTGGGGCCATCTTGGGACCTCCTGGGGCCTCCTGGGCGCTTCTCGGAGGACATCGATCAACGAAGGGGGCTTCCTTTATTAGCGTCGCCCCTCGGGAGCTCCCCAAGTCCCCTTTTTGAGCGTTCTTGCGGCGCTCTTGGAGCGCTCTTAGGCGTTCTTGGGGCTCCCTTGGGCCTCTCTTAGGGCTCTCTTGGGCCATCTTGGAGCTATCTGAGGGCCTCGACTGGCAATTGGAAGCGAACAGGCGAGAAAACACACAGCATTGATGTTCCAAAGGTTTTTCAAGGATTTTGGCCTCTTGGCGGCATCCTTGGGGAGCTCTTTTGGTACTTTAGAGCCGTCTTGGAGCAGTCTTTGGGCGTCTTGGAGCATCTTGTGAGCCATCTCGAGGCACCTTGCGCTATCTTGAGCCATCTTGGAGCTTATCTTTGGCTCTCTGATGTCCTCTTGGGGCCATCTTGGACGCCCTGACCGCTCGCGGGGCGCCCCGTCCAGGTCCAGGGGAGGGGGTAGGGGGAGGGGTGCACCCCTCCCCGAAAAGGGAAGAAGGGATGTGGAAGAGGCAACGCTCTAGACCACCAACGCCCAGAGGGCTGGTGGGGCTTACGTGTGATTGTGGCCTCGGGGGCGCGACTCTTGTATAATGTATGGGGATCGTTGCCTTGAGGCGCGAATCTTGTATAGATTACGAGGGTCCGTGGCTTCGGGAACGCGAGTGCTGCATGATTTACAAGGGATCGTGGCTTCGGTGAAAAAGAAGTTCTGCAATTATAAATGCTTTACGATTTCGAGGACGCGAGTATTGTGTAATCTCTGGGGGCTCGTCGCCTCGGGGACACGGATATTGTATAACTTATGGGGGATCTTCACCTTGGTGACGCGAGTCGAATTTAATTACCAAGGGGCCGTGGGCTCGATGATGCAGATGTCGCGTCCGGTCTCGAGGACGCGAAATTTGTGTGGACTACCAGACAGTATGGCTTCGAGGAGCAAGCATGGCGCAAGTTTCTAGGGATCGTGGCCTCGGGGACGCGAGTGTGTGTAAGTTGCAATGGATTTGGGCTTCGGGGACGCGAGTACGGCGTACGCTACATTGGTTTATGGCCTCGGTGACGCACATATCGGTAATTTACCATGTATTATGGCCTTGGGGACGCAGATATTGCATAATTCGCGCACTCAGCGGGGACCCGAAGTCGCTCCCGAGGGGCGCCGGACAGCAATCCAGCCGGCCCAATAGGACCTCCAATCGCACCCAGGCATTTGCGACGAAATTCCAATACTTCGCTCCTGGGGTTCCAACGATGCCCCAGAAGGGCGCCGTCGTGTATTACTTGGCGGCTCGAAGATGTATGTACATATGTATACATATACATATAGAGAGAGAGAGAGAGAGAACAAAAAAAAAAAAAAAAAACGGCACAGAGACACAGAGAAGATGAGAGAGAGAGAGAACAATGAAAGAAAGAACATGACATTATGTTGAACCGGATCATCCTCAACCACAGCATCCTCTAGCATCCTCCTTATCCTTGCATTCCTGCCTGCTCCTCCTTCCTCGCCCCCGCTCGCCATCGTGCTCCTCCTCGCGATCCTGGTCCTCGCCTCCCCGTCCCGCACGGGACACGAGGACACTCCTGCTCGCGCCTCCGGCCGCGGTGGTTGACGTGGGGGACACGTGCTGATTCCTACCAACGTGGGTTCCACATCACTCGGGGCTGGGCAGAACCCCCACCCTGACACGTCGAGTAGTGCATCGTCCGCTGTCGGTTCTCGAGAGGGCTCCGTGGCCGTCGTTTTCCAGGCTCGCGCTCGCCCGATATGGGCCTGGGGTCGTTTTTCACTAAACCACGTTTTGCAAAAGGGTTTTCTGTCCATCCCCAGATAACCGCGGGGGAATGCCGGAGTGGTGCTAGGCAGGTGGTACTGCGTGCGACGTCTGGCTGCGCGACGATAGCGCGGATGGATACGTGTGAGGATGGCAGAGGTTATGGAGATGGCAATTGGAAGGGGGGGTTGTGGTTCGTACCCCCTTAGTGGGGGGGCTCATTGCGATGTGTTCCCCTGGGGGGGCAAGGAACACAGCTCCCCCAAATGTTCCTGGTCGGAGCACGCGAGCAAGCATGCACATGGGCACGTGCATCGTATTCAACGTGCGACCCGCAACCCCGGATGCGCAACCCGCCTGCGCGACCCGCTTGAGCCCTGCGGGCAAGTCCGGTCCCGCGTGGGGGGGAGCATTCGGACCAGCTCTCTGGGCCAGGCCGGGAACTCTCCCAGGCCGCGTGCATCTCTCAGGAGGGAAAGAAACGCACAGACACAATTCATCGTCGACTCCGAGGAATATATATATATATATATATATATATATATATATATAGGAAAATATGGGGAGCGGGGGGGAAGACAAAATTCCAGAATCTATTGGAAAGCATGGGGAATCCTTTGATTTGTGTGTATTTATTTGTGTGTCCTGGGGCCCCTTCAATCTCGCGGAGCAGCTCGCAGCCCTCCCCACAACCCGGCGAGGAGGCGCAGCACGGCGCCAGGCGTGGGCTCCGCAGCCGGGGCAGCTCTCCAGTGAGGCATGGCATGCCGTGCCCTGCGACCCAGGGGCGCCATCCTCCTCCTCCTCCTCCTCCTCCTCCTCCTCCTCTTCGCCTCCTCCTCCTCCTCCTCTTCCTCCTCCTCCTCCTCCTCCTTCTCGTCCTCCTCCTCCTCCTCCCTCTCCTCCTCCTCCTCCTCCTCCTCCTCCTCCTCCTCCTCCTCCTCCTGAGACGGGCGGCGGAGGGATGGTGTTGGAGCGGAGGCTGCGGGAGGGGAGGAGGGAGTGTGTGCAGATCGGTGGGGAGCGCGGGGAGGAACGTGGGGAGAGGCGGGCCTTCTCAGAGGGGGCTCGGAGGTCCCCCGGGCCGTCGGAGGCGTTTCTTGAGCCTTGCCCAAAGACTCCAGAGGTGTCGCAGAAGGCGCGAGGGCTGCTGAGAAGTCCCGCCGCCTTCTGAGAAGGCTTTCCCCTTCTCGTCTCCCCCCCATCGCTCGCCGAGGAAGAGGAGGAGGAGGAGGAGGAGGAGGAGGAGGAGGAGGAGCAGGAGCAGGAGGAGGAGGAGGAGGAGGAAGGTCAGCGCGGACGGCTCGAGCTGCAGCAGGGGACGAGGAGAGAGAGAGGCGGCGCAGAGCCGTGGGGTCAGCAGGCAGTCGTCCCGGCGCGCTCCAGGAGCTGTCGGGCTCCTGCATCGAGTATGGCAGTGGCAAGACTTGCGCGAACCAGGCCTTACCGCCACTGGCAATCCTCCAAGAACTGTCGCTGGGCTGTCTCGTTCTCGCCCTGGGCAGTGTACGCTCTCATTGGAGCCTGTTCCGTGACCATTGACGTCCCCCGACGAGTTCAGATGACGCCTTCAGGCCATGGGTCGTCCGCGCGCTCATTCGGGAGGGCCTCGCGCTGCTTGGAACTCTCGAGCTGTATGGGGGGGTGCTTGGCAGCCGCATGCCGTGTCCATTGCATTTCGGTGCCTGTGACCTCTCCGGGGTCATGGCAGGACATTGCTCGGGCTCCTGTCTTCTGAGGGCGGCGCAGACGTTCACCACCCACCAAACCACCCCCAACCCAACCCGGAGGCTCAGATTTACCCTCGATTTCCAGTGGGGGGGGGGGGTCGGGAAACGTCGAACAGACACATGTGGAACCCTTACCCCCCCCGACCCGAGATTCGGGCCTTCGGGTTGGGTTGGGGTGGTCCGATAGTGTTCCGAAGCGCCGTGGGGGCGATGCGCCTCGGGCCACGGTGCCAAACCGAGTCTTCTCTGGTGGAGCGGCAGCGAGGGCAGGCGCGGAGGGCGCGGGGGCCGGGGCCCACGTCGTGCAAGTCGCTCGTGGCTCGCACGGCCCCGCCCAGAGGAGCTCCGAGCCGGCAGCAGGCGCGCGGCGCGGGCGAGAGGGTGTGCGCCCCTCTGCGACGGGAGTTTTCTCCGAGTGGCCGAGAGCCGACCGTTTTTATTCACCCTCTTGGCCGCTCCAGTCAGGCCTCAGATGCATCCAAGACGTCGATGCACGAGCAAGACGCTCCCCGTGGGGGTCCAGGGGGGGAGGCTCCCAGGGCGTCGACCCCCACAGGCGCGGCCACCGCTGCTGGGACGGAGGGGTCCATTCGAGGCTCCAGCGCCCTTCGGGGGTGAGGCTCCTGTGGTGTCGGCCTTTGGGCGCGGCCAGTGCGTTTTTTTATGTTTTGTTTCGCCGGTCGGGGCGTGTGAGCTGGCCGTGCGGCGCTTGGCGAGGAGGAGGAGGAGGAGGAGGAGGAGGAGGAGGAGGAGGAGGAGGTTGGAGGAGGAGGAGGAGGAGGAGGAGGAGGAGAAGGAGGAGGAGGAGACTCTCGTTCCCTGCTCCCTCGCTCGCCGGCGCTTCTCACCCCCTCCGTGTCTTCGCTGCCTGTCCGTGGGAGCCCAGGGCGGCGGCACTGGAACGAGCTTCTCCTGCACTCGGGCTGCGGCCGGCCCTGCCTCCTGCTCCTCCTCGCCCTTTTCGGCTGCTCCTCCCCCTCCCCGCTCTGCTCGTCTCCCTCGCGATGGGGGCGAAGCTGGTCCAAAGCCAGCCCCAGAGGCGCTCCACGTCCGGACCAAAGATCAGGCCCACATCGGACAGCGCCGGGGGCCACGTGGGCCCCCGTGGATCAGGTGCCAACCGTGCCAGCCCGCCCGCCGTTCTCCTAGGGGGCGGCCTGGCCTGGCCGTGCGAGAGGCCAAGGGTGGGGTCTTCTTCGGACGGGGCGGGGACGAGGAGGCATCCGCTCCAGGGCATGCGGGAAGGCTCCTAGAGGGGCGCGGCGCCCGACACATCCTCCAGAGCCGCCGGATCTCAGAGGTTCTCGACTTCTCCTCACCCGAATGCATCCTCGTCCTGGCTTCGTCTTGCTCCTGGCTCGATGCGACCTCTCCGCCAGCAGCCCAGAGGGGTGGAGTCGACTGGCTGCCTCCAGGCGCTCCAGGGGCCTGGCTTTCGGGCTGCCTGGCTTTCGGCCGTCCGCCCGAGGGTCTCGGACTGCCTCACAGGCCACGCTTCGGGTGGTGAGGAGTTCTTTCTGGTTCGGGGGGGGACATCTCGCGGTTGGATTCGCATTTCGAAGGGCATTTCGACTTGCAGTTCGACTGCAATGGGGCCGACGGGCCGCGGGCCTTTCGCGTGTCTTGTGCGCAGTGGGGACCCAAGCCACGAAACGCCCTGCTCGCCTTCAGGGTGCCCTGGGCTTCTTGGGTCGCGATGGCTCTGCTGTGGAAAGAGCGACGCTCCCACACGAAAAACCAGAGGACGTCATGGGGTCTCAGGATTGGGTTTCTTGTGGAATCTTTCCCGTGGTCGGGCCCCCTACTGTTAAGTCGGGCCTGTCCCTCTACAGGGAAAAATTCAAAAACTGGTCAACACATTAAAAATAGTCGTGGGATTATTATTTCTATACTTTTGAATGTGAGGGCATGTTTTAGTATTTTTAGTTCCTCGCCCACACTCCCCCTGTAGGGGGACAGCCCTGACCTAACCCTACTGCCAGAACGGCTGCCCGTTCGTCCGCAGCGCCGTCGGCGCTGAGCTCCGGGCCCGCCGCGCGCGCCAGAGCGGCCGCGGGCGGCGTTGGCAAACGCAGCGGCGTCCAGCTGCTGCCTCCGCCCTCCTCCATCCCCCTCCTCCTCCTCCTCCTATCCCTATCCCTATCCCTCCTCTCCCCCTTCCTCCTCCCCCTTCCTCCTCCTCCTCCTCCTCCTTCTCCTCCTCCTCCTCCTCCTCCTCCTAGTCCTGTGGAAAGTCCTCCTCCTCCTCCTCCTCCTCCTCCTCCTCCTCCTCCTTCTCCTCCTCCTCCTCCTCCTCCTCCTCCTCCTCCTCCCTCCTCCTCTCCCCCATCCTCCTCCTCCTCCTCCTCCTCCTCCTCCTCCTCCTCCTCCTTCTCCTATTCCTTCTCCTTCCTCCTTCTTCCCCCTCCTCCTCCTCCCGAGCCATGCCGCCGCCCGCCACCACCACCGCCCGATATCCCCCCGGCTGGCTGGGCCTGTTCCTTCAGGCCCCTTTCTCTGCGTTGCACCGTGGGGGGGCCTCGCCTGCCCCAAACAGCGGTGTCCATCCCCGTGCCCGACGCGGGCTCGATGCGGACGCGACGCGGTTTTTTGTGGCGTCGATTCGACGCGGGTGCGACACGGATTCGGCGTGTCTGTCATGGGTCCCGCACGAGCTCGACGCGCACAGGGCCGCGACGGGACAGACAGGGCCCCCCGAGGACGCAACATGCCGTTCTCCCCCGCCGCGTGCCTTCGGCGGGCGCGCGCGCGCGTGCGCCGAACGGGGAGGCCAGGTGGGCACGCGCCCCGCAGCCGTGCGCCCGTCGCCTCCGCCATTCGGTTCTCTCTCGAACCCTCCTCCACCCTTCCTCCTGAGCTGCTCTGCCGGGGGCCCGCCCCAGGCGGAGCCCAGGCCGAGGAAGGGCTCGGGAAGAGAGCGGTGGCGGCAGTGGCGTGCGCCTTGTGGCGTCTCCCGCGCCCGCCCGATCGGGACCGACCTCTTGGGCCGATTTCAGCGGGAGGCTGGCCCAGGGCTGCAGGGAAGGGACGGCCTGGTCGCGGGACGCCCCCGTAGAGTCGCCGGGTCTGCCAAGGCCGCGGGCGGCGAGGACAAGGAGGAGAGAGGATAGTGAGGAGGACCAGGAGCACGAGGACGGGGGATGAGGACGAGGAAGAGGAGGAGGAGGAGGAGGAGGAGGAGGAGGAGGAGGAGGAGGAGGAGGAGGAGGAGGAGGAGGAGGAGGAGATGGAGGAGATGGAGGAGGAGGAGATGGAGGAGAAGTCGGAGGAGGAGGAGAAGGGAGAAAAAGGGTTGAAGCGCTGCCGCGCCATCGCGCAGGCTGCCTCGGAGGTCTCCGTCGGGCCGTTGACCAGCGAGGCGGCCTCCGCAGCTCCTGCCCCCGCGCGCCCACCGGGGTCTGGCGAAGGGTGCGGGGGAGCTTGTCCGCCAGCAGTCGGGGCAGGCGGGTGGGGGGGCAATCCTGTGATACTGACAGGCGAACAGCACGCACCCATAATGGCCCAGAAGGGGGAAACGGAGGGGGCTATGGGTGCGTGCTGTCGGACGGGCTATGGGTGCGTGCTGTCGGACGGGGGTCCCCGTCCGAGCGGCAGCCTCCCCCGGGGTCCGACAACGCGCACCCAGCATGCCCATAGTGAGTGTCCCGCCCTCCTATGGGTATGGAAGTGTGTTCGTCGCTCGTCCTGCCACTGGGCTCCTGGGCTTCCTCCTGTTCCTCCTCCTCCTGGGCTTCCTCCTGTTCCTCCTCCTCCCCCCTCCTCCTCTTCCCCGTCGTCGCCCTGCCACTGGGGTCCAGAATCTGAAGCACGCGGGGCATGCGGCGAGTTCACAGTACACCAGGGGTCAGGAGCGAAAGAAGGACGTACACGTACATGAATACACGCTGGATTCGAGAGCACGCATTGAGCAAGTGTTCGTATACCGCTGGGCGCGTACGTCCTTTGTGGGCTCCCTAAGGGGGCAGTCGGGTCAGCGCCGCCGCGAGGTTCCCCGAGGCCCTCTCCGAAGCCCGTGCCATCTCGCCAGGGAGAGGCGCTTCTCCGGCCGAGGCAATCTGGCCTGGGGCGTGCTCGGCACGCCCCGCCCCTCCCCGAGTCCTGGCCGGCGGGGTCCCTCGGGCAGCCACGTCAGGGTGTAAGTACAGTCGGGGCACCGAGGAAGGAACCCTTTTCGTTGGGGAGGTGTTCCTTAGTTGTTTTGCAGTTCGCCTTTGGTTTTGCTTAGGGTTTCGATGGGAAATCGAAGTTAAACTTATGGGAAAAAAGAGGCCTCGTTCCTTATTTCGGATTCCTTAGGTCAACGCCCCTTCTGTAGCCCACACCAGCAACAGAAGCAGAGGGTCGAGCTTTGTTGATTGTTTGTTGTCGCCTTCGTTTCTGTGCTGTGCGTTCTGGAGATGTGCGGTTGTTGCGGTTTCGGGTCTGGGATCGGCCTTTGGCCCATCTGCCCACTTTCTGCCTGCTTCCACTGCGTCTCATGAGTTTTTGAAAGCGCGTGTTGGCATCACATTGCCGCCCGTCTGACGCCCACTTTCTGGGGCGCCGCTGGTTTGATAACGTGTTGGTCGAGTCGAGGGCGGGAAGTTGGAAACTGAATTAAGACAAACCCGGCGCGTTTCAGCAGCAGCAGCAAGACTAATCGGGTCGGCCAAGAGGGGGTGACGACGAGGGGGGGTGGATGTCAAGGTGGGGGCCATGATACCGCCCCAGATTTCATGGCGCCTCTTCTTATTCTTGGGCTTACGCCACACTGCCGACCCCGTGGGGAACTGGCGCTTGTTGCGTGTTGCTCCTGATGGCTTCTTGTGCGCCTTTTGGGAGTTTCTTGGAGCTCTTTTGGGGCTTTACATGGGGGCCTCTTGGGGGCCTATTCGGGGCATTTTGGGAGAACATTCTCAGTATTCGCCGTGCGCGCGTGGGGAACAGAGCGTGAAACCACGTATACAGACGGGGGGCATCTGTCAAAACACTGTCAAAACAAAAAAACATCCGTAGCCATTTTGGCTCAAGCGAGCCGCGCTTCGGGAGACCCTCGCCAGCGCGCCTGCTCCAGGCGCATGCGCGCAAGCGGCCGCAATGTCTCGTGCTGCCACTGCTGGCGGCAAAGCCTGGGCTGCGGCGAGTGCTCGGACCCTGGCTCGGCGCCTTCGACGCGAACGGAGGGCGCAGCTCGGGCAGACGAGGGCCGCCGCTATGTCCTACCGGTTGCGTGGCCTCCGTGTCGCCCTCGACGCCCACTGGCGCCTTGGAGATCGCCTGGGCGGCCACATTCCCACGCTGGGCGCCGCGATCGCGGCGGCCCGCCTGGTGGGGCTCGACGACGCGGAGCTCCAGGATACCATTGACGCCCTGGAGACTGGCAGCTGGTGCCGCCACGCCCCGCCGCCAGGCGCGAGCGGGATGCCGCCGCCGCCTGCGGCTGTTCGGGCCGTTGTCCTCGAGTCGACGCTGAAGATGATGGCCTTTCCGCTCAACGCCGAGGCCGATCCCTTCCAGCCCCGACTTCCTGGTCATGTGAACGCAGAGCTCGCTCCTGGTTGCTGGGCACCGCCAGCCACAGATGCGAGCCGCTACGACGACCTTCCTGATTTACATCATGGTGACGCTCCCGATGTTCCTGCTCCTCGAGAGCCTGCTGGTCATCGAGAGCCTGCTGGTCTTCGAGTGCCTGCTGGTCTGGAGCCTGGAAAACTCGCTGCTCGCCGAGAACCTTATGATCTTCAAGCTGTTCCTGCTGACGACCTTCCTGAGCCGTGTCGTTTCGAATTTCCTGGTCATTTGGATCCTCCTGAAGTGGGTCTATACAACTTTCGTGGAGAACCCGCTGGTCTCCATGATGTTCCTGCTGCTCATCGAGAGCCTGCTGGTCTTCATGATGTTCCTCCTCATCGAGGGCCTGCTGATCTTCGTGAGCCTGCTGGTCTTCGAGAGCCTGCCGGCCCTCGAGACCCTGGTAAACTCTTTCCTCATCGAGAGCCTGCTGGTCTTCAAGCTGCGCCTGCTGTACCTGTACGCTTTCGTCTCGACGTCGACTTCCAGAAGGAGGCTGTGACGGCCGAGTCTGGCCCTTCTACTCTCGTCGTTGTCCCTGGTGCTGCTTGGTGGAGTGCTCGTGATGCCGTGGCGCACGTCTGGCTCAGAGCACCTGGTCAAGCTGTTCGCGTGCATCGTCGACCTCGCGCCGTCGTTCCTGGTGCTGATTGGCGGAATGCTCGGGATGCCGTGGCACGTGCCTGGCTCAGAGCACACGCTGCTCAGGCAACGCCGTTCCACTTCCTGCCGAACTCGTTCCGGCCACCAGACGATGATGACCATCTTGATCGGCCCGCTCTACGTGTCAACCGCGGGAAGCGGGCTGTCTGAGCTGTCCTCCCGCCCTCCCCTCACTCCTGTCCTTGCTCTGCGATTGGGTGTGGGGGGGGGGGGGGGGGGTGTACGAGTACGGGAGGAATGGAGGATGTGGAGGCTGTCTTGAGATCTCTCTCTAGTTGACGCCCCGTTTGATATAATAGATTGTCCAGCGTTGGCGATACCACACGTCCGAGGATGATCTTTGAATTGCAGGTGCATTCGGGCCCTCGAGGTTTCGTGCCCCTGTTTGTCGGTCGAGGCCCTCCGCCTCGTCTCTGTCTGGGTTCCTGGGTCCGTCCCTCGTTCCCTTTTCGGTCCCCTTCGGGCCCCTTCGCTCCTCGTCGGAGCAGGAGTGTTCGGCAGACGTTCACCCGCGCGCAAATCAAAAAAAAAAAAAAAACAAAAATCAAAAATCTGTCAAAACACACGACGAACGATTATCGAATGGCCTTCAGTAGTGCTCGCCGTGCACGCATTGGGCATCGGGCGAGAACCCACGTTTGCAGACGATGGGCGTCATCCAAAATGCCAGAAGGATGATTCTCGCATGGCCTTGGGCACACCCCGCCGCCGTGCCTGGGTTGCGGGTTTGACGCCGTTCGGTTGGCTGGTGGGGTCGCGTGGGAGGAGTGTCGGGAGCGTCATGGAGGCAGTCGTTGAACCTGCTGGAGGCTTCCTGGCGGCGTCTGGGAGCTTTTTTGGAGCCCTTTGGGCGTTTTCTGGGGGCCTGTTGGAACCTGTTTGGGGGCCCTTAGGTGTATCTTGGGACGGGAGCTAGAAAGGTCCGTTCGGGCTCCCCGTCTAGACCTCCCTTTCGGGTCGTCCTCGGGGCCTCCTCGGCCGTCTTGGAGACTTCTGGGGCCGTCTTGGGGCCCTCGTGTGCCGTTTTGGAGCCCTCTTGGGGGCCTCCTGGCCCGTCTTCGGTCGATCTTGAAAGCCGCTTCGACCTGGGTGGGCCTCGTGAGAGCACAAGAGGCGAACGTGTTAAACATGCATGTTTTCCTAGGGAGCGGGACGATTTTTGCTCCTTGAAGGCATCTTGGAACGCACCGTGGCGACTTCTTGAAACGTCCTGGGGGCATCTGGGGCCGTCTGGGGCCAACCTCGGGCGCCTTGGCGCTATCTTTCGGCGACTCGTGCCCCTCCTGGACAGTCCGGGGGCCCTCTTCGGGCCCGCTTGGCCCGTTTTGGGGCCCCCCGTCCCCCACGTCGCGTTCGGACGGTCCCCGGGGGGACTCCCCCCCTTCAAATCGACCGGACAGGGGTCCCGGGGGATGGGTTTGGGGAGGGGGAAGCACCTCACACGCTGATGAACCCCAAGTGGTCGGCTGATGACGGGAAGCGTCTTCGAGAAACGAGAAGCGAGCTGGACGTTTTGGCTGAATCCTCCTCATGTCAGCAAGAGATCTCTTAACTGCAGGGGGTGGCGGGCCGCACGGTGTACCAGGCTTAGCGGATTCTTCGGGATGGCGATTTTACGTGTGACATCCTCACAAAAATGAGATCTTCGCGACATCGCGTTTAACAAAAAGAAGCGTTTCGCTCGAGACATCCTCGACAAAATTGATGACAGCGAAATTTCGCCGTCTGTGATCATTTGCGTTTTGCTCGGGACATACTCGAAAAAATGAAATGACGACTGAAGTCTTTAACTAACTCTTCTGTTAAGAATTGCGATTTCGCTAGGGACATCCTGAGAAAACGAGCGGCAGCACGGCGGACCAGAACGAAGAGCACGGCAGAAAATTTGCATTTCGCTAGGGACATCCTCAACAAAATGAGATGTCCTCAACGTCGTCTTGATATCGTTCTCGAAGTACCTCAAGATGACGAAATGACAAGCCAACAAGCACGTCAAGATGGCTGTCAGAACGATTGGGGGACTTCCGAAAATAGCGATTTCGCTAGGGACATCCTCATAAAGTGAAAACATACTCCAGCATCGACTTGAAAACTGTTGTTCTTACATAGTTTTGACGCTGCTTCTGAAAAGGCTTCCAGAGGGCCCAAGGCAGCCTTCTAAAAATGTCGAGTTCGGTAGGGACATCCTCAAAACATTGATGCGTGCGACATCGCATCGTAATGATTTTAGGAGGGCATCAGGAAGCAAACTAAGGCCACAACATGGCCCCACGAGCGCCCTTAAGGTTGCTGAAAATAGTGATTTCGCTAGGGACATCTTCAAAAAATAACAAATCGAACAACATCGTTTTGAAAACTGCTGTTTTTACATCGTCTGGGGATCGCTCCTGAAAAAGGCTTCTAGATGGTTTAGGCCAGTCATCTAAAAATGACGATTTCGCTAGGGCCATCCTGAACAAATGAAAGTGTGTAACATCGGACTGTAACGGTTTTGTAAGGCATCAAGAAGGCCCCCAAAGGCCCCGAACAAGCATACATTTGACCCCCAGGAGCGCCCTCGAGACGATACAAACTTGCGATTTCGCTTGAGACATCCTTACAAACATGAAATGTTCACAACATCGATTTCATCAAAAATGAGCGTTTCGCCTAAGGCATCCCTTAAACATGGGGACCCGCGAATTCTACATATGTTCAACAACTGGCGTCTCGCCTGAGACATCCTAACAAAAAAAATGATATCTTGGAGTGGCGGTTTCAATACCTCTCATGTTTAACATCGCGCTCTCGCTGCATACATCCTCAAACAAATCTGGCGGAACATGGTCGGCGAAAAAATGATCCTTCGCTCTTGACGTCTATTCTGCCGTGCTCGTTCGTTCTTGGGGTCTATTCTGGAATGCTCCTTGTTTTGTTGTGCCGTGTTCCTTCGCTCTTCTACCCTATTCTGCCATGCTCCTGGCCAGTTTCTGTCACAATCCTTTGTTGTTGGGGCTTATGATGCCGTGCTCCTGGTTGTTTTCTGCCGTGCTCCTTAGCTCTTGGGGCATATTCTGCCGTGCTCCTTTGCTTTCGGGGTTTATTATGCCGTGCTCCTTGTGTTTTTCTTGCATACTCATTCTTCCTTGGGGCGTATTATGCTGTATTATTGCATCTATCGTGTCGTACTCCTTAGCTCTCGCGGTCTAATCTGCCGTGCTCCTGGTCACTGGTCGTGTTTTGCAATGCCCCTTCTTTCCTGGCGTCTATTCTGCCGTGCTCCTCAGCTCTTGGGGTCTAGTCTGCCGTGCTCCTGTTGTTTTTCTGTCATGCTCCTTCGCTCTTGGGGCCTATTATGCCGTGCTCCTTAGCTCTTGGGGTCTATTCTGCCGTGCTCCTGGTAGTTTTCTGCCGTGCTCCTTAGCTATGGGGTCTATTCTGCCGTGGTCCTGGTGGTTTTCTGCTGTGCCCCTGAGTTGTGGGGGTCTATTCTGCCGTGCTCCTGGTCATTTTCTGCCGTGTTTCTTCGCACTTGGGGCATCTTCTGCCGTGCTCCTTGTCTCTTCGGGCCTATTCTGCCGTGCTCCTGGTCTTTTCTGTCGTACTCCTTGGCTCCTCGGGCCTTTTCTGTTGTGTTTCGGTCTTTTCTGCCGTCGTCCTTAGCTCTTGGGGCATCTTCTGCCGTGCTCCTGGTCTTTTTCTGGCGTCGTTTTCGCTCTTGGGGCCTATTATGCCGTGCTCCTTAGCTCTTGGGGTCTATTCTGCCGTGCTCCTGGTCTTTTTCTGCTGTGCTCGGCAGCTCTTGGAGTCTATGCTGCCATGCTCCTGGTTTGTTTCCGACGTGCTCCTTCGTTCATGGGGCCTATTTTGTTGTGCTCCTGGTCTTTGTCTGCCGTGCTCATGCTTTTTTTCAGCCGTGCTCCTTCGCACTTGGGGCATATTCTGCCGTGTTCCTTGTCTCTTGGGTTCTATTCTGCTGTGCTCCTCGTCCTCTTCTGGTTTGCTCCTTCGCTCTTGGGGTCTATTTTCCCGCACTCCTTCAGCTCTCGGGGTCTACTCTGGCGTGCTTCTGTTTTTTTTCTGCCGTGCTCCTTCGCTCTTGGCGCCTATTCTGCCGTGCTCCTGGTTTATTCTCTGCCGTGCTCCTTAGCTTTTGGGGTCTATCCTGCCGTGCTCCTCGTCTTTCTCTGCCATACTCCTTCGCACTTGAGGCATATCCAGCCCTGCTCCTTAGCTCTTGGGGTCTATTCTGCTGTGCTCCTGGTCTTTTTCTGCCGTGCTCCTTCGCTCTTGGGGCCTATTCTGCTGTGCTCCTGGTCTTTTTCTGCCTGCTCCTTAGCTCTTGAGGTCTATTCTGCCGTGCTCCTGGTCATTCTCTGCCGTGCTCCTTAGCTAATGGGGTGTATTCTGCCGTACTCATTTGCTCTTGGGGTCTATTCTGCCGTGCTCCTTGTCTTTCTCTGCCGTGCTCCTTCGTTCTTGGGGCCTATTCTGCCGTGCTCCTCATCTTTGTCTGCCGTGTGCGCCCAGAAGCTCTGCCAAAACGACCACCGCGACGATCCGCACGGCAGATACAGGAACACGGCAGAACACACAGAGCACACATAGGCACAGCAGAACACAGAAGCACGGCAGAACAGGAGCACGGCAGAACACACAGGAGCACAGCAAAACACACCCCGCACGCACGCCGACACGCGCGCCACGGCATACCTGCGCGGCATAACAACAACAGAGCATTTTCCACATGCTTGGTGGACTAAAGCGACGCTTCCCGTTCTTGTCCGGTCAGGTTTCCATACGTCCCCGGCCATCCCCCAGGGCCGCGCACGTGCCGCTGGCCATTGTTTGCGCCCCACCCCCCCCTTTTGGACATTGGACGCCCCCCTCTTGGAATCGACTACGCGTAAGAGTGACCCCTCGCAGGAGTGACCTCTGGTGCGGGCCCAGTCGGGCCCCCGGAATGCCGAACGCGATGCTATAGTAGCGTCTTGCGCGCTTGTCTTTGGCCCCCCCGTGGCCCCCAAAAAGCTGCGCACCAAAGGTCACTCTTACCCAGGGTCACTCTTGCGTGCAGCCGCTCGGAAGCCCCCGAAGGAGGAGGAGGAGGAGGAGGAGGAGGAGGAGGAGGAGGGGGAGGCCGAGGGCCGATTTGACCATGAGCCCCCCGGGCGGGGGGCGAGGTGCCGAGTGGCGGGGGGCGGGGACTTTGCGGTTCTTGGAAGCGGTCGGGCCGCTTTGGGACCGCTTCCGTTTCTCAAGGGCAGAAAATTCGCCGGCCCAACGGGCCAGAGGCGTGCTAAGATCTCCGGTACCTGGTTAACAATTGTATTGTACTAGTTCGCGCGCGCGGGGCGGCCCCTGGGGGTCCCCCGGCGAAAAGTACCCCGCCCGCCGCCTGGGAAGGTCCCGCCCGGTTCAACTCAGAGATGGTTTTCCTTCTGGGTGCGGCCTCTCAGGCCGCCCTGAGCGCGCCAAGAGTGCCCCAAGAGGCCCCCAAGATTGCTGAAGAGGCCCCCGAGACGCTCAAAGAGCGCTCCAAGGCGCCGAAGATGACCCCAAGACGGCCCAAGAGACCCCCAAGACAGCCGAAGAGGCCTTCAAGACGCCCGAAGAGCCTTCCAAGAGGCCTCCGAAGAGGGCCCCAAGAGGCCAAAATCGTTGATTTTCATTGGTTTTTCCTATGTTTTTTGCGTTCTGGCTTTTTCGGCTTCCGGACGCTCCAAGACGACCCAAGAGGCGCCCAAGATCGCTCCAAGACGGCCCACGAAGCTCCCAAGACGGCCCCGAAACGGCCCAAGAGGGCCCCCAAGACGGCCCAAGTGCCGCCCAAGACGGACCAAGAGGCCCCAAGACGGGCCCAAGAGGGGCTCAAGAGGGATACAGAGAACTGAAAAATCGAGCCCTCCGCCCCAGAAGCCGCCCAGGAGGTCCCAAAGAGGCCCCAAGAGACCCCCAAGAGGCCCCCAAGACGCCCCAAGAGGCGCCCAAGAGGCCCAAAAGAGGCCCCAAGAGGCCCCAAAACGGCCCTCAACAGGCCCCAAAACTCGGCTAGCCCACCACGGCGCGATCATGCAATATGGACAAGCGGAGTGAGCGAAACGATTGAATCACATTTCATTTCAGACCTCCTCTGCGCCGCCTCCGAGGCCGTCCGAGTTCACCCCCCGTCTGGGCCACCCCCCTTTACGTTCACCCGAATGTCGGGCCCTGGGGCCCTCAGACATCGATCCGGGGCGAAAGAGCCGAGCCGGACGGACCACGTTGGAAGCCCGGGGCTCGATTCTGAGCCGATGTTCGGGAGAGCGCGTCACTGGATTCAGCGCGTCACTCAACAAAAAAAACAGCCCCCGCTCCCTGCAGCTCCGCACTGCCGACGACCTCACATCCAGTCGACCGCGGTGCGCAATACGGGCCGGCGGAATGAGCGAAGCGATTAAATAATCCCCTACCCTGGTTTACGAGGCGCTGTGCGCTGAAACTCCTGTGTGCTGACAGGGTAAAGCCTGCGTGATGTTCGGCGTCCTGGCGGCTCTAGGCTTTGGGGGTTCCCAGGAGGTTTACAGACCACGCACTTGTAACCCGGGGTAGGGTCGTTTTCTCATCCCTCAAATTTCGAGAACGAAAACTGCTTTTTCACAGCAGCAACGACAACAACGAACCGACAGCAGCAGCAACAATCACGACAGCACCAGCCACAACAACGACAGCAGCAGCAAGAGCTACGACAGCAGCAACCACGACAAGCAGCAGCAGCAGCAACAGCAAGAGCAACAGCACAGCCCGCCGCAACGGGTCCAGAAAACGGCTTTGGCACTGACGCCGGAGCCAGAACCGGGGAAAGAAACGGCAAACATAAAAGAAGCTGGACAGAAATCGCGCCGTCGCCTGCAGGAGCCACGGAGAGCGGGAGAGAGGGCGGCGAGGTGCCGAGGGGCGAGAGGGGCGGGGAGGGCCGAGGCGTGAGGGGCCGGGAGGCGGGCCAGACGGCACCCGGCGGCGGCGTCGTCGCCGTCGCCGTCGCCGTCGTCGTCGTCGTCGTCGCCGTCGTCGCCGTCGTCGTCGTCGCCGTCGTCGTCGTCGTCGTTGCCGTCGTCGTCGTCGTTGCCGTCGTCGTCGCCGTCGTTGTCGTCGTCGTCCTCGCCGTCGTCGTCGCCGTCGTCGCCGTCGCCGTCGTCGTCGCCGTCGCCGCCGTCGTCGTTGGCAAGGCGGCGCCGGGCGTCCCAGTCGGAGTAGGGATGGGAGTCGGGAGACGCCTCGCGGCGGCTGGCCAACGCGTCGGCGGCGCGCCCCGCACTCCGCGGGCGCCCGGGCCCCGCCACCCCGTGGGCGTCCTCGCCGAGGCCAGCATGTCTGCGAGCATGGCACGTGTTGTTGTAGGTCTGGCGGGAAGCAAGAATTCGGGGGCAGCTCAATTCTGTCGTCGATCCCCTACCAGACTCCCCCCCGTGCTCTCACCTCCGTCCCTCCTGCCTCCTTTCCCTCTCCCTTCCTCGTCGTCCTCCTGTCCCTCACCCTCTGTGCCGTAGGTTCGCGTCGCGTCGACCGGCGGCGACCCGGCCGCCCGCGTTCCACGTGGAACGGCGCCAGCGACCCCTCTCGCGTGCAGGGTTTTGCCACGCCTATCGGAACGTCTCCAGTCCCTCAGGGTGGTGATCCCGCTGCAAGCCTACAGTTGACCCGCATAGTAAGGATGAGCGATTTTTCAACGGGTGCCCTTGCATCCTTCCCCCTTCGGCCCATCCTTGGCCGGTTCCGCTGGCCACGCCCCGCTCGCAGAGTGTCGACAGGGCCTTCGAAGGCCCTTGCATCCTTATCGTGCGTCCTTATGATACGGAGGGGGTGACTTGCTTTCGAGTTTCGGAGCCCCGTTTCAGTTCTCATCGGGGGGACTGCATACTACCCATTGTGGGATCACGCTCTGCGGCGTGACAGCGAGGCACTAGTGACATGTCAGCTCTCGAGTGTAGTATACGTACTTATCACGAGCAGGTGAATATTTCACGAAGTGGTCCTCTATGCTGCCTAATAAAAAACCTTATGATACGGACTGACTGTGTAGCCGCATTTCAGGGTCGATGCGTTGTTCCCGTCGTTCGGAGAGACGTCCAACCCCAGCGCGGGCCGTACGTTTTCGGTCATGCCATGTTCTGATCGTTGCCGTCCCCCTCCGCCGCCCCATGCCTCTCCGATTGCTCCTCGACGTTCTCCTCAATGCCCGCCTTGCTGGCGCACCAGAGACCCCCTTGCCGATCACACGGTCCGGCAGTCACTTGGCCAAGTTCTGCGATGCTCATTTCGAGGATCGAGGACTTTTGAGGCACCCTGTTGAGCGGAATCATCAGAAAGGATGGGTGGGGGTTGGGGTAGGGTGTCAGATGTGTCGCGAAAACACCTATCTTGCCTCTCTCCTCTCTTATCTTGCTCTTGCTCCTGTTAATTAGCTTAGTGTTCCTCCTCCCCCTTCTCCTCCTTATCCTTCTCTTTCCACTCTCTGTTTCATGCTGCTGCTCCTCATCTTCATCCTTATCATTATTGCTTCTCTCGTATGCGTCCTTATCCTCCGAGTCGCCCATCGTTCCTCCGTTGTTCTTCTTAGTTCCCTCCTCCTCCTCCTCCCTACATGTATCCTTCTCTCTCCCTCTCTCTTCTGTTTCTCTCCCTCTCTCTATCACTCATTGTCTCCATGCCCAATCTTCCTCATCCTCATCATCATCCTCCTCCCTTTCACCTCTCTACTCGACCGCTCCTTCTCCTCATCCTCCACCGCCCCCGATCAGCACACTCCTCCTGTTCGCCAGTCCTGGTCAGAATTCCCACCTCGCGGCGACAGCGCACCCTCTGGGGGGCCTCCTTCGGGCCCCAGGGGTTCAGGCAAGCCGCGCAGAAGTCCACACGGTCGAGACGCGACTGGACTTCTCCAATGGCCCCGCCTGGCAGGGACGCCGCACCCGCTCCAGCGCCCAGAAAAGCACCAGGGCGGCAGTGGGTGGGTTACAAAGCAGCCTGCGCCGCGCATGCGGCCGAGTGGTAACGAGAACCCAGGAGCGGCAGTGGCCCAGGGAGGCGGTGGCGACGAGGAGGGCCCGTGGCGACGAGGAGCCGTGGCGACGAGGAGCACCAACACCACCCAAAGCGCCAGAATGCACGGACGGAGCCAGGAAGGCGACGAGGAAGGGCAGCGGCGACGAGGAGCACGAGCAGCAACCCGAGGGCCCAAGAGCACGGCCAGGCGCGCCAGTACCCGCACGGGGGCACCATTGCCACCGCCAGCCAAAGGCGCGGTTATCCTCGCGCACTCGCGCCCAGAGGGAGGAGAAGAGCAAGTGGCGTGGCATCCCCACGCCCAATCCACCAGCCGCACGCGGCCACCGGCTGTAAGCACAACGATCCGCCGCGCCACGGGGGGCACTGCCAGGCAGTGAACCAGCGCGATTCCCCTGAGGCCACCGAGGCCAGGAAGCAAGAAGACCAGTTGAGTCCTCCTGGAGATTTTCCTGCCCCCCAAACCGCTGCACGATTTAGGGGCGATGAAAATCTCTGCGTGCGGCCACGCTCAAAACGCGCGGGTCGGCGTCCCCGCGCCCGCGTTGGGCGGAGAGACAACCGGCGCCGCCAGGCAGGGCCCGACTGGACTTCTCCAATGGCCCACCGCATCCAGGAGGGCACAGCATGGCGGCCAGCCGCCATCTCCCCACGCATAGTCGAAGGCAGCGACCCCCGCCATCCACTGACTGGACACACCAAAGGGCACAGGGCCTCCAGGAGGGCTGGGGCTCGCGGTGATGAGCCGAGGAGGCACGTCTCGGATATGATTGTTTTTCACGACACCCAACGCATGCGAGCGTGCCTAGCCGCTCTCGCCGCCACTCGACTCTGAGTGCTCGACCAGCCACTCAGCAGCGGCCAGGGCTCCTCGGGACTGTGCAGTAGCGTACCCGAAGGCAGCCAGGCCTCTCCAGCCGCCCGACCAGAAGAGCGCTGAAGTCCCCCCGGCCCGCAGGGCATCATCTGCGAACCCCCTGCGGAACGCGTGGGTCCCCCAGCGCTGGGCATTCACAAAGTGCAACGCTGTAGCCGCCGCCTTGAGGAAAGCCAGCGCCTCCGAGTAGCGCACGTGCGAAAAAGGCTCCGGGCGCTTCTCGGCCGCCTGCCGTAGCGCACACACGCCGCACAAGGATTGTGTCCTCCCGGTGCAAATGCACGTGCGCGACACCTCCACGGGGGCACGGTAGCACTTCCGCTGCAAAACGTAACCGCTGCCTCCGAACCAGAGCCGTGCCCGACAAAGTGGAAAGGTGCAGATTGAGTTCCGAGACATAAGGTTTCAGAATACCTCAAGCAAAAATGCCGCGAAACAGCCCACGACCATCCGATATCTGGGCGGCCCGCCTTTCTGGCCCAAGCCACAAGTTCGCGAGTCTGGGCAACAGTAGCCCAAACGCGAGGCCTCGTCTGGCCTGCCATGGCCTTGTCGGCGCCCTTCACAAGCCGGGTAGTATCTGCGAGATAGCCAGGCGAAACGCGCAGCAGCGACAGCACAGACCGAATGTGGGAAAGGTATTTCCCCAATGTGGCACTGCTGCGGAAAAGCGAACAAAATGCACAAGCCGATCCATACGACGGTGGCCATGGCTCCTCGTGGGCCAAGCCTGCTGCCTCGCCCCAGAGCTGCACCGCGCTGGCGTACTGGGGGGCGCTCTTCTTCCAGCCTGCGAATTCGAGCCAAGTGGCCTGCGCTTCGTAATCCGCCGCTGTGCCAGCGTTCACTCGAGCTCTCTTTGCAGCTGTCCGAGGGGCGTGCGCCTGCTGGGAGAACGGATTCGCTGGGAGCCGGCCCATGTCTCGGATGGCACTAGCCAGCACGTCTGGAGGCAAGTATTCGCACCGGCGCCTGGCTTGCGCCACCAAGGCTAAAGCCGCCATGCGGCTTTTGTCGAGAAATTGGAGCATGGCTTGCACCGCCAGCCCTCTTCGAACCAAGCCGGCTACTTACTTACTACTGCTGCTGCCGATGCCAGCGGGAAACGACGAGCAATGGCGACCACACAACAGATGACGATGCAGAACTTGTCCCATTTTTTTGCCGCCAGGCGAACATTTCAGACTAGAGCCACGGGGCGTCTGGGGGGCAGCTCCACGGGACGTCCGTAAAGCCTGCCGCCTGCATTGCCTCCAGCGCTGCAGTTTTTTCCCGCGGTCTCGTCGGTGCATCTGCTAGATTTAAATGGCTCGGAACGTAGAAGCTATATAAAAGCACCCCAGCCCTGGCCACGCGAAGCCAGAGGTCGCCGATCAGATCGTTCCAATCAGGCTGTCTGGAAGAGCCCCGCACGAAAGTGCCGAGGGCTGTCTGGTTGCCCACAAAAAGCAGAACCTCCAGATCACCGAGCCGCTCGCTCAACAGCCAGTGGAGAGCACAGATGGCAGCCATTAATTCCCACGTTGCCACCTGGTTCTTCCGGTAACGCACCCACCGCCACACTGCGTCGGGCACGGCGGACGAAGACCAAAGACGCCGGTCCGGCAAGCAGATGGCCCATGCCAACCTGCCACGCCCAGTAGCGTCTGAGTAAACAATGCACCGGTGTCGCGCCGCCGGGGGCGAGCACAGCACCGTGCGCCGCGGCACGCCCTCGAGGAAACGCAGCCACCACTGCAGTGACCGCGCGACGCGCCCAGTCAGGGGAGAAGAGTTACCGGGCGCTCGCTTGAAAAGTGGCGCCAAATGCACCCGCGCCGCCCGGCCGAAAACCGCGGAAGCACCCCAACTAAGCCGCCCGGCCAACTTCTTAGCCTCAGCTGGGTGCAGCCGGTTTCGCTTCAAATTCGCGCGAATCTGGGATTTCCACTGAGAGAGCTTGGCCAGGGCAATCTGCAGATGGATCGCCTGCGCTCCGGAATCCACAGAGACCTCCACTCCCAAAATGGACGCGGATGTTGCCTCCGACACCCGCTTGGAGGCATCGAATTCCCAGCCAAGCAACTCCTCCACAACTTCGCGCGCGACCTCGCTGGCTCCAGCCAGCGTGGCAAGGAACGGCGCGCCTGGGACGACCCGGTCTGCGCCGAATAAATCGTCAACGAACCTGAGGAACACAGCGGAAAACAGGCGAGCCAGAACTGATCTGATTGCCGCTCCGAAGCGCCCCCAATTGTAGACGGAAGCCACCGCGCCGAAAGGACAGGCCAGAAGTTGCAGCCCCAGCCCGCGGCTCTCGGCCGAGTCCCACGTCACCACCGCGAACTGGAGATGGGAACTAGCAAGCGGGAGCGTCTTGAAAGCACTAACGAAGTCCTCCTTTCGTATCGCGGCTCCGCCGGGTCCTGCTTCGAAAACCGCGCCAAGGACTGCCAAGAAACGGTCGAGCGTGTCCTGTTGGATGGTTTCACCCACAGACGCGGCGGCATTTATAAAGAATGCCGAAAAATCGTCGATGCACCGCACTTTGCGGGAGTGACCTTTCCAGCCCTCGTCGGCTGGAAACCGCGCAGTGAGGACAGGCAAAGATCGCCACCTCGCATGGCCGTCGCTGGCCTCCTGCTCGCATTTTGTTTCAAAGAGCGCTCGGATCGAGTCCTCCAGACCCGCTGGCCGCCGAACACGGCAGAGCGTCTCTGCGTTTAAAGCATCAGCCTGCGCGCGCAAACTCGCCGCCGACTGGGAGCACTCCTCAAACGGGACTCGCGGAAGCACGCCACTGCGCGGAATCTCGCCAAGAAGCGGGAATCCATTCCGAAGATTCGCTGCGAGACGAGCGTCGGGCCACGCAATGGCCTCGAGCATCTCGCTGAGCACAAGCAAATTTTTCTTCGGACCGAGTACCCTCTGGACGTGCGCGGGCAGCAGCCCAAACTCACGCGCCCAAAGTGGGTCCAGCACACGCTTGCGCTCACGCCAGCGCGCGAGACTGCTGGCCCGAGCCTGCGCCAGCAGTTGCCCGTCAAGGCTGAGGGCGGAAGAGAAAGAGGCAGCGATGGACTCCGGCACCTCTGGGTGACCGTCGCCCGCAGGCAATTGCAGAGCCCACTCTAAATGATCCAATGGGCCGAAGCTTGCAACTGCTGGATTCTGCAGAAAGCTAGGCACAGCACCCCGTAGCCTGGCCGCGGCCAGGGAGTCGGGATATTCCGAGTGAAACGTGCTTGCCCCCGCCTGGCCGATCAAAACGCGGCCGCCTGCAGGTGCGGTTGATTCGCCAACACAATGTGCGCCTGCGCCGGGTCCGCCAGAAACGCGGCCTGCATCGCATTCAGGCGTGCCGCACAAACCTCCATCAAAACGGGAGGAAGCTGCACTAGAGCCACTGCGACTGCTCTGGCGGCTAGGCCCGCCTCACTTCTTCCTCGACCAGCCGCCCTGCTGCCAGCCACTCTGCTGCCAGCTGCCCTGCTTGCGCCCCCACGGGCTGCGCGAGCGCGGCGGCACTGCGGGAGACAACGACCTCTTGGAACTGCTCCTCTGCGCGGACTCGTGGCCCTTCCAGTCAGCCTTGCCGGGCTTGCCACCCTTGCCGCCTGCCTTGCCGGGCTTGCGTCGGAGGCGCGGCCGTGGACCTTGTCCTTGGCCTCCCGCAAGGTGTCCTGGTGCAGCTTCGAGAAGTAAACGTTCCACTCAGGATCGCCGTTCTCGAGGCCTTTGGCCATGTACGTGCGCGCCAGAATGTCATACTGGTACGCCGCGCGGACCCCCCCATGCTCCTCGACCACTTTGGTCAGCAGCATCGTGTAGCCAAGAATCTCCCAGGGAGTCGCGACTTTCATCAAAATGAGCTTGACGCCCCAGTCCATCACGTGGGCGTGGAACGTCGAATACCCAGGGTAGTCAAGCTCAGTGGCCGCGCGCGCCCGTTTGAACTCCGCCATCTGGCGACGGCGGTCGGCCACCGAGCCCTCGCCAACTGGCGCGTCGACGCGAGGAACCCTCGACCACGAGGGTCGGAAGTTCCTCTGGAGGTCCTCGCCGTCGGCGCTGCCGACGTACAGCCGACCTTTCTCCTTGGCCACGCGGCCAGCCGCTTCGAAGACAGCGAGGTTCTCCTCCGACGGGAGGCCGTCCTTGGGGAAGGCCTCCATCTTCAGCTCCTGGAGCCGCGCCTTCAAGTCGAAAGAAAGCGCCTTGACCGAGCGCTTGTGGCTCGCAGCCTGCGCCTCCAAGTACTCCTTCATGGTGTCTGCCAAGGTCGCCTCTGGAGTCGGAGCTGGCGGCTCCGCTGCGGCGCATTTCGCCTGCAACCGGAGTGCGAAGGTGACCTGCGCAGGCTGGACAATCCAGCTCTTGAACTCCGCTGATTCCGCCTCTGCTGTGTACGGCGCCTCCTGCGCTTTAATAACGTCCCCGATCATGCCTCGCATGGACGAGTCGGCATAGTCAAGCGGGGAAACAGATCCCATCTTTTCTGCCACCAGCCGACCAATGGACAGGTACCAGAACAGATCATGCCTCGCCTTCGGTGTTGGGTCGATCGACGCCACGAAGGTGCACCACTCGACGGCTGCATCGAAAGTGGCCTTGCAGAGCGCCCCTTCCGGCAGGGCACGCACGAAGGCACACACCTCCTCGCAAGCAAAAGACATCACGTTGGAGACGCGCGGTGAATCAGAAGGGGGCGTGCGGGGCGCAGATCAAACAGTCACGGTCGAGCCCGAAGTACTCCGGAACACCCGGGCAGGTGCCCAACGTGGGAAATCAGAACACCTGGCAATGCTGCGCAACCGAGCAGCTGTGGCGAGTGCACGAGAATATCAACCTAGACTCCGCTCGGCTGCAATTGAGACCGACCCTCGGCCAGTGCGCCCACGGCCTGCAGAGCAGCCTCCTACAGGACCGTTGCACCACGGACCACAGGACCACGCGGGGGGGCCCCCCCTGGGGCTGCCGCGCCACGCCGCACGGGCAACCGAACAAACACGCCGAGCAGCTCTCCGCTGGAACGCCGCACTGGCCTCCCGCAGGGCAAGCAGAGCAGCCTCTCGCAGGGCTGTTGCGCCACAGACCACAAAACCACTGCTGCCCCGCAAGGCCTGCAGAACAGCCTCCCGCAGGGCTGTCGCGCCACACGGAGCCACGGACCACGGGACCACGCAGGGCAGCCTCCCAAGGGGCACCCGCGCCACGCTGCACGGGCGACCGAAAAGACACGCAGAGCCGTGCGGCACGACCGGTGGCATTGGTCTCCCGCAGGGCCTGCCGAGCAGCCTCCCGCAGGGCTGTTGCGCCACGGACCACAGGACCACGCAGGGCAGCCCCCCCACTGGGGCACCCCTGCGCCACGCTGCACGGGCAACCGAACAAGACATGCCGAACAGCCTCCCGCAGGACTGTTGCGGCACTGGCCTCCCGCAGGGCCTGCAGAGCAGCCTCCCGCAGGGCTGTTGCGCCACAGACCACAGGACCGCGCACGGCAGCCGCCGGGGCCCCTGCGCCACGCTGCGCGGGCAACCGAACAAGACAAGCAGAGCAGTCTCCCGCAGGACTGTTTCGGCACCAGCCTCCGGCAGGGCCTGCAGAGCAGCCTCCCGCAGGGCTGTTGCGCCACAGACCACAGGACCACGCGCAGCAGCCCCTGGGGACCCTGCACCACGCTGCACGGGCAACCGAACAAGACATGCCGAACAGCCTCCCGCAGGACTGTTGCGGCACTGGCCACCCGCAGGGCCTGCAGAGCAGTCTCCCGCAGGGCTGTTGCGCCACAGACCACAGGACCACGCACGGCAGCCACCGGGGCTCCTGCGCCACGCTGCACGGGCAACCGAACAAGACACGCCGAGCAGCCTGCGCCGCGCACGCGGCCGAGTGGTAACGGGAACCCAGGAGCGGCAGTGGCCCAGGGAGGCGGTGGCGACGAGGAGGGCCCGTGGCGACGAGGAGCCGTGGCGACGAGGAGCACCAACACCACCCAAAGCGCCAGAATGCACGGACGGAGCCAGGAAGGCGACGAGGAAGGGCAGCGGCGACGAGGAGCACGAGCAGCAACCCGAGGGCCCAAGAGCACGGCCAGGCGCGCCAGTACCCGCACAGGGGCACCATTGCCACCGCCAGCCAAAGGCGCGGTTATCCCCGCGCACTCGCGCCCAGAGGGAGGAGAAGAGAAAGTGGCGTGGCATCCCCGCGCCCAATCCACCAGCCGCACGCGGCCACCGGCTGTAAGCACAACGATCCGCCGCGCCACGGGGGGCACTGCCAGGCAGTGAACCAGCGCGATTCCCCTGAGGCCACCGAGGCCAGGAAGCAAGAAGACCACTTGAGTCCTCCTGGAGATTTTCCTGCCCCCCAAACCGCTGCACGATTTAGGGGCGATTGAAGTGAGGACCGCTTGGGGCCCACGAGTGGCTCGAGCCGTCGGGCCGACCCTCCCCCCGTCTGGGGGATCGGGGAACCTCTTCGTGGCCGAGGCGCGCCTCGGTCCGGGCCAGGCCTTTCTGTGCCTCGCCTGGCGGTCCCTCTGGCATCGGCTATACGCCAGAGTGACCTTTCGCCGGAGTGACCGTTGGTGCGGGCCCCGTTGGGTTCCCCGATCGCCGAACGCGCTGAGGCAGTAGCGTCTTGCACGCGTGTGCGTGTTCCCCCGGCGGCCCCCCAAAAGCCGCCCACCAGAGGCCATTCTTACCCAGGGTCACTCCTGCGCGTAGCCGATGGCAGCCCGTCGGCCGTGTGCCTGGTGGCGTGGGGGAGGGGGGGGGCCCCTTAAGGGGCCTCCGAGAGCGGGGAGGGCCGAGGGCATGAGCACTGCCCACGCCGCCAGAAGCCCGGACCCGCGTTGCATCCAAGCAGGAGCCTGCCGTGCGGGGTCGAGCCGGCGCCGTGCCCATCGCGCGTCGTCGCTTCCGCTTCGCTTCGGGCGCGTCGGGGGGGTCCTCCGCCTCTTCTTCTTCCTCCTCCTCCTCCTCTTCCTCCACCTTCTCCTCGTCCTCCTCCTCCTCCTCCTCCTCCTCCTCCACCTCCTCCTCCTCCTCCTCTCCTCCTCCTCCTCCTCCTCCTCCCCATCTCCTCCTCCTTCTCCTCCTCCTCCTCCTTCCTCCCTCCCTCCTCCTCCTCCTCCTCCCTCCCCCATCTCCTCCCCCATCTCCTCCTCCTCGTCCCCATCCTCCCCCCTCCCTCCCTGTCTCCCTGCCCGTGCTCCGCGGGGCGCAGGGCCAAGACTTCCTCCTCGCCTACAGCGCCGAGATGCCCCTGCTGGCCGAGGCCGACTTCCAGGCTGGGGCGGCCGGGGCGGCGGGGCGTGCCGCCCTCGTCACGCCCGTCTGCGTGTCGTCGCCGACGTCGTCGTCGACGTCGCCGTCGTCGTCGCCGTCGTCGCCGTCGCCGTCGCCGTCGCTGGCGCCGTTCTCCGTTCGCCGTTCGTCTGTCGTCGTTCGCCGTTCGTCTGTCGTCGCCGTCGTCGTTGACCGTCGTCGTCGTCGTCGTCGTCGTCGTTGACCGTCTTTGACCGTCGTCTGCCGTGTGTTGCCCGCCGCCACCTCCTCTCCCTCCCCTCCCCTGCTCATTCGCTTCCCCTTCCCCGCCCCTTGTCTTGTCTTGTGCCCCTTCCCCGGCCCCTCAACCCTCCTCCTTGTTCCTCTCCTGCAGAGAAGAAGACGTTGGCGGAGGAGGAGGAGGAGGAGGAGAAGAGGGAGGAGGTGTGAGACGGCGCCAAGATGGGGGCCCAGACGGTCCGTCCACGTCTTTTTCCAGGCTGTGCGTCCACGGCATGAGATAGAGGGAGCGAGAAAGAGAGAGAGAGAGAGAGAGTGCCATGGCGAAAGCGAAAGCGCGGACCTGGCCCTCTGCAGGTGGGATTCGGAGGGGTGCGATGCCAACTGCTTCCGGCTGCGGCCGGGCTTCCTCCCCGCGCGCCCCTGGCACCTGCTCTTTCACAGGGCCATTCCTGGTCTACTTTGTCTTCCGCATCAAGAGCAGCATGAGAGGAGGAGAAGGCGGAACAAGAGGAGGAGGAGGAGGAGGAGGAGGAGGAGGAGGAGGAGGAGGAGGAGGAGGGAGGAGGCAGAGGAGGCGGAGGAGGAGGAGGAGGAAGAGCCATCGGCGGTGGAGGGCAGCAACCGCAGAGGATAAGCCCTGCCACGGCCCCTCGGGGAACCGCCGCCCGCGCGCGGCACACACGCATGTGGCATGCCGATCCTGGAGTCTGAAGCTCGAGGCATTCCTCCGCGATGGCTGCCCCCGTGGCTGTCCCTCGGTGGCGGGCGAGGGGGGGGAGGCGAGAAGGGGCCGGCCTTCTCGGAGGGCTCGGAAGCTCCCCGGCCTTCCGAGGAGTGTTCGGAGCCTTTCCTCGAAGACCGAGAGCGCCCCTCAGAAGGCCGGAGGCCTTCTGAGAAGCCTCGCCGCCCTCTGAGAAGGCCTTCTCCTTCTCGTTTCCACCCCTTGATGGGCCCGTTTTCCACCACCACCACCACCATGAATTGGAGGGGGGAGGAGGTGGAGGACGAGGAGGAAGAGGAGGAGGAGGAGGCGGAGGTGGAGGAGGAGGAGGAGGAGGTGGAGGAGGAGGAGGAGGAGGAGGAAGAGGAGGACGAGGACGAGGACAAGGTGGAGGTGGAGGAGGAGGAGGCGGAGGAGGAGGAAGAGGAGGCGGAGGAGGAGGACGAGGAGGAGGACGACGAGGTGGAGGAGGAGGAGGAGGAGGAGGCGGAGGAGGCGGAGGAGGACCCCCTCCCCCTGCAACTTGTGGCGGTGGTGGTGGACCCTGGGCCGGCCGCAGCCGGCAGCGAGGGGTGCCCGTCGGTCGGGGGTGGACAGAACCCCCAACAGTGACACGTCGATTAGTGAATTGTCCGTTTTCGGTTCTCGAGAGGGCGCCGTGGCCGTTATTTTCCAGGCTTGCGCCCGCCAGGTTTGGGCCTCAGGTCGTTTTCGCTAAACCACGTTTTACTAAAGGGGGGTCTGTCCATCCCCGAGTCGGCGGGCCGGAGGCGAGCGGCACCCGCCGCGGCCGCTCCGGTTGGCGCGCGGCCGCCCAGCGCGCGCGGCGCCGATGCTACGGCAGGTTACGCGTCGTGTCGACCAGCGGCGACCCAGCCGCGGGCGTTCAAGGTTGAACGCCGCCAGTGGCTCAGAATCGGCCTACACGGAACGATCGGGCGATCGAAAAGCCGCCGATCGTTCAAGGTTGAACGATCCACGCGGTGTCAGAAACCAACGCCGGGGTCGTCACGACACGAGCTTGCCGTTCCAAGGTTTTGGCAACATTTTGGCCTCCCGGGTGGGGGGGCCCTGGTTCCGATGACTCCAAGAGCGCCTCTGGGAGAGCCAAAGGTGACCTCCAAGGTGGCTCGAGATGCCCCAGCATGCCTCAAGGGGGCTCCCGCGAGGCTCCAAGAGGCCCCGAGGCCGCTCCAAGACGGCTCCGAGTGGCCAAAGAGCTCCCAAGACGGCCCAAAGAGCGCGCAAGAGCGCCCAGGGCAGCGCCTGGGCAGCATCCCGTAGGGTCTCGCTGCCCGAAGGGCTTGACGACCCGTCGCCAATCGACTCGTGGGCATCGAGCCGGAGAGGCCCGTGCAGATCCAGGTGGCGAGTCGAGTCGGCGAGTGCCGGAGTGGAGGCAGGTGCAGGAAAGTCCGTGCGCATCCAGGCAGGTCCGGAGGGGGGAGACGCGACACCAACACCACCAGGGGGGGCACCTCCAGCGAGGAGGTCCACGATGCTTCCCCGAGCTGCAGGCTGGGGGGATCTCGACCGAGACGGGGGGTCACACCACGAGGGAGACCCCCCTTGCTCCTCACATCTCGTCGCCCGGTGGTGTCGGTATCGCCTTTCCTTGTTCTAACACGTCCAGAGATATCCAGGGGACTTTGGAGCACGTCGTGGCTGCTCCAGCGCGAGTCGAGGGGCGATAGAAATCGTTAAGCCCTTAAACGCTCGTTGCCGTGTTTTTGCTTCGTGCCCTGCGGGGGCGCGCCAGCGCCTTCCGACGCAGGCGATCGTCGGCCTCGGGGTCCCGAAGGGCGACGAGCTCTTGGTCAAGCTCGGAGTCCAGTGCCCTGCGCCCTGCGCAGCATTGCCCTCTTCACCCCCTCGCACCGTGGTCCAGCTGTCGCTTCCCACCTCTCGCCTTCCCTGCCTCTCCTCCAGTCGCCAAGTGCCCCCCCCATCCCTCCCCTCTGCCATCTCCCTGATCGCCTTGTCTTCCCTCGCTTTGTGCAACGGGGGAGGGTGGTGATCCGTATGTCTCCTGCTTCGGTTGTTTCCCTCTGACGACTGCCCAAGCTGCCCCAGCTTCTCTGGCGGGGGATGGACGGGGTCGTTGCTGCCAGCCAGCACGGTGAAGAGAGGCGATGCGATGCTTGCGCCCCCCTCCACTCCCCCCCCGCTTCTGTCTTCTGTCCCTCCTTCGCCCGGCCCACGTCTTCCTGCTCGTTCCGGCTGGCCGCAGGGCGGAGGAGCGTGGGCTGGGGCTTGGGGTTGGGTGGGGGTGGGGTGGCGGTGGTGCGGAGTCCAGGGGGGTAATTACGGGATGCAGGCGTTCAGGTTCTCCACCCGACGCTTTTCCGCCGCCGACTCCGGCTCTTTTGGCCCGAGCCTCTTGAGGCTGGAGCGGCGGGGAGGGGTGCGGCTGGCAGGGGCTCGGGAGCGCCTCCGGCAGTCGCCGCCTACCACGCATGCCTCGCACGGACTGGTCGGACGACTCCACGGAGGATACGTCTTAGAGCTGCCTCTCGGCATCTTTGTGCGGTCCGCAGGAGCCACCTCAAGAGTCCTGGAGTCCCTCTGAGCGGGAGGCCGCTTGAGGAAGAGGCCTCCCACAAACTCCCTCGAGGAGCCTCCTGGGGAGCTGGGCGTGGAGGCTGAGCGACCGCACCACCGTTTCACGGCCCTCGGAGGGCGCCGACCTATCTATTCCCTTCCCACCCTCTCTCCCCGATCCGCCCTCCCTCCTTCCCTCTGCTCTCCTCCGGCCCCCTCCCCCACTCCCTCTGCTGTTGCCTCACGCAAATCTTCCAACGCTGTCCAGGAGCCTCCACCGACAGCGGGCGCCCGCGGCTAGTCGGCGGCCAAGGGTGGCGAAGACGCGACCAGTAGCGTTCAAGCCCCCGCCGCCCGCCTTGCCCATTCTGCCGCGTAGCGTTAAGGTCATTTGCCGCTCAGGGCGGGCCAGCCCGTTCAGCGGAGGGGCAAGTACGGTCAGGAATTTTGGCTTAGCGTGTCGCGTCGCCAGTTCTGGCCCACCGCGCTTCGGCAGGCGTTCCTGTCAATGTCCCGAGCCGTCCCCGACCTCCCGCCCCGCGGAGCGGAGCGACACGCTATCCACTTACAAGACCTACCGTGTCACCGAGGCCGCCGCGGCAACACGCTACGCATACATCCCCGACCGTGCGTAATCGAGCCGGAGACAGCATCATCATCAGCATCATCATCACTACCATCATCACCATCACCATCACCATCACCATCACCATCATCATCATCATCATCATCATCATCATCATCATCATCGTCGTCGTCGTCGTCGTCATCATCATCATCATCAGCATCGTCATCATCATCAGCATCATCATCAGCATCTGCACCACCATCAACACCATCATCAACATCATCATCACTATGATTATCATGCTCATCATCATTATCATCATCATCATCGTCGTCATCATCATCATCATTATCATCAGCACCAGCATCATCGTCATCGTTCTCGTCATCATCATCATCATCATCATCATCACCATCATCAACATCAGCATCATCAGCATCATCCTTATCATTATAATGTTCATCGTCATCATCATCATCATCATCATCATCATCAGCACCAGCATCATCGTCATCGTTCCCATCGTCATCATCATCATCATCATCATCATCATCATCATCATCATCATAGTGGAGTGCGGGCCCTGGTTCTGCTGCTGTCCATCCACCTCGCGGCGTTCCCCCTTTATCGAAGCTCGCGCTTCCTCCAGGTTGCGCCACAGGGTGAGAGCCACAGTTCACATCTGAGCTGCGCCAAGGTAGGCTGTGGCAAAACAGCTTGTGCTACAGCTTGCGCCAATCGCGCCGGTCGATGCGACACTGGCTTCGACACAGGCTGTGCTGCGGGAGTTTGCACTGCAGGTTTCTCAAGATGTGGCGCCTCAGCGTTGCGCCGTCGGATACTGCGCAACTTGTTGCGCCATGCATAGGTCTCTCGCCCCCTGTCGCCAGAATTTAACCCGGCCTTCGCTAGGGCTGCGGCATACGTTGCAGCCCAGCCCACGGAAGCCAGACTCGCCTGGTACTGGTTGCGCCGTTGTGCTGCCGCCGAAGCTTTCAGCCGCCCGTCGGTTGTGCCCCCGAACGGTTGCGCCATCGGTAACCGAAGCCCCCAAACCAGCCGCTCTTGCTTTTGCCATAGACTACGACCTCGGTTGCCCAACACATCCATCTACTGCTTAGCAGATTGGGTCCGGGTGGGTGGGGTCGGCGCATCACGCCGCATCGCCGATGCATCGGCGCCACGGCTCGATGTGGAGCCCGATTCTCTCTACGCAGACGTCGCCGATGCATCGCCGACGTCGCCACACATCGTGTAGGAACCAGGGGGTCTGGGACGGTCGCGCGCCTGATGGCTGCTTACCGGCTCCATCCCGAACAGGCCATTCGCGGAATGTCGATGACGGGTTCGGGCGCTGTGGGAGGGCCCCTTGTGGGAGCCGATGGGCTCGGCCAGCCTCTCAGCCGCCGCGCCTCGGCCATCCTCCCGGCCGCCGCGACAGGTCGCTTCTCACATCGGCCTTCAGACTGCCTGGCCGGGAGTGCCGGGGCCCTCGGTGTGCGCCGCGAAGATGCAGACCCCCCCTGGGGCTCACAACATGATGGAGGATGACGCTCAATAAATGACCTGGGGTCGTGTTCACGCGGCGGCGCCCAGGATGACGATCAGAAAAAACCAGCCGCGGGTTGGACAACTATGTTTTTGAATCGTTTACCCCCCCCCCCCCTTCCCCCCCCCCCCTCCAGTTAGTTTCGGGGAAGATGCAGAAATAGCCAGCAACGATGTTTTAATCGTTCGCTCGCGCGCGGCGGGCGGCGGCGCCGCCGGCGTCAGTCGGCCGCGGCGGCGCCGGGCGCCGGGGGGCGGGGCGGGCGGCGGGCGCGCGGGGGCCGTGCGGGCGCGCGGGCGCGGCCGCGCGCGAGCGCCCCCGCGGGTCGGCGGGGGGCGGCGCGCGGCGCGCCGCGCGCGCGGCGCGGCCGGGGCCGCCGCCCGGGGCGCGGGTTCGGCCGCGGCCGGTCGGTCGGGCCGCGGTTCGCGGGGCGGCGTCCGCGCGGCCGCCGCGGCGCCGCCGCGCGCCGGCGGGCGCCGGGGGCGGCGCGGGCATAGGGCTTTCCGCTTTACTCCCATTTTTTTATTGATGGTCATCCCGCATTACATCGCCGATGCGTTGGCGATGCATCGGCGATGCGGAGCGATCTTCCGACCCCATGCGCTCGCACCCCATTTGGGAGGTCTGCATGAACTAGTACGATCCGCTCGTTCTGTCCAGCCAGCCAGCTTACACCCGCAAGGCAAGTCCAGCTGCGCCAGGAATCACGTGCAGGCGACCGGGCGACCGACTCAGACAGCTTCGTCGCTGTGTTGATTGCGCAGCTGATAGACACGCGAGGCGCATTAGCACCCAGATTTTACGAGTGCGATCGCGGGGATTGCGGATCAGTGATCGGCGGTGAACGCCAAGGTATCTCTCGGTGTGCATGCCCGCGAACGCCGACGGGAAGATGGCGCTCGGCTTAAATCTGTCGAGGTACGGAGGTGGAGCGGCATGTTTCAGGAGAGGAAAAAACACAGACACAATTCATCTTCGATTCCTCAGAAAATATGGGAAAATATGGGAAGTGGGGGGGGAAGACAGAAACCCAGAAGATATGGGAAAGTATGGGGAATCTTTTTATTAGTGTGCATGTATTTGTGTTTCTGGGGCCCCGTCAATGCTGCGCCGCGTGGGCGTTACAGAAGCGCGCCAGGGAGCTCGAATCCAGTCAGTTTCGTCCAAACCTATTCCCATCCAAACCCCCACACACGTGGCCGTGGCAGCTCGGCCCCACCCTCTCACTCTCCCAGTCGGGGCTGCGCCCCTCGAAGCCCGAAGGGGGAACAGCCGATATGCCAGCCTATATATGCCAATCCACGGGGGTGCCTCGGCCAGTGGAGCCGAGGCCGTGCCAGTGGGGACGGGGATGGGTTGAACGATGCGCCTCCCGAAGGAGGTGGGGAGCGGGAGGGGAGGCGCAGCCGACGTCCTCGAGTCCCTTCGCCGCGCGCTGTCGGTGCCGAGGTGTGGAACGACAACGCCCCCGGCAGTGCCTTCACCAGCATGAGCGTCGCTGGCCAAGTCTTCTGGGGCCTCGTGATGACGGACGCTGAGACAGCGCGGCTGCGGCCTCGCCGCCACACTGGGTGCGTTCGCTGCATGCCTGCAGGGACGGCGGGGAGGAACTTGAGGAGGAGAGGAGGAGGAGGAGGATAAGGGGGGAGGAGAAAAGCAGAGGAGGAGGAGGAAACGAGAGGAGAGGAGGAGAAATAGGGGGATGAGGAGGCGGAGGGAGAGGAGGAGGGAGGAGGAGGAGGGCGACGAGGAGGAGGAGGAGGGAGGAGGAGGAGGAGAGGAAAGGGTCGAGGCGGAGTAGGAGAGGATGAGGAGGAAGGAGGAGGAGGAGGGCGAAAGGGAGAGGGAGGAGGAGGAGGAGGAGAAGGGGGACGACGAGGAGGACGAGGAGGACGAGGAGCTTCCTCGTCCTTCCGAACTCGACCCGGCTGGGCCCTGCTGCCCGCGGACGTGGAGCCAGCCGGCGGCTCGGAGTGGCCTCCCATAGGACCCTGCGGCTCCAAGAGAGTTTTTCCTCCTCCATCATCCTCCTCCTCCTCCTCCTCCTCTCCTCCTCTCCCCATTGTTCCTCCACCTCCTCCTCCTCCTCCTACTCACCTCCTCCTCCTCCCCTCCGTACTCCCTCTTGCCTCCTTTCTTTTCCACATCCTCCCCCCCCCAATTTTCCTCTCTCCTCCTCCTCCTCCTCCTCCTCCTCCTCCTCCTCCTCCTCCTGTCCTCCTCCTCCCCTCCGCCTCCTCCTCCTCCCTCCTCCTCCTCCTCCACCTCCTCCTCCTCCTCACCCTCCTCCTCCTCCCCTCCCCCGCCCCCCATCCTCCTCCTCCTCCCCACATCCTCTTCCTCCTCCTCGTCAGCCCTCCTCTCCCTCCTCCTCCTTCTCCCCTCCCCACCACTTCCTCCTCCTCCTCCTCCCTCCTCCTCCCTCCTCCTCCGCCTCCTCCTCCTCCTCCTACTCCTCCTCCTCCTCCTCCTCCCCGCCGTCCCGTTTCCCCCGCCTACCCACAGCCTCTCGCCGACCATCGAAGCGAGAGCAGTGCAGGGCGTTTGGCATCCAGCGCAGCACAGCTCTGTCCCGCCGTCACCGGACCCCTCTCGCCAGCAGCGAAGCGAGGGCAGGGCCCATAGGCGGGAGTCGGCGGGTTCATATGTATGGACTGCCGAGGGAGATCGGCGCCCGAGAAGGACACTCAGTGCGTCGGCCATGCTGTTGATTAGCTTCGCTGCGCGCACGCCCCCTCGGCCACGGCCTCTTCGTGTCGGAGGCTGTCCTCCGGGGGGACCTCCATCCTCAGCTGCTCCAGATGCGGGAAGTCTGCGGAATCCAGCCCCCGTCTCCTGGCCAGCGAGTGCAGCCAAGCCTTCGCCAGACCAGGAGACGGTGCTCGGTGGCGCCTCATCGGAAGCGGGAGGCACCCAGGGAGTACTTTCAAGTCAGCGCCGCAGTCTCAGGCGCCTATGCCCCTGCACGCCTTCCTCCTGCGCCAAGAGCAGGAGGCCCACACCCCAGAAGAAGGAGTGGGTACGGCGCATGCAGCAGAGAGCTGATCAGCTCGAACCCCATCCAACTGCGCGACGGTCCTCCTCCTCCTCCTCCTCCTCCTCCTTCTCCTCCTGGATTCCCCTCGGGGATCATCCGTTAAGATTGGAACGATACAGAGAAGATTAGCATGGCCCCTGCGCAAGGATGACACGCACAGATCGAGAAGTGTATACAATTGTTCCCCTCTCTACGCAGGGCTCCTCCTCCTCCTCCTCCTCCTCCTCCTCCTCCTCCTCCTCCTCCTCCACCCCCTCTCGCCCAGCAGGAGGGCGCGCCGACTCACGGGCGCGTCGGTGCCCCGGGGCCACCGAGGCCCCACCGGGGCGCCCGGCCCCCGCGGGGGGGGGCCCGCGGAGCTGAGCAACGGCGAGAAGACGCACAGCGTCGGCTGCAACCCGAGCTGCGGCGCAGTGCTCGACACAGGCGGCCCGCGGGCCGCAGAGCGGCCTCGGCCAAGCCTCCCTCCTCCTCTCCTCCTCCTCCTCCGTCCTCCTCCTCCTCCTCCTCCTCCTCCTCCTCCTCCTGCCTCCTCCTCCTCCTCCTCCTCCTCCTCCCTCCTCCTCCTCTTCCTCCTCATCCTCCTCCTCCTCATCCCCCTCCTCCTCCCATGCCTCCTCCTCCGCCTGTCGGGTATGGCCAGGACCCCGGGTAAGGGGACCTGGTTAGTGGTTGGGCCCCGGAGCCTTCGAACTGGCCAGAATCACGTGATAAACCAGGTTTGCTATAGCTAGTGCTTTTTCGGGTGACGGCAGTTCCGGTTAGTGGAAATGGGACGGGGGGGCGCCGCTGATACAGATCACTAAACCCGGTTCCACTTAACCCAGTTCTACCAACGCCCGACCCTGAGAGGCTCGGCATCGCTCGGGCGCGTGCTCTGTTCTTCTCGCAGCGAGCGGAAAAAAGCCGCGCAGAAGAGACCGAGGAGTGCCCGGGGAAGGGATTCGCGGGCGATGGCAGGGAGGAGCAGGAGTCGAGGAAGGAGAAGCGCCATCAACATAAACTTTTGGCGCTCCGCGCGGAGTTCTTTGGTCCGCGCGGGGGCTGCCCACGGCGGCGCCTCCGGCGCCGCCCCTGGCGCGCTCCGCGCGCCAGGGAGGGGGGTCCAGCGCGGATACAAGAAGGTCGCGCGGAGCGCCAACAGTTTATGTGTGTGCCGTTTTCTCCGCCTCTGAAAAGGACGTGGTGGTGAGACGTTCTGGGACTTCCTGGGTTCCGAAGGGGTTCCAGGAGGCCCCATGGTGTGCCGTGCGACCTCTGCTGCTCCAGGAATTTTGGGACGCATCCTGAGCCGATCGCATCATGGCATTGTTCTTACCCTACCTCCTCCTCCTCCTCCTCCTCCTCCTCCTCCTCCTCCTCCTCATCATCATCACATCATCATCAACAACATCATCATCATCTCATCATCATCATATACATCAATGCTCCTCCTCATGCTCCTCCTTCTCGTCCTCCACCTTCCCTCCTCCTCATGCTAACCTCCCCCTCCTGCCCTCCTCCCTCCTCACTCTTCCTCCCTCCTCCTCCTCTTCTCCTCCTCCTCCTCCTTCTCCTACTCCTCTACCTCCTTCCTCCGCCTTCCTCCTCCTCCTCCTCCTCCACCTCACCAATGCTGACCTCCACCTCCTCCTCCTCCTCTTCCTCCTCCTCCTCCTCCTCCTCCTCCTCCTCCTCCTCCCCCTCCTCCTCCTCCTCCTCCTCCTCCTCCTCCTGCTCCTCCTCCTCGGTCCAGCGGTCTCGGTGCAGGCTCTCGCAGGGCCGCGGGAGGGAGGCTGCCGAAGAAGGAGGGGCCGGAGGAAAATCGGCACGCGCCGCTGACGCTTCAGCACGCGCTTCCGCCCCGAGTCCTCCCAGCACAGTGTTTGTGTTGGTGGTGGTGGTGGACGCCCACTTCCGAAGAGTACGTAGCACCCCGCAATTGCGGATAAGAGTGAGGGGGCGGGGGCGGGCGACGCGGGCGTCGTCGAGCCGGCGGACCTCATGGCCCCCACCTTCCCTGTCGATGGCGCTCTTCTCCTCCTCCTCCTCCTCCTCCTCCTCCTCGTCCTCGTCCTCATCGTCATCGTCATCCTCCTCCTCGTCCTCCTCCTCCTCCTCTTTTTCCTCGTCCTCCCTCTCCCCCCTCGTCCTTTCATCATCGTCCTCCCATTGTCGTCCTCCCCCTCATCGGCCTCCATCATCGTCCTCCCATTGTCGTCCATCATCATCATCATCATCATCATCATCATCATCATCATCATCCCCCTCCTCCCCGTCCTCGTCCTCCTCCGTCCCCTCCTCCCTTTCCTCCCCCTCCTCGTCATCCTGCTCCTCCTCCTTTTCTTTCTCCACAGTATCCTTACATCCTCTCTTCTTCCGCGTTCTCCTCGTCCCCTGTTTACTCCTCCTGCTTCCCCCTCCTTTCCCAAGATAACTGCAACGCAATCCTTTTCTCCACTTTATGCTCCCCGCCTTCTCTGATCAAGGCAAGTCGCCAGGGCAAAGTTGCTGGACGGGCTGGTGTGGATGCGCGGGGCTTGAAGAGGTCCTTGCGGGCTCAGACGGCATGCAAAAGTCCGCCGCCGCGCTTGTGCGGCATTGGTTTGTTCAGTGAACGTGGTTTAGGTCGCGGGTGGGTCGCGGGCTCTCCACCTCCACCTGGAAGGAATGCAAAAGCAGCCCGCCGCAGGCGCCAACAAAAAATAGTTTGTACACTGAACGTGGTTTGGGTCGCGGGTTGGTAGCGAGTTGGTCACGGGGTGGGTCGCGGGCTCTCCACCTGGAAGGAATGCAAAAAAAACCCGCCGCAGGCGCCGAACAAAGGTGGTTTGTACCTTGAACGTGGTTGGGTGGGTCGAAGGTGGGTCGCGGGTGGGTCGCGTCGGGTGGGTCTCGTGGGTCCCGGGTGGGTCGCGGGTGGGTCGCGGGTGGGTCGCGGGTTGGGCCGCGGGCGGGTCGCGGGGTGGGTCGCGGGGTGGGTCGCGGGTGGGTCGCGGGGTGGGTCGCGGGGTGGGTCGCGGGGTGGGTCGCGGGGTGGGTCGCGGGGTGGGTCGGGTGAGTCGCGGGTGGGTCGCGGGTGGGTCGCGGGGTTCGCGGGTTGGGTCGCGGTGTGGGTCGCGGGGCGGGTTGCGGTGGGACGAACGACAACAAACAACAACAACAACAACAACAACAACAACAACAACAACAACAACAACAACAACAACAACAACAACAACAATTACTAGCACGTGGGGACACTCCGTTCTCACCAGTGCCAGGGTTTTCATAGGAGGCGGGCAATACCCCCACTTTGTGGGGGGGCCGGTTCAAGCTCTACCAAATTTCCAAACGACTCTTCGCCACCACCCACACCCAGCTTCCCGCCCTATGACGTTCGGACACTTCACTTCGTGGCATGCGGACGACCGTGGCTACTATTCAGGGCCCCGCGGCCGACGACGACGGCGTGCGCGCGCGAAGAAAAAACGAATGTGTCCCGCATGGTATTATTTGACAGGGATGATGGCCCTGGCAGGTGCGCAACCGTTGTTGCAGAAGTTCGAAAAAGTTGCTCGCAAAAGCCCGTTTGACAGAAATGTTTAAAAAGTGTTGGGTTTCCTACGAATCCGCAAGAGCGCGCGGGATGAGATTTTGACATTTTTTTGTTGAAAAACCATTGGTTTTTTGATGTTTTTATGTTAAAATCGCTGCGAACACTAAGGTTTTGGAAGGATTTCGTCTTGCGCGCGCGAATGTCCACTTTACCTTATTTTTTGCAAGGGATTCTTGAAATTTGATTATATTAGAACAAGAAATGTCATTTTCTACTGTTTTTTGCAAGGGAAAGCGGATTACAACAAAACAACCGGATCCTGTACACACCTTCTTTTCTGAGGCTTCCTCACGAAAATTATGAAAATGTAGCTGCGGCCTAGGCGGCGCAGGGGCGGCGCGCACCAGGGGGCCCAACAATAATTATTCTTTAGAATAAATATTGTTCAACAATCAACAATCAACAATCAACAACAAACAACAACATCGATAATCCGCCACGCACCCAGGGACAGTGAATGACCATTCGGATCCCTCGCTCTTACTTAGTGTTGGTCCCTCTCCACCGGTCAGCAGTCTGTCTCTCATTTGAATGCCCCACGTTGTTTCGGGGGGAACGTGGGTCACACCGCGCCCCTGGCCCCTGGACTGAGACTTCCCCATCCTGTTTTGGATCGAGCTCTCGCTCGAGAACCCCCCTTGCAATTTACTCCAGCATCGCGCTCCCGCATACAGCTTCCCCAGAATGTACGCAGGCGCCGCGCCCTCGCTGCTCAGGAAGTGCGCTTGCTCAGGACTTCATCGACATGTAATCTGGAGAACGCTCTCGCCTCTCAGGAGCTGCGCACTCGCCCAGGGTTTTCTTGCAAAGTGTGTGGGAATCGCGCTCTCGCCCGATGCCTCGAAGTGCATGAGAATTCGAACGAGACAGGAGGAGGGGTGGAGGCTGCAGGGGGCGGAGAGGCAGGGAGGGTGTGGGAGGCCGGAGGCGAGAGGAGGGAGGAGGGCGGCTCGGCCTGGAAGAGGAAGAGACGAGGAGGGGACGAGGCCGAAACCAGTGGGCCAGTGGGGGAGGCGGATGCGGGCCGCGCCTCGACGGCGGCTGCCCCCCACGAGAGGCACCTCGCTCATCGGCGCCCCTCAGTCCTTCATCCGGGAGGCCCGCGGTCCGGGGTCGTGCCTCTTTGAGCAGACGCGCGCGCGCGTCTCGCCCCCGGGTTTTCCCCCGCCCCCTCTCTGCCCGAGCCTCGCACGCCTGCAGCGCTCGCGGGTTATACTCCTCGGGTCCTCGTCCTCCTCCTCCTCCTCCTCCTCCTCCTCCTCCTCCTCCTCCTCCTCCTCCTCCTCCTTCCCCTCCTCCTCCTCCTCCTCCCCCCCCTCCTCCTCCCCTCCTCCCCCGCCCTCCTCCTCTCCTCCTCCTCCCCCTCCTCCTCCCCTCCTCCCCCCTTCCTCCTCCTCCTCCGCCTCCTCCTCCTCCTCCTCCTCCTCCTTTTCCTCCTCCTCCTCCTGGTCCTCCTCCTCCTCCTCCTCCTCCTCCGCCTCCTTCTCCTCCTTCGCCTTTTCCTCTGCCTCCGCCTCCTCCTGCCAGGTGCTCGGGGTCTCCCGTGGAGAGTGGGAGGAGGGGGCGGAGGCGGAGGCGGAGGTGGAGGCGGCAGGAGGAGAGGCACCCTTGCGGGAAGAAGGTATGCGGAAGAGTTAAGTCAGGCCTGTCCCCCTACAGGGGGATTTTCGATGAAAAATAAAAAGTACCCCAAATATAATCAAACAGTAGTCCAAACATACGCTGGGGACTATCTTCTGATTATGTTTGTTTGCCTTTTGGGGGTATTTTCGGGGTATTGTTTTTCATGTTTCGTCGAGAGAGTTCCCTTGTAGGGGAACACGCCCGACATAACGGTAGAGATTGGTTACCAGGTCGACCTGTCATGTGTGTCGCGACCCGTGGGCCCTGCCTTCCTGTGGTAACGTGGCCCTCGGAAGGGTCTCATGTTCTCTCGCGTGTCCTCCCCAGTCAAACTCGACTGGAGAAGATTGCGCACGCGTGCGCGCGCACAGCCTCGACGTGGGGGACAGCGCCCTGGGAAGGGGTGCAGATGCGGCTCCCTCCGCAAGCGAGCGCTGCACCTCCCTCCAAGGTCGGGGGAGCGTGAACAGCATTGCCTGGAAGGATACGGTCGGGAACGCATGGATGCGTGTCCACCCCAGGGTTTCGCCCCGCGGGGCGGCGCGACACGCGATCCCTTCGCGCAAGGGACAGCCTGTCCCCCGGGGCCGCCACGGCGACGCGCTTGGCAGGAGTTGCGGATCGCACGCGCTCACCAGCGCCTGGTGCTCACGCGCGTTTGCCTGTCCCTCTACAGGAGGAAAATTCAAAAATAGTCAAAACATAGTCTGGGGACGATGTTTTGAGCATATTTGGGCATTTGAGGGTGTTTATTTTGTATATATCTATATACATATACACACATATATATATATATATATATATATATATACACATATTTCCTCAAAAATCGGCCTGTAGGGGGACAGGCTCGACTTAACGCAAGCTGTGCAACGCCGGCGTGTCCGATGTGCACCAGAACACGTCGGCGCATGGACTGTTCATGCGGCAGGATCGCAGCGCGTTGGAGTATGGCTTCGGCCTGGCGTCCGTTTGGCTGCAGACCGCCTGGCATGCACGGAACCTCTCCTGGCTGGCGCAAGTGCGAGGGAGACACGGGTTCGCCGCCAGGCGTCGCCTGGAGGTCTCGCATCGCCAGCACCTTCCCGAAGCAGTCCTCGCACGTGGGGCCTTTGAACTTCCTGCACGTCAACTTCGGCACCGCCCGATCCCTGGGCTTCGCCCCCTCCTGGCCGCGTGAGGCCCCGCCTTCTTCCGCCCTGCCTCTGCTAATTGAAGCTCTGTGCGTAGCCCGCCTAGCTCTCAGCGGAAGAGGTTCGCTCTCGCCCCGCAGATGAAACATGCGCCTCTACCACCCACGCTCCACGAAAACAGCCGTGGCGGTCATGTGCAGTCTGCTTCGAGCTATGGCGCCGGCGACTGTACAGGTATACGCGAACAGGACACACATGAAACGGCCCCCTGCGACAAACTCAAGACAAGTGTGAAACGATGAGCCTAGCCTACGCCCAACATGGCAGGCAACAGAATGTGGGGCCTCGGACTCGGGCGACCGGAGGCGTGCACGGGGCGGGCGCCGAGGCTCCGCCGCGCTGCCGCCCGCGGGCGCCCCCCGTGAGCGCCCCCCCCCCTGGGCCGGGGGGGGCGTGCCGAGGCTCTCCGCCGGGTGCCCGCCCGTGGGCGCCGCGTGCGCCGCGCGGGGGGTGCCGAGCAGGACTCGGCCGGTGGCTGCCCGTGGGCGCCGCGCGGGCGCCGCGTGGGCGGCCGCGGCGTCGGCTTTCGGGTGTTGCTAGAAGTGCCCCTGGCCCAAGGTGCTCCCAGGATGTCCAAGGAGGCCCTCACGGCCTCCGGAGCCTCCCTCACGAGGCCCAGGAAGTGCCCCAGGGGCTCCAAGACGGCGCGACAAGCTGGGGGCACCTTTGGCCAAGGGCACCTTTCGCAACACCTGGAGCTTGGGCTGCAGGGCTTGCACGACGCAGCCTGCACCGTACAGGCTGCACCACAGACCGTGCGCCGCGCGGCTTGCGTGCACCGCGTCGCTTCCAGCGCACCGCACGGCGACGACGACGACGCCGATGCCGACGCCGACGCCGACGCCGACGCCGACGCCGACGCCGCCGCCGCCACCGACGACGACGACGATTATTATTATTACGATGACGCCGACGACGACATTGACGACGATGACGACGACGACGACGATTACGACGTTGACGAAGACAACGACGACGACGACGACGACGACGACGACGACGACGACGACGGGACGACGGACGGCGACGACAACGACGACGAACTTCCCCACACCCAAAGGGTGGAAGGCGAGCGGGGGGGTGCCCCCGCGCCCGCGACCACGCCATGCCCACTGAGCCACGACCACAGTGGGATGGGGGAAGGATCCCATTCGCGTTTCCTTCGCGAGACTCGCGGGCGTACCCATCCAGCATCCCCTGGCCCCACCAGGGCTGCTGCCAGCGTCCTGCCTCGTCTTGCCTGAGGGGTACCCCCACAGAGCGGTGTGTGTGTGTCCCCTTGGTTTTCAGTCGGGCATGTCCCTCTGGAGGAGGAATATCCAAAAACAGTCAAAAGAGAGTCAGGGGAAGATTTGTTGAGCATTGTTAGACCATTATGGGGTATTTTTTGACTTCTCATTTTTCATCAAAAGTCCCCCTGGAGGAGGACAGGCCCGACTTAACCCGCGGTGTCATTTTGCTGGCCGAGTCCTGGCGTCACCAGGAGAACTTATATGGCCCAGGCCAGACTCACGGTACTGGCCGTTCCCGTCGCGTTTTGGGGAGGGGGGGGGGGGGGCAACATGCACGCTCTCGCGTCCCCCCGCCGGAGGTCGTGAAGGCCTTCGCGGACATGGGCGGGTCCTGCTCGGACATCAGCAGTCTGCCGAGTCTCAAGTTCAAGCTCAACGGCAACGACTTCTCTCTGCCGCCAGAGGCAGCCTTGAGAGTACCACTCGCCTGGGTGGTCGGGCAGCACAGCAAGACGGGTGGTCGTGCATCTATCGGAGGTGGCTAGACCTCCTACCCTGACACGTCGATTGAGGAATTGGCCGTTGCCGGTTCGCGAGAGGGCGTCGCGGCCGTCATTTTTGCGGTCCAGGTCCGTCGGTTTCGGTCCGAGGCCGTTTTCACTAATGGGAGGTTTGCTGAAGGGAGGTTTGCCCACAGCCGAATCTCTGAGTGTGTCAAGGCGGAGGCGAGCCGCACCGGCAGAGAACCAGTTCGTGACATGGTGTGTGCCTACATCCGCCCGGTCATACATTTGTGCCCAGGCGAGTGGCAGTGCGAATGTGAGTGGCGGCGCCTTAGTGAAATATCAAGACAGCTCGCCGCTTGGGCCCGACCGCCTAGCAGCATAATAAACGGCGAGCATCGATCGGGCGCGGCCCCGCAGAAGCTAAGATGGCAGTCTACTGCGTCTTCCGTCCGCCTAGGTGCGCCAAAGGAAGCTTGAGCGGGTGCGCCACTGGTTGCGCTGGAGGTTGCGCCACAAGCCGCTCTATAGGCTATTGGCCGCGCCACGGATTGCGCCAGATCGTGTTCCATAGTTGCGCTACAGGCTAGACCACGGGTTGCGCCATGACCCATGATTATTCCATTCGTTGTGGGGCATACGCGTGTCGCCGTCCCCCTTCTGCAATATCGTTGATCTGCACGGTTCGGTGGGCTATCCCTCAATCGGTTGTATCGCTTCCATGCAATGGAAGGACGAACGGGTGGACGCGGACGAGCAACAACAGGGCCAGCATTAGGAACGGGAGCAGGACAGCGGCGAGAACGCATGAATAGGACGATGGGGAGGGATGAGCAGGGTATTGGAGATTGTGCAGGAGCAACAGAAGGAAGAGGGTGAGGAGATGGATGTACAGGAGGAGGCGGCAGCGGGGGAGCATGAGAAGGAATAAAGGGGGAGTGGAGGAGACGGAAGGTAGGTGGAAGGAACGAGGAGGGAGGAGGGGGAGGGGCGCGGAGGAAGGAGCAGAGAGGCAGGAGGAGGGTGGCGGCATGAGGGAGTAGAGAAGATAGTGGAGGAAGGAGGAGGAGGAAGGGGAGGAGGAGGAGGAGGAGGAGAAGGAGGATGAGGAGGAGGAGGAGGAGGAGGAGGAGGAGGAGGAGGAGGAGGAGGAGGGGGGGAAGGATGGAGAGAAGGAGGGGGCTTGAAGGGAGGTTCAGGAGGGGAGGAGGAATAGAAGGAGTCGGAGGAGACAGGGAGTCGGAGGAGGAGAGGGAGGGGAAGGAGGCGGAGGTCCAGGGGGTGCACGAGGAAGAGAGGGGTGGTCAGGCCAGGGGCAGGTTGGAGGAAGGTGGCACGTTTTGCAGAGGCCTACGTGGGCCGCTACGTCACAAAGTCGATCAAATGGCTGCCGGACTGGGTGCCTCAGCCGGTAATGGCGCGCCGCCCGGGGAAAGGGGCAGAGAGTGGAGGACAGCAGCACGGGGACCTGGAGGATGAGCAAGAGGAGTCGCCTGGGGAGGAGGAGGATGGGGAGGAGGGGGAGGGGGGAGAAGGAGGAGGAGGAGGAGGAAGAGGAGGAGGAGGAGGAGGAGGAGGAGGAGGAGGAGGAGGAGGAGGAGGAGGAGCAGCAAGAGGAGGAGGAGGAGGAGGAGGAGGAGGACCAGTCTAAACCCAAGAGTCATCAAAGATTTTGAAGTAAACCCTCCCTCCAAGCTTCCTCGTCATAGGCCCTTGCAACGCCTCATTTCCATTGATGGAACTGCTTCGTTGGAAGACACCCGGTTGAAGACCCTGAAGCATGCCAAAACATTGTTCTCGGGATTCCAACGCCACGGATCAACCTGACTGTTGCGCCTTGACGATCCTGAATCGTGCCAGAACGCCATCCCCAGGACTTCAACGCAGAAAATCAACGTAACTGTTGCACCTGCATAATCCCCAATCCGTCCATAACACCATTTCTGCTACCTGGATGGTGGGAATGCGTGGAACGCGTGAATTTGTCAACACATGTGCGCCGCGCTAAGGCGAGAGCCACAGTTTGAAAAGGAACCGCCTTCAATCCGTGAAACCCTTGCAATTTCGAACAACGAATGTGCGCCGCGCTAAGGCGAGAGCCACATTTTGAAAGCCACTCGCCCTCAATCCGCGAAGCTCTTGCACAAGGTAAAAGTGGTCACCATTGAAGCTTCAAGGTCATAAATGGTGAGGAAGCCTCAGGCGGAACGCCCGGCCCGCCCTAACAACTGGCCTTCGGGTGCGACAGGGAGCAAATATTTATAAGGGAAGGAATCGAGGAGGAGGAGGAGGAGGAGGAATAGCAGGAGGAGGAGGAGGACGAGTAGTAGGGGGAGGATGAGGGAGAGGAGGAGGAGGCGGAGGAAGAGGAGTAAGGGCAGGAGGAGGAGAAGGAGGAGGGGGAGTAGAAGGAGGAGGAGGAGGAGGAGGAGGAGGAAGAAGAGGAGTAGTACATAGAGAAGAGGAGAGGGGAAAAAGAGGAGGAGGAGGAGAAGGAGGCGAAGGAGGGTGAAGGAGGAGGAGGAGGAGGCAATCGAGGGGGAAGGAGGAAAGGGAGGAGGAGGAGGCGGAGGAGGAGGAGGAGGAGGAGGAGGAGAGCATGGCAGAGCCGAGACAGGTCAGCGATGTTGCCATGAGCCCCTCCTCCAAACTCCCCCTTCACAGCATTACTTTCCACTGCGGGAAGGGGCCCATTGCCCAGGAGGGAAAACACACACGGACGTACTTCATCGTCGATTCCCCAGAACATATGGGGACATGTGGGAAGTGCGGGGAAGACGAAAACCCAAGCAATACGGGAATATGTAGGGAATCCTTTTATTTTTGTATATTTATTTGTGTGTCCCAGGGCCCCTTCAATTACGAGACAACCGTCTGATAGCCCCCAACCATGCCGACGTACCATTCCTGGGTCTGCAACATCGCAGATCGAAGTGACTGTTGCGCCCGCGTTATCTCAGATCGTGTCAGAACACCGTTCTTGGGACTTCAGCACCGCGAGTCAACATGATTGCTGTGCACTGGCAACTGAAAGCCGTGTCAGATCACCACTCCTGGAACGAGACGAAGCCGTTAAGATGTTGCAACGCATTGAGACGAGTCTGCGCTGTGCTCTGACCTCAGTGTTTTGAGATATCAGGGGGTGTTTTTATTCGTTTTCGATTTTTGCTCTTGCAGAATCGGAAACGGCAAAAGAACAAAGCTCGAACACGGAAACAAAACGGCGCCACCAGGTAACGGAAGCGGAACCAATATCCGGGCGACAGGCCCAACCATGTGCAATTGTGAGCACCGCGTTGTGGGTACCAATCGTTTTCGATGGAGCATATGGGGGCCACGGCAGGTGTGAGGGGTGTGCCGAAAAGGGCACGTGGAAACTGGGGCAGTCGGTTGAGCTCCTCATGGGGCTCCGAAACGTGAGAGGTGTGCCGAAACGGGTTCGGTGGTGCCATGCGTGCGCTGCTTCTGGGGCCTTCGCTTGAGTTCCCGATGGGGCCACGGCGCGTTTGAGGGGTGAGGGGTGTGGCGAAACAGAGTCATGTGGCGGGCACAGTGGAGGTCCCTATGGAGCCCCGAAGCGTGTGAGGGGTGTGCCGAAACGGTCGGAGGAGGGATGAGGAGATGAGGAAGGCACGGGGGGCGCTGTCTCTTCAAAACGAGGGTCCAGCAGCACAGGATGGTTGGGAATTACGTTACCGAGGAGCCCCACATGTTGGAATTATGCCTGCTACATGTTGCCAACGTCACTGCTACTTCCAAGACCGCTGGTGAGACAACCAGCGACGTCGCTCGCCTCCCCGTAGAAAATAGCGATAGCTCCTCCGAGCATGTCAGGCTGCAAGGCCAACAGCCGCCGGGTATGTGCATCCGGTCTGTAGTATACATCGTTGGTGGAATACTTGCTGGGGGCTCCTCAAGTCTACGCCGTCCGTCGCCCCTTCTCGACGGTCGGCACGCTGGGTCCGCACCTCGCTCGGTTGCGAGTTGTGCCATGGGCTCCTGCGCACCACCTCTGGTGCCGAGAAAGTGCCGATCAAGTTGCGCCATGGCCAGCATGGACGACGCTCAGGGACCACCCCCTGCGCACCCCCTCTGGTGTCGCGATAGTGCCACACCTGCCGTGCCCTGCGCCATGGCCCGCATAGACAGCGCGATCAGGGACCACCCCTTGCGCACCTCTTCTGGGGTCGAGAAAGCGCCACCCCTGCCATGCCCTGCGCCATGGCCCGCATAGACGACGCGATCAGGGACCACCCCCTGCGCACCCTCTCTGGTGTCGAGCAAGCGCCACGCCTGCCGTGCCCTGCGCCATGGCCCGCATAGACGCCACGCTCAGGGACCACCCCTCTGCGCACCACCTCTGGTGCCGAGAAAGTGCCACGCCTGCCGTGCCGTGCCCCATGGCCAGCATAGACGACGCGCTCAGAGACCACCCCCTGCGCACCACCTCTGGTGCCGAGAAAGTGCCACGCCTGCCGTGCCTAGCGCCATGGCCCGCATAGACGCCGCGCCCAGGGACCACCTTCTGCGCAGCCCCTTTGGTGCCGAGAACGTATCACGCCTGAAATGCCCTGCGCCATGGCACGCATAGGCGCGGGACCACCCCCTGCGCACCCCTTCTGGTGTCGAGAACAAGCCACGCTTGCCGTGCCCTACGCAATGGCCCGCATAGACGCCATGATGCGTGTGCGACTGTATGTGGACGCGTGTCTTAACGTGTGTAAGGCTGTATGTTGACGCGTGTCCCATGTGGGTGCCTAGCATGTGTTGCATGCGTCTGGCGTGTATGGTGCATCTAGGTCCCGTGCATGCGTTGAATGCGTCTGGCGTGCATCATGGAATGACCACGCTTGGCGTATACTAGTCTTGCATGGTGCCCGTGTGTGCGTGCGTGTGCGTACACGCAAGTGAGTGCGCGAGGAGGGGAGCGTGTGTGAGAATGAGGATACACGTGGTATGCACATACCGCGAAAAGGGGGGGCGTACATGTGGTATGCACATGCCGTGAGTGTGTTGCGCGTGTGTGAGGGGAAAGAGGAAGAGGAAGAGGGGCAGAGGGAGGAGAGAGGGAGGTGTCTGTCTGTGTGTGAAGGAGGCGCGGGTGCGACGCGGCAGGGAAGAAAAATATAACCCCACGAAACATGTGGGGAACAATTGTAAGTTCAATTCCCCGACGCAGCCGTCTCATTCTACGGTGCTAGCCAGCAGGGGCCGCGTGTTCGGGATGGCAGCGCCAACCAAGCATAGCGTGCCCAGACGGGCCGCCCGAGCCCGTGCCCTTTGTTAAAGATGCCCTGGAGGAGGCTGCCGAGGCTGAGATATTTGTTGAAGCGGTTGAGGCTGATTCCGAACACCTGTTCTGGATCCGCTTGGTTATTCCCCGCACCGCTCTGCACTTCCAGCCTCCAGCCGACCTCGTGTATCTGCAGATTCTAGTCCCCGATGGCCAAGCACTCGACGAAATCGCGATACTCGACCGTGCTGTTGATGTCGTCGTCGATGGGGTCGTGCACTAGACCGCCGATTCGTGATCTCGCGAGCGCGGTCTATGCGCTTGTCTTTGCCTGGCTAAAGGCACGGAGGAACTGGTCGCCCGATTTCGAAGGCCAGTCTGGCCGAGCCTCCCCAGAACCCCTCAAGCAGCAGAGCACCTAGGGGTTGTAGCGTCAGATTCCTTGTGCGCCAGTTGGTCGGCGTCTACCCTGACCGTCGAGGCCCAGCTTGACTGCACGACCAGGCGTCCTCGCAGCATGGGCGTTCGCGGAAAACCCGTACGCGGGGGGCGCTCCGTCGGAGGTCCTGGCAGCTCGGAGGTGCGCAGCGCGGTGACGAGGCCAGCACACGCCTGCCCGCCGTACAGTCAGGACGCTGGAAAAAGGAACAGTTTGGGTTCGGAGGGGGCTCGATGTTCCTTAGGTTCCTCAAGTGCTGTTCCTCTTGCCCTCCTGGGGCACGGAGGCGCCTACAGGGCCAAGAAGGGGCTTCGTTCCTTATTCAGCGTTCCTTCTTCCAGCAGCCCAACTGTAGTACGAAAGTTGTGGGCCAGCTCCCTCGTCAGGAAAGGATGCAAACACGTTGTTGTTCCGATCGGTTTGCCATAAAAAGCGTCGCAGAGGCACGCTCAGGAGGACCCTTGGTCCTGGGAAGTTCTGGCGGCCCTGATCGGTATGGCCCGTGCTGTGGTCGGCGTGATGGGAGCGGTGCTCCCCCCGCTTCCTTCTATCCAGTCTCCTAGACGACCGAAGGTTCCACACTGGCGCAGTACAGGTGCGCAGTACAGGTGCCTGAAGTTCCAGGGACCCTCATCTGTCACGACCGCCACGCGAGAGGTTCTAACGCTTGTGCAACAGATCTTGGCATGCCGGAATGCTCTGGACGGCTACCCTGAAGCCGGGCACGTCCCTCTTCAGGAGGAATATTCAAAAATAGTCAAAGAATGGTCAGGGGACGATGTTTTATTTTCTACCATTTGGGAGTCTTGTTTGACTATTTCTCATTTTTCGTCCAAAATCCGCCTGTAGGGGGACATGCCCGACCTGAGCCTACACCCGACTCACCAGTGACCGCCGGCGTGTTTGTTGTCGGCGGTCAGGCGCGTGGAGCACGGCTCGCAGCCAGCGCCAGCTGGGGGAGCCATGCCGAGGCCGTGCTGCATCCCCAGAGATCCAACGCATTGACAAACATCAAGACGGAGGGTATCCTCAGATTTCGTCGCCCATTCGCCGCCGTGCCGTGGTGTCCCCACCGCCAAGCCGTCTACGCCAGCCTCTGGCGTTTCATTTCGGGGCAGTTTGTCCCTCGCACGTGCACGTGCCGCTGCGGCCAATTAGCTTCGTTCGCGCCCCGTTCGTTGTTGACCCGCTCCCCGACATCTCGCCCTGGAGCCGCCGACATCTCGCCCCAGGGGCCCTCGCCGGGCCTCGGGACCGTCCAAGAACGGCTCGGGATGAAGAACTGGCCCCGGGGAAGGGGTCCTCTCGGTGCCGCCGCGATCGAGTGCTCCGAGGCCTCCGCCCCGAGGCGAAGCGTGCGACGCCTTCGGGTTCGCGTCACGTCTTGCAGTCGGGGCGCTGAGGAAGGAACCCTTTTCGTTGGGGAGGGGCTCGGTGTTCCTGGAATGCTTCAAAGTTTGCCTCGGGCGTTCCGGAGGTTTTCCACGGGAAAGCGCGGTTGAATGTATGGGAAAAAGGGGCCTCGTTCCGTCTTTGGGGTTCTTTAGGTCAACGCCCCGACTGTACAGTGGAGACCCATGCCCAGGAACACCCCGCTTGCCTCCAGGGTGACCTCTGCTCCTCGGGTCTGGGTGTGCGGTGGAGAGCGCGACGCGCCCGCGCCGCACAACAGTGGACGCCCTGGGCCCTCAGGATTTGGTTTCTCCTCCTCCTCCTCCTCCTCCTATTCCTCCTCCTCCTCCTTACTCCTCTTCCTCCGCCTCCTCCTCCTCCTCCTCCTCCTCCTCCTCCTATCCCTTCTCCTACTCCTCCTCATCCTCATCCTCATCCTCATCCTCCTCCTCTTGTGGGAGGTTTCCTGTGGCCGGGCCCCTGCTGTAAGCGAGGCGGAGCGCGAGGTCAAGCAGTGGCGAAGCGTCCTGGCTCGCCTGTAGCCCCACCAAACAATGTTCTGAGAACCTTTAGTGGTTCCCACGACATGTTCTCAGAACATGTCTGGCGGAGCCTGTCTTGTTTGTACCACATCGGGCTGATCTTCTGAGAACATGGTTTTTGTTCTTGGAACATCTTGGGGGTTCCAAGAGAACACTTCGTGGTGGGATTCTTAGGAATGCCCGGGCGGTCGGTCCCTGCTCAACGGGGGGCCGCACGCACAGACCCGCCGGCCCCCTCCGGGAGCGGCTGCTGCGCGCGGCCGCCTGGGCCTGGAGCGCGGGCCGAGCTCCTGCCAGGGCAGCCCGCGGGCCCAGGCAGAGGGCTCCGGCCCGTGCGGCTGCCTGGATGCTTGACGGCTGCTCCTCTCCTCCCCTCCTCCTCCCCTCTCCTCCTCCTCCTCCTCCTCCTCCTCCTCCTCCTCCTCCTCCTCCTCCTCATCCTCCTCCTCCTCCTCCTCCTCCTCCTCCTCCTCCTCCTCCTCACTCCTCCTCCTCCTCCTCCTCCTCCTCCTCCTTCCTCCTCCTTACTCCTCCTCCTCCTTACTCCTCCTCCTCCCTCCTCCTCCTCCTCCTCCTCCTCCTCCTCCCTCCTCCTCCTCCTCCTCCTCCTCCTCCTCCTCCTCCTCCTCCTCCTCCTACCCCTCCTACCCCTCCTCCTCCTCCCCTGCTCCTGCCTCCTCCTCCTCCTCCTCCTCCTGCTCCTGCCTCCTGCTCTTGCCTCCTCCTCCTCCTCCTCCTCCTCCTCCTCCTCCCTTTCGTCCCTCCTCTGTCGGTGGCGCTCTGCCTGCCTCCCCATCGCCCACCCAAGATCGGCTGCGAGCTCCTGCTGATCGACGTGGGCGATGTTAACACGGAGAAGGCGCGCCGTCGCCTTCGCCGTCGTGGTCGTCGTCGTCGTCGCCGTCGTCGTCGTCTTTGTCGTCGCCGCCGCCGTCGTCGTCGCCGTCGTCGCCGTCGTCGTCGTCGCCATTTCTTCAGCGCGAAAGCGCGCGCGGATCGCTGCACCAGCCGCCGCGCGCCCATGTTTCCGTCGCCACCGGCCGAGTCTTCCCCTCGCTTTCTTTCCGCCCTCGCATCCGCTCTCCCTGCCAGTCTCTCTCGTTCTCTCTCTCTCTCTCTCTCGCTCTCTCGATCGCGTCTCTCTCTCTCTCTCTCTCGCGCGTATGGTTACTCCGGATTCCATAACAAAGTGGGGGGGGGCACATTCGGAGGGGGGGTCTAATTTGAGCTGTCTTGGAGGGTTCGGGGGGGTCTGGGCAAAGGGCCGCCCTTTCATGGATAGTCTGGGGGGTCTAAAACTTCTCGGCGGGGAGGGTTGTGACCCCCTCCCTTTCATTACGAAATCTGCAGTCGTTGTTTCTCTCTCTCTCTCTAGATATAGTTGTTGGTGGGTTAGCCAGCGTGCACTCAAAACATAGCGTGTCCAGCAATGTTCGTTGTCCTATGTCTGTGGTGCAGCACTCGCGCTGCGCAGCCTGCGTGGCGCCATCTGTGCGGCGCAGTCTGTGTGGTGCAGTCCACGCGTGCCGCCCATGCTGCGCAGCCCGTGTCTTGCAGTCGAGCTTGCTCCCCACACGTCGCTTGCACTTCGGCGCGCTCGTTTCTGGCCCGAAGATCTGGGCTTGCGCGTCGGCCTGGCGGCTCCGTGGCCGGCCGTTGCCGCCCCGTCGCCGCCCCGTCGCCGCCCCGTCGCCGCCCCGTCGCTGCCCGCCGCCTGGGCTTAGGAGGCGGAGGAGGAGGAGGAGGAGGAGGAGGAGGAGGATGGGGGAGGAGGATGGAGGAGGAGGAGGATGGGGGAGGAGGAGGAGGAGGAGGAGGAGGAGGCGGAGGAGGAGGTTGGGTGTCGGTCTGGCGGCTCCGTGCCGGCCGTCGCCGCCCCGTCGTTGGGGACCGTCTGCCGGTCTGGCGGCCACGCTGCCACCGTCGCCGCCCTTTCGGCGCCGCGTCGCCGCCCACGTAGGTTCTTCGTTCTAAAAGTACACGCTGCTCGTTTTGAGTTCGTCGAGGGTCCTTCGACTTTTGTTGGGGGGCCCAGATCCTGTCATCTCCATGTATTCTATCCCGGGCCTCTTCCTGGCCACCGGGGATCAGGAACAAGTAGAAACGAGCACAACTAGAAACGAGCACGATTAGGAATGAACGACGTGTATAGTGGGATCTCCCCCCCGGAATTCACGACTCCCTTTTTCGTGTTGCAATTTTCATACGGTTTTGCCCCGTCGTCCATCTGAGATATGAACTCATGCCATCCCAGGCAGGTCGTTACCTGCAACCCTCCTCATCCTCTGCAGGACATATTTTGCGCGCGGATTCGCTCATCACAAGTCATCAGTTATCAAGAACCCCTCGCAACAAATGTGGGCGAAGTGCGCACGCACGCGTTGTCGCGCACGCATGCCAACCTCCTTCAAACACCCTTTCTGGTTCCGCAGGGATTTCAACATCGAACTTCACGATGTACGTATGTATAAATTTATGTGTATATCTAGTTATAACTATTATTTCTCTCTCTCTCTCTCTCTATATATCTTACCAGAATTCACGGGTTCGCAACATGAAGGTTCACCAAATTTTTTAGCCCGCGCTCAACTGCAAATTCTTTTTAAGGTCATGGAAACTTCAACATTTTCATACATTGCTACCAAACGGGCCTCTCGCGCGCGCATGAAGGCCCCTGCCTCGCATGGGGCGCAGAAAGGGGGGCGGATCGATCGAGGGTGGGACGGAGGACGTATAGGCGAGCAGGGGGACTGGACAACAAGAACCAGGATCAGGAAGGAATGCCAAAAACACATACCGTGGACGAGGAGAATCGTCGATGGATCTGGGCCGCCAGAGGGTCCGCTTCCCAGCGAGGGCAAAATGCTGATCCTCGGCATGCCGTTCTTCCGCTTCTACTACACCACTTTCGACCTCGGCTCCCCTGGTGGCTCGAACGTTGGCAGCATGAAGGTCCGCCTGCCTGCGGGAGGGGGGCGACGGGGCTGGAATGGGAGAGGAGGCGGAGCAGGAGCAGGAGGAGGAGGAGGAAGAAAAGGCGGAGGAGGAGGAAACGGAGGAGGATCAGGAGAAGGAGGACATATTCAGACGGAGGCCGGAGGGTTCAATGACAGCGGGAGGCACGGATAGAGGGACGATCGGAGAATGATGAGCGGACGGACGGAAGTAGGGGAGTATGGACGAGAGGGGGGACGAACGGTGTGGCAGGGCTGGGGGAGGGAGGCAGCAGGCACGAGGGACACTGGGACCTCCGCGACAGCCGGAGCCGGCGGCGAGGGTGGCCAGGTCTCCGCCAGGCACCGTCCGCCGAGTCGCTCCGCCGGGGCCCGTGCTCGCCCCCACCTCGGAGGGCGAAAGTCAGGAGGAGAAAAAACACACAGACACGATGAATCTTCGATTCCTTCGAAAATATGGGAAAATGTGGGAAGTGGGGGGGAAGACGAAAACCAAGAAAATAGGGGAGAATATGGGGAATCCTTCTTATTTGTGTGTATTCATTTGTGTGTGTATGTGTGTGTGCGTGTGCGTGTGTGTGTGTGTGTGTGTGTGTGTGTGTGTGTGTGTGTGTGTGTATGTGTGTGTGTGCGTGTGTGTGTGTGCGTGCGTGCGTGCGTGCGTGTGTGTGTGTGTGTGATGCCACATCCCTCTCCGACCCACACGCCGTTTTTTATTTCAACGCGGACAGTCTGAATTTTTTGGAGGTCTTCGAAGACAAAGCAGTTGCGGGGATGTCGACTTGGGTGGAGTCGTATCGTGGACGGCTTTCATCACGTTGCAGAACGCACGTTGCCACTCGCTCCGAGACCGACCACAAGGCCTTGGACGAGTGCTGGAACGCTGGGGCTGATCGAGCGCTTGTTGAAGAAAATCCACGCTGTGGCTGCCAAGGTCAATGCCGCTTGGATCGAGTTGGTCACGGAATCTGCTCATTGGAGTCATATTCGGAGGCTCCCTGAAGGCCCTGTCCGCACCCAGGGCAGGCTTCGCGACGTCAGCATTGGCATGGTGGACACGGACCAGCGCGCTGAGATTCTGGCCGGCTATTTTGAGATGGTGCAGTGGGCAGTGAGATTCACGTCAGTGGCACCGCCAGCTGCCGCCCTCATTGCCGACAACGACTTGCCCATCTCCATGATGGGCGATATCACAGCGGAGGAGGTGAAGGCCGCGGCTGCGAAATTGAAGCTTGGACGCGCTTATGGCCTTGACGGGCTGCCCCCCGAATTTTGGAAAAGAGCGGCGAACGGCGCGGGAGGTTCCCCGAGCCATCGGGCACATTTTGACTGACGTCTGGAGACAAGGTAAGATACCAGGAATTTGGAGGCATGCGAGGGTGCCGACGTAGTTCAACAAAGGCGCCCATGCAGAATGCGAAAACTACCGTCCCATCAGCATCTCGCCCATCGGCTACAAATTGTTCGCGAACCTGCTCCAGAGGCTGAATCACGCGGGGTCGAAGACCACATCTGGCGAGCACAATTTGGGTTCAGCTCCAGGCGGGAAGGCGGGCCCAAGCGGTCAGGTCGAGCAGGCGGGCTGCTGAAGCGTGAGTGCTGCATGAATCGCGAGGAGATCTCGAGCGATAGCACGATGCCCAAGGAAACCGTGATAACAAGGCTTGTGCGAGAGCGTGAGTCCTGGATGTCGAGGGCGCGGCGCCTGAATGAATTGCAAGGAAGTCCCACGCGAAAGCGCCATTCCTGCACACATTGTAAGGACATCCCGAGCGAGAGCGCGATGCTGATTTACACTGTGAGGAAGCATTCGGCGGGAGCCGTTTGTTTTAACTCGGCGGCCAGGGCTCAGGGTGGTGACTTCCAGCTTTCCCCATGTAAACGACAGGGTGCGAGCCCCGGGAATGGCACTTCAAATGCTGGAGCAACGCGTGCCCTCGAAAAGGCGGGGAACATCAACAATGACTGTTCAGTAATGAGACTTCAATAACAACAACAAAACACAACAATCATTATACTACTGTTCGCTCTTACTTGCCCGTGTGTCATTCAAAACGAGATCCACACAGCCTCGATACCCGCCCTCTATGTCTTCAATCACACCCCCTTTGGGGGGATTCTTTCTCTTTGCGGGGGGCGGCGGGCTTAGACGGGCGGGCAAACCTGAACGGGCTTAGACGTGGGCGTAGATGTGCCCGCCATTGGAATTGGTGTGGGCCCTGCAAAAAGAGGAGGGGAAGAACGAGGGGCAGTGGGAGGAAGGGGGGGAGAGGGACGAAGGAAACGGGAAAACGCCAGGAGAGAAGGAGCGACGAGGGCGGCGGTTGATTAGGGGCAGAGAGAGAGAGAGAGAGAGAAAAAAAAAAGAGAAGGGGACAGAGAAAGAGAGCGAGAGAGAGAGAGAGGGAGAGACAGAAAGAGAGAGAGAGAGAGAGACAGACAAGAGAGGTAGAGAGAGAGGGAGAGAGGGGAGAGAGACAGAGAGAGAGAGAGAGAAAGAGTTGGAGGAGGCAGGGGAGGGGAGGGAGAAGGGAGGAGGGAGAGGGGATTGGGCAGAGAGGCATAAGGATGAGGGAAGGGAGGAGGGAGAGAGATGGGATGAGAGGAGGGAGGAGGGACGAGGGAGAAGTAGGAAGAGCAGGAAGGTAAGAACGTGAACGTTCGAGGAAGTCCTAGGCGAAAGCGCCGTTCCTGAAAGAAGTCCCGGGCGGGAGCCCACGACAGGCGGGCAACCCGTGACCCGCGGGTCGGGCGGGTGGGACATTCAAGCGGGACGCCTAACTGAGTATGGCGAGAGCGCGATTCCTAAGCAAATTGTGACGGCGTCCTTGGCGCAGCGCGTTTCCTTTGCATCGAAATCACGATTTCCGAATATAACTTGCATGGAAATCGCCCGCGAGCCCGCAATTCAAACATAAAATGTGAAGTATTATTTGGCGGCAGCGGGGGTCTTGATTAAATTGCGAGGAAGTTTTGATTCAATTGCAAGGAAATCTCAAGCGGGAGCGCCGTTCCTGAGGTGGGAGCGGGGGTCCCGACTAAATTGCAAGGGGCCCACAAGCGGGAACACCAATCCTGACTAAATTGTGAGGACGTCTCAAGCGGGAGCGGGGGTCCTGAGTAAATTTGGAAGAAGTCTCAAGCGGGAGCCGTTGTTGTTGTTGTTGTTGTTGTTGTTGTTGTTGTTGTTGTAATCCGGGGGGCCAAGGGCATAGTTTGAGCACCAAGACTTTCCGTGTCACAAAACAGGGTGCGAGCGTCGAGGGGCACACTTTGATGGAGAAAAACCGCATGCGCCGGTGATGGGGTGATCGACGATAACTATTCCTCAGAAGTGAGACTTCAGCAGCAGCAGCAACAACAACGACAATAATCCGCACCGCGGAAGCCCACTTCAGCCACGCACCCACTTCAGCTTTTCAGCGCGCTTCAGCCACGCACGGAACGACCAGCACCCTGGGCCCCCTCTTCCTGCGCCATGCTCGAGCCCGCATCGACCTGGGAGGGCGGCGGCGAGCGGGCGGCACCTCGCCCTCGGCCCGCAGGCGGGCCTGCGCCGGCAGGCCCTTTTCGGAGGCGGGCTCGAGGTGCGTGCGCGGCCACCCCGCCGGCGGAGGGGGCAGCACGAGGGCCTCGGGTCACGCAGCGGAGTGAAGAAGGCCCAACGGTCACTCACTTCTCCTGGGTGCGTGGCTGAAGTGGGCGCCCGCGGTGCGGATTGTTGCTGTTGTTTTTTTATGGCTGTTGTAGTTATGTTTGTTATTGTTGTTGTTGTTGTCGTTGTGGTTGTTGTTGTTGGTGGTGGTGGTGGTGTTGATGTTGGTGTTGGTCTTGTTGCTGCTGAGCTCTCACCACTGAAGAATACTGATTGTTGATCCCCCCCTCCGGTGCACAGTGTCCTTTTTCAATTGAGGTGCCCCTCTATGCGCTCGCACCCTGCTTTTTATATTCAAACAATCAAGGGGGGCCTTCCTCCTCAAATTGTGTTGTTGACCATCGGGTTACAACAGCAACGGCTCCCGCCTGAGACTTCCTCACACTTTAGCCAGGACCCCCGCTCCCCGCCCGAGATTTCCTCGCATTTTATCTAGGCAACACGCTCTCGTTCTGTGGGAAATCTTTTCAATTTATTCAGGAATAGTTCTCTCAGCGCTCTGGAGTCGCGCTCTCGCTGGAGACTCGCTTGCAATTTACTTACGAATAGCGCCCTTGCGTTCGAATTTCCCGCAATTTACTCAAGCGCCGCGCTCCCGACACTCAGGCACCCAGGAGTCGTCCTCACGCTTGGGACTCCGTCACAGATTACTTAGGAATCGGGATCTCGCTGCCCTGCGTGGCCCCGTTGCAGCCCTTCGTGGCCCCCTCGCTGCCCTTCGTGGCCCCGTTGCAGCCCTTCGTGGCCCCCACGCTGCCCTTCGTGGCCCCATATCTGTATGCCCTTCGTGGCCCCCGCTCGTTCGCGCCCGTCGTGGCCCCATATGCATGCCCTTCGTTGTCCCGCTGTCGCCCTTCGTGGCCCCATATGCATGCCCTGCGTGGCCCCGTTGCTGCCCTCAGTGGCCCCGTCCTTGCCCTCCGCGGCCCAATATACGTATTCCCTTCGTGGCACCCGCCCGTTCGCGCCCGTCGTGGCCCCATGTGCATGCCCTTCGTGGCCCCGCTGTCGCCCCTTGTGGCCCCCTCGCTGTCCTACGTGGCCCAGTTGCTACCCTCAGTGGCCCCGCCGTTGCCTTCTGTGGCCCCGCATTATCTGCCTTTCGTGGCCCCGCTCGTTCGCGCTCTTCGTGGCCCCATACGCATTCCCTTCGTGTCCCCGCTGTCGCCCTTCGTGGCCTACTTTGTGCCCTTCGTGGCCCTGCTGTCGTTCTCTCTCTCTCTCTCTCTCGCTTTCGCTCGTCGTCGCCGTCGTCGGCGTCGGCGACGTCGTCGTGGTCGGTACTTGTTGTGGTCGGGTTGTCGCCGATCGAGACCAAAAGAGGTTTGGGTACGATCGAAGACGAAGAGAGCGGGAATCGAGGGTTTGGGACATACGCGTTAACAGGCATTCGAGCAGATAAGAGCGAACAGTCTTAAATTGATGGTAGTTGTTGTTGATGTTGTTGTAGTTGTTGTTGTTGGTGACGTTTTTGTTGTTGGTGTTGTGAGTGGTGGTGGTGGTGTTGTTGGTTGTTGTTGATTGTTGAAGGTTGAGTGTTTGATGTTTGTTGTGTGTTGTGTGTTGGGTGTTGTTCGTTGTTTGCTGTTTGTCGTGGTCGTCCCGCCCGCGACCCGGCCCACGGCTCACCCGCGACCCATCCCCGACCCACCCGCGATCCACCCGCGACGCACCCTCAACCCACCCGCGACCCAGCCTGCGACCCGCCCGCGACTCGCCCGCGACACGCCCGCGGGTCAATCAGCGTACAGCGCTGGTTTTAATACATGTTCCGCGTGCGGACCATGTATTAAAAATAAAGGGTTGATTAAGAAGGACAATAATGAGTTTACGCATATACAGTTTTTCATACATTAAGCATTATTTTAAAACAAAAAAAACTATATTAAAAAGAAGGAACACAGACGCCATAACACACATAAACTTTTGGCGCTCCGCGCGGATGCCTCGGATCCGCGCTCCGCTCCGGCCCCCCCAGGCGCCGCCCTTGGCGCGCGTCGCGCCCCGGGGATGGGGGTCCAGCGCAGATCCAAGAATTCCGCGCCGAGCGCCACAAGCTTATGTTTTTCTGTGCGCCTTTTTGTTTATTATTCCTGTTCTTCTTATTCGTCTTCTAATACAGCCCCTTGTCTTCTTCTTCTTCTTCTTATTCCTCTTATTCTTCTTCCTCCTCTTCTTATTCTTCTTCTAATGCAGCCCCGTGTCTTGGTAACACCATGAACTCGGGGCTCAGTTAGGTATCCTGTTTTTCGGGTTATCCCTAGTCGTGCGGGTGGTTTCGGGTTGACACATCTGCAAGAAAGACTCGGGCCGGACGAAAGGGGGGGATAGGGAAAGGGTGGATTACGAAATCTGCTGCATGCAGCTGGTTTCGGCCCCGCCGCCGGGCCCACTCCTCGATGCATGGCCGCCCTCTCGCGCCGGGAGGCGCCGCAGAAAGCAGCTGCGCGAGCCGATTCTCAAACCCCCCCCTTTGCTATCCCCCCCCCCTTTTGCCCGGCCCGAAAGACCTCCGTCTTCCTGCGCCGCTTTCGAGCCGCACCGATCTGTGAGTTACCAGCCTGGAACATATCCCTATCCCTATGCTGGGCACCTCCTCATCACGATGCCAATCTTAGGGATTCCCTTATTTTTGAGGGCGAATCCCTAAGATTGTCATCGCCTTGTGGCGTGTCGATCGTAGGGATAGGGATACGATCGAGGCTGGTAAGTCAGGGCCCGGGGGGCCCGAAGCGAGGACAAGTCGCCCGCTGTGCAAGCGCTCGGCGCCAGGATTTGAGGCCCTCTCGCTGCAGCGGCGGGCCTCGGTGAGGGGCGGCCGGCGGCCAGCCAAGAGCTGGGCTGTGGGGGGGCACCCTCCAGCGGGAGGCCTCCCCCTCCTCCTCCTCCTCGCCCTCCTCCTCCTCCTCCTCCTCCTCCTCCTCCTCCTCCTCCTCCTCCTCCTCCTCCTCCTCCTCCCCCTCCGCGGAGGAGGATCGATTTCTCGGGCCTCGCGCTGGATACGGATGGGTTCGGGCCCGCAGGGGCCAAACTGTAGCCACATCCGCCGTTTGCTGGTGGGTCCCCAGGACGTCGGTCCCCAGGCAGGTGGATGGATAAATCCCCGCCTCGCTCAGGAAGGGGGGACTTCCAGGCCGCACAGGGACCCGAGTGGGTGGAATCGGAGAATCGCACCGCATCGCCGATGCTGCTCGATCCGGGGCCCGATTTTCTCCATCCCGACGTCGCCGGTGCATGGCCGATGTATCGGCAATGCGGTGCGATCCTCCGACCCCGTCCACCCTGCCCTCATACACGCGTCCTCCATGTGAAGGAGGCATGGCGGGGGAGTAGAGGGGGGAATGGGAGAAGGAGCATCAGGAGGGGGACGATGAGGAGGAGGAGGAGGAGGAGCAGGAGGAGGAGGAGGAGGAGGAGAAGGAGGAGGAGGAGGAGGGGGAGTAGGAGGAGGAGGAACAGGAGGAGGAGGAGGAGGAGGAGAGGAGGAGGAGGAGGAGGAGGAGGAGGAGGAGGAGGAGGAGGAGGAGGTGCGCGTGTACAAGTGCGCCTGTTCCCTTTTTGAGGACGTCTGTGTTTTCGAGATCCGCTTCAGATGTGCATTTGTGTTTGCACGGCGTTCCAGTCTTGGATTGCCGAGCGCTCTCGCCGCTCTGCTCGTTTGCTTGTACTTCCGCTACGCCTCTCACTCGGCAGCCGGTGCCGAAGACGGGGAACGTCCTTCTCAGCAAGTGCCCCCTCGGAAGCGCCTGGGACATCTCAGAACGTAGCTCAGATTGGCATGTGCCATCACATGGCGTTTACATTGTCCTTGGCATGGCCGGGGCATCGAATTGATGTCCTCTGCTTTGCTTGGCTTCGCTTAGGTTTGCTTTGCAGTGCATTGGCTTGCTGTACATTGCTTCGCATCGCAGTGCTGAGCATTGCTTTGACTTGCGCTGGATTGCAGCACATTTGCATTGCACTCCAACGCGTGTCTTTTCAGAGAGGGGCAACGTCTTCGAGGAACGGCGGGAGTTTTGTCACGGGGAACCTGGGCGGTTCCAAGGAACCCTGCTTCGGAAATCAATTGCCGCCGGCTCTCTTGCGATCTGAAGAAGTGGCGACGCAAAGCCGCATCAAGGAACGAGCTGCGTGTCCTGAACACACTGCATCGTGCTCGCTGGGCTGTCCTGAGAGCCCGGCCTCGGCGCTCTCTCTAGCCTCGGTCTTTGGCCGCAGTCGCTGCAATTGCTCCGTCCTCCTCCTCCTCCTCCTCCGCCTCTTCTTCCGTCTCCTCCTTCTCCTCCTCCTGCTGCTGCTGCTGCTCCTTCCTCCTCCTCCTCCCTCCTCCTCCTCCTCCTCCTCCTCCTCCTCCTCCTTCTCCTTCTCCTCCTCCTCCTCCTCCTCCTCCTGCTCCTCCTTTTCTTCCGTCCCCCCGACTTCGAAGGTCCACACGGCGCCCACGGGCGCATCCTGCATGCCGGGGACCAGGCTGGCGGACGGCGCCATGGGCGGCACCAGGCGGCTGATGGACGTCGACCCGGCGCGGGTGCGGCGCGACGCTGCCGCAGCAGCTGCCGTGCCAGTGTCCATGTGTCCCTTCTCCCGTGTGTCTTGGCGGCGGCGAGATCCGAACCTTCCCTTCGCCGGCCAACGATTCGGACATCTCGTTCATCGGTGATCGGGTTCGGAATTCGGCGACCACGTGGCGAAATCCGAGCCCTGCTCCCACCTCCCCTCGGTTCCAGAGAGTCGATGGTTGGTGGAGGTAGGGCTGGGATGCCGCCACCTAGCTTTCTGCCCTGCCCGCCTCGCGGCGAGTCGTCCGGCCCACTCGTGCGTTCTGACGCTCCAGGGGTGTCCTGGAGCGGCCTGCTGGGAAGCAGCTGGTCCTTTCTGGGGTCGTACACCTTAGGCGATGCTTAAGCAAACTTAAGTTTTCGGCCAGAGTCTCGATTATTCTTAGCGTTTCAATGTAAATCTTAAGATTTTCATGGACATGTTGGGTTTTTGTTCAAGTTCTGAGACTATGAATTTCTTAACCCATGATTTCTTCAGCGTTTCGCAGGGTCGTGCGGTCGGGAACCTCTGGGTCAGCGTGTCGCTCCACCAGCTCTGGCCCGCCACGCTTCGCTGCGCTACGCTAGCCATTTCGTGGCCTGGGGTCGTCAACGGCTCAAGCTTTCCCGAGCCTGCCGCTTCGCGGAGCGGGCGACACGCTATCCGCTCGCATGGCATATCGTGTCGCCAGGGCCGCCGCGGCGACACGCCATCCCAACGTTCTTGGCCCTAGGTGTGGGAGGGACGGGGGCGAGTTCCGACTAGGTGGCGCCCAACGAGGGCGCCCTGGGAAAAGTCCACCACCCCTGCCAGACAGCCCTGGTGCATTTCGGCGTGCCCCAGCGTGCCGGGAGGCGCGTCAGTTCCGGAGCGCCAAAACCGCATGCCCCCTAAAAA
>CAUYUJ010008369.1:156071-158571 GCA_963575745.1 Prorocentrum cordatum
ACTACTACTGCTCATACTACTACTACTACTACTACTACTACTACTATTACTACTACTTCTACTACTACTACGACTACTACTACTACTACGACTACTACTACTACTACTACGATCACTACCACTACGATCACTACTACTACTACTACTGCTACTACTACTACTACTACTACTACTACTACTATCGCGACGTCGACTACGACTACTACTGGCACTATTACTACTACTACTACTACTACTACTACTACTACGACTACTACTACTACTACTACTACTACTACTACTACCACTACTTCTACTACGACGACTAATACTACGATTATTACTACTACTAGCATTACTACGACGACGACTACTACTACTACTACTACTACAACGACTACGACTACTACGATGACTACTACTACTACTACTACTACTGCTGTTACTACTACTACTACTACTACTACTACTACTACTACTACTACTATAGCTACTTCTAATAAGAGTGAGGGGGCCGAACGGTCATTCATTGTTCCTGGGTGCGAGGCTCAAGCGCGGGCCGTGGTGAGGATTATGCTTGTTGCGTTGTTGCTGCTGTTGTTGTTGTTGTTGTTGTTGTTGTTTGTTGTCGTCGTCCCTCCTGCGACCCACCCCGCGACCCACCCCGCGACCCCACCCACAACCCACCCCGCGACCCGCCCCGCGACCCACCCCGCGACCAAGCCCGCGACCCACCAGCGACCCATCCCGTGACCCGCGCGCGACCCGCCCGCTACCCACCCTGCGACCCACCCCGTGATCCGCCCGCGACCCACCCCGTGACCCGCGCGCGACCCGCCCGCGGCCCACCCTGCGACCCACCCCGCGATCCGCCCGCGACCCACCCGCGATCTACCCGCAACCCACCCCGCGACCCATCCGCGACCCACCCGCGACCCATGCGCGACCCACCCGCGACCCACCACCCGCGACCCACCCGCGACCCCGCCCGCGACCCACCCCGTGACCCACCTTGTTACCCACCCCGCGACCCACCCCGCGACCAACCCCGCGACCCTCCCCGCGACCCGCCCCGCGGCATCCCGAGGTGCTGCTGTCGGCCCACATCGATGACATCGGCCAGGAGGTCACGGCCGACTCGGAAGCTGAAGTCGTGCAGCTTCTCGGGGACAGTGCCCGAGACCTCAAGGCGGAGATGGAGCAGGACTTGGACATGGTGCTGGCCGGCAGCAAGGGCACGTTCCTGGGCAGCACCGTGGCGTTAACGGAGCGGGCGCAGGAGGCCTTGCGCAGCCTCGGGCTGCCCGAGCGCGCGGGACCGAGGCGCGCCCGGCGAAGCGGAGCGGCCGCCATGCGGCACTTGGGGGTGGACTTCCGCGCAGGAAGGCGCGCCCGACCGCGAGGCGCCCGCGCTGGCAAATCGGCCGGGGTCGTGCACCGCGCGGGCCCTGTCCGCAAGACACGAGTGCGGCTGGGCAAGGCGCGCCTGCGCAAGGCGCTGCGGGCCGTGGCCCAGGTGGCGGGGTGCAGGAGGATCTGGCACACCGCCATCCTCCCCTCGGCCCGCTGGGGCGGCGAGGTCACGGGCTTCGCGGACTCCGAGGTCCAGGAGCTCAGGTCTCGGGCCAAGCGGCACTACGGCCACCCCCACATTTCCAGCGACATTTTCGGCGCGCTGCAGCCGAAGCTGGACCCGTTGGCAGGCACGGTCTCCATGGGGGTGGTGCGCTACGCGGAGGAGTGGTGGCGGACCACCGATCAGCGCCAGGCCAACGGCCGAGTGCTATCGGCCAAGGACCTGCGGAGCGCCTTCGACGTGGCCTCGCAGGACCTGGACAAGGACTTGCCCGAAGCGGGGCCTATTGGGGCGATGCTTCGGTCGCTGAAGTGGGCGGGCTGGGAGGCTAAGCATGCCACTTCTTTCATCTCGCCCACGCTAAGTGAGCTCTGCGTGCTCAGCATCGGGCCCAAGGAGATTGGCATGTACTTCGAGCTGGACGTGCTGGCGACCACCACTGCTCGAGCCGACGTGGCCGCCAGGTCGCGGCACGCCCTGGCGGATGACCACCCTGGCATCTGGTGGGAAGGCCTGCGCGCGGTCGTCGAGAACAAGTACGTGACGGCCCTCACGCGGCACGTGGTGACCTCCTTGGCAGGCGGGACCTACATGACGAGGCAGGTGGCCCACCAGTGGGGCTACCTGATTGCGCCGGCGTGCCCGCGCTGCGGGGTGACAGATACGCCCGCCCATCGTGCCCTGGGCTGCGTCTGCTTCGAGGCCGGCCGCTTGGGGCAGGGGGAGAATTGGACCGAGGCTGTGAAAGGGTGCGAGGCGTGCCACGATCCTCTCCTCATGTCTCACCTCCTCCCCTCGCTGCCTGATGCTGCTGTCGCCCTCCCGCCCCCTGCCACGATCGTCAGGGCCTTTGTAGGCGAGGAGGAGGTTGGTTTGAGCAGCTTTAAGTTTGTCCCAGGGGAGCCCGTGGCGGGGGATGGATCGGCGTCGACCTCGATTCTCGCT